>CM060920.1:558758860-559341360 GCA_030737875.1 Allium sativum | reverse complement strand
CTACGAACTTGAGAAATGGTACATAAGCAATGAGCTGATTTCTTAAATACATAAATTACCTATAATTGCCACATCTTCTTCTTTCACCTTCTTATTGCAAGCCTTCGATTCATCCTTCCCTCCTCTTCCCTCACGCAATTTACAGCCTATTTCCCCTGATCCTCCCCCTCCTACCGACAATCCCTCTACTGCCAAACCCTCCAATGAAAATCATGGAACTAATCTTCCAGATCCACTTGCTTCTATTAGATCTACTATTCCTGATGCAAACCCCCTGTAGCTAACGGTTTAACTTTCAATTTGTCGAACTCCTCCTCCTTAAATGAAAATCAGTCCTCGTCTAATGCTTGTTTTCCATCGTTCACGAAAAAGGATTATGCATCGCTATTTAATTCTCTACCGCGGAATGCTAGTGTATATCATCCTCAACATTTTGAAATCCCTAGGGATGTGTGTCGAAGAAGATCCCAGACACTGCCATATCTGAAGGTATGAAGTTCTAGAGCAATTTCTTGGTAGAATTCTTTCTTGATGGCACCTCATCATATCCTTCAGTGGTAAATTTTTTGAAACATTTTTGGAAATTAGATGGTGATGTTAACATAAGATCGGATGGATTGCATTACTATACCAAGTTTTCAAATGAAGCTAACAGAGAAAAAAAATTAAAATCTGATCCAATTTTTATAAGAGGACGTATGTTCATTATAACTAGATGGGATCCGTCTATAGGAAATACACAAGCCCATGTTAAAAAGTTCCTATTTGGGTATATTTTTATCGAATCCCTACTATTTTTTGGACATTATGTATAAATTGGCTTGCCTGCCATGTGGGG
Source organism: Allium sativum (assembly GCA_030737875.1). Lineage (NCBI taxonomy): Eukaryota > Viridiplantae > Streptophyta > Magnoliopsida > Asparagales > Amaryllidaceae > Allium > Allium sativum. The sequence goes on along the minus strand of CM060920.1, from coordinate 559,340,522 downwards.
AGATTAATATTTTTTGACAGTCGCACTGAAAAGTTGCAACGATTTAGATATGCAAAAGCCTTAATCGAGATTTCTTCAGACTTTGATATCCCTGATAAAATAGTGGTAGATGGTCTTGGTAATGATTGCCCATCAGTTGGGTTAGCTTATGATTGGAGACCAAAAATTTGCACCATTTGTAAAGTCTTTGGTCGTACATCTATTGATTGTGAATTTGGTGCTAAGGCAGATGGGGAAAATGGGAATCATGTAGAGGATTTGGACGCTAAACATCATGTAAGATTTAGATACCAAGCTAGACATTATTCTAGGAAGTCTAACACAAATGTCAATCAAAGTAATTGGACTTCAGTTAATACTAATGTTGGTTTCACACTTGAACCACACCTCATTCCTTAAATTTAGCATGTGACCGTTGCTCCTTATTTCAGCATGTGAACATTGGGTCTTTATAGGAAAGTTCCTTAATTACAGCACAAATGTTGCTCCTTGATTTTAGCATGTGACCGTTGAGCAATCTTCTATTTATTCTCTCGTTTTGTATCTCTTTCCAGTATCAGAGAAATTACAATTAATAATATATTTCTACTGCATCTCTCCTCTTTATCTCCATTACTTTTCTTTATACTTTCAATATAGTATCAGAGCACCACCGCCGAAAGGCTTAAACACTGAACTGAAAGTCCTATTTCTCCATTGTCTATTGCATCACTCTTTTCCTCAGTTTTTCAGCTGCAGTTCCGTGCCTCGCAGACCTCTGAACAACCATGGAAAATAACAACGAAGCCACCTCTAATGTCTCTGGTAGCGTGGCCCATGATGCTCCGCCAAACTGGCACAACCTAATCAAACCAAAAAGCCATGTCATTACCACATCTCTGGATGAAGACAATTACATATTGTGGAAATATCAAATTGAAATTGCACTCAAAGGATACGGTTTACAAAATTACATAAAAGGTACGCTATCTATTCCACCAATTATGATTACTGATCAAGGGGGAAACACCATACCAAACCCCGACTACACAAATTTTCAAAAACAAGATAGTTTGCTATCGTCATGGCTCCTATCATCTATTAGTCCAAATCTACTGTCACAAATCGTGGGGTGCAATTCATCATATGAAATATGGACCACTATAGAGCAGTTTTTCAGCTCACAATCCGCCGCACGTGTGATGCAATACAGAAGGGAATTACAAAACTCAAGAAAAGAGGAAATGAGCATGCAAGAATACTTAAGCAAGATAAAAAAAATGTGTGACAAACTGAATGCAGTGGGACACAAAATAAGTGACAATGAACAAATTCTCTTCATTACCGGCGGATTAGACGAAGAGTACGAGTCATTAGTTACGGTTATTGCGACTCAACAAACATTACCTGACTTACAGTTCGTTAGATCTGCGCTCCTCGCCCATGAAGGGAGAATAGACCAAAGGAAAACTGTACAAGGGGTTTTCTCTGCAAATTATGCTGTGGCTAAAAACAAGCAAATTCAAAGGAACAATAATTCAAATAAACAAGAAAGCCAGTATCAGAGAGGATACCAACCCCAGAGGGCATATCAACCACAGAGAGGTCGTGGACGAGGCAGATGGAACAACAACAACAGGGTAAAGTGCCAAATTTGTCAAAAATTTGGACACATGGCGAACCGCTGCTATTTCAGATACAATAGCGACCACAGTGAACCACAAACAGACCAAAACAGCCAAACACCAAGAGCAAACATGGCTGCCATGGACAATCAAAACAAAAGCGCTATTGGGGATAAAGGCAAAGGTCAAACCAGCAATGAAGGCAAGACTAATGAGGATGAACTGGACGACTGGTACCCAGACTCTGGAGCCACACATCATGTCACAAACAGGCTTCAGAACTTAAACATTGGAAGCAAAAGCTATACAGGTACAAAATCACTACACATGGGTAACGGCAACACTGCCAACATCACACACATAGGTAAAGGTACCATGTAGGGAAAAAGGCAACTTATGCTAAACAATTTACTTAGAGTTCCCACTATTAACAAAAATTTATTAAGTGTTTCTAAGTTTGCTAAAGATAATAATGTTTTCTTCGAATTTCACCCCAAGTTTTTTCTAGTCAAGGACCTCCTAAGTCAAGAAATATTGCTACAGGGTGACCTTCACGATGGTCTTTACAAATTTGGCAACTTGAAGACTAGGAATGCGTTGAATAAAGAAATATGGTGCAACAACGTAGACATCAGTAGCAGTTGCAATTATGATTCTCTTAATAATAGGAACAATGGATGTAATGATGATAATAATAATATAGTTGATTCTTGGCATATGAAACTTGGTCATCCCAGTTTGGAAACTGTTAGAAATGTTTTAAATAATAATGGCATTTATTTTGAAAATGTACCTGTGAAACACACTTGCACACACTGCCAACTTGGCAAAAGCCACAAACTGCCTTTTAGTAAGTCTGAAACCACGTACAACAAACCCCTGGAGCTTGTCGCAGCTGATTTGTGGGGACCAGCACCACTAAACTCATATCAAGGACACAGGTACTATCTATCCATTGTTGGTGCTTATTCAAGATAAACATGGATATACATGCTAAAAAACAAATCAGAAACATGCAGTACAATCATTCAGTTTATAACTTTTATTGAAAAGCAGACCAACTGTAATGTAAAAGCTATACAAACAGATGGTGGGGGTGAGTTCAAACCACTCACAAATTTCTTCATCCAAAAGGGGATAAAACATAGGCTAACCTGCCCCCACACATCTGAACAAAATGGTTTGGTCGAAAGAAAGCACAGATATATAGTTGAAACTGGTTTAACATTGCTATCACAAGGGGCATTACCAATGAAATATTGGAACGAAGCATTCAACACTTCTGTGTATCTCATAAATAAATTACCCACAAAAGTGTTGAACAATAGAACCCCACATGAAATGATATTCAATGAAAAACCAGACTATAAAATATTGAAAAACTTTGGGTGCCTATGCTTTCCATGCCTAAGGGACTACAACACGCACAAACTTAGCATGAGAGATCATGCCCATGCACTTTTATTGGTTACCCACAAAATCAAAAGGGTTATAAATGCTTGGCCAAAAATGGAAAAATCTATATATCAAGGCATGTCATATTTGATGAAAATGTTTTTCCACATGCAGATAAACAAGCCACAAAGGAAGAGTGCAGACAAGATCATGGAATCAAAGTTATCAATATGCCACCACTAATGGAGCAAGAGACAAACAATAACAACAACAAAGAGGGACACGACACATGCAACATAAACACACATACAAGCAATAATCAAACAAACACAGACGATGGTAACAATGAAGAAACTTATAGTAATCAGCACGAACATGAGAACGAGGAAAGCAACAGTGACAGAATCAGCCCAGACCATCAACCTCAAGCACAAGAAACACAAATCGGACATCATATGGTGACCAGATCAAAGCATGGGATTTTCAAACCCAAGGTATATAATCTATCAATGAATGAGGTTGAACCTGGAAATTATAGTGAAGCAGCCAAATCTAAAAAGTGGAAACAAGCTATGAATGATGAATACGAGGCATTGATGAAAAATAAAACTTGGAGCTTGGTTGCACCACCCACTCACAAGAACATCATAGGATGCAGATGGACTTACAAAATAAAAAGGAAGGCGGATGGGACCACAGACAAATACAAGGCCAGACTTGTTGCTAAAGGATACGCTCAACAGTTTGGATTTGACTTTAACGAGACTTTTTCACCAGTCATAAAACCCACAACCATTAGAATGATTATGACTATAGCTTTGTGTAAAAAATGGAATATCAAGCAATTGGACGTGAACAATGTTTTTCTAAACGGCGAGTTAACTAAAGAAGTTTATATGCAACAACCAGAGGGATATGAGGTTAACAATGGCGACAAACCTTTAGTATGCAAGCTGCACAAAGCTATATACGGCCTCAAGCAAGCGTCGAGGGCATGGTATGAAAAGTTAAAGCTAACCTTATCTAGAATTGGTTTCTCACAAATAAAATCCGACAACTCCCTATACATGAAAAAGGATAATGAAAATGTCATATACATCCTTGTATACGTGGATGACATGCTAATAACAGGGAATGACACACGGGAAATCAACAGGATCATAAAAGTTCTCGACCAAAGCTTTGCCATCAAAGATCTTGGCGAATTAAACTATTTCTTAGGGATTCAAATCAAAAGAAATGAAAATGAAATGTTCCTATCTCAACAGAATTATATTGCTGAAATCTTACAAAGGACCAACATGCATCAAGCTAAATCGCTACCAACACCTATGAGCAGCAGTTCCCGCCTATCTAAATTTAAAGGTGAAGCCATTAATAACGCTACTCAATACAGAAGTATAATTGGAGCATTGCAATATGCAACAATTACACGACCAGACATATGCTATAGCGTAAATAAACTAAGCCAATACATGCAAAATCCGTTGTCTGAACATTGGATAGCCGTCAAGAGGTTATTGAGATACTTGCAAGGAACCAAACACCACGGAATAACAATAAGTGCCGATAAAGAAATGAACTTACAAGGATTTAGTGATGCGGACTGGGCTAATGACATTGATGACAGAAGATCCGTATCAGGATACTGCGTGTTTCTTGGCACAAATCTTGTCTCATGGTGCACCAAGAAGCAGACAACCACATCGAGGTCAAGTACTGAAGCGGAATACTGTGCCCTTGCTAGCGCCACCGCTGAAATCTCATGGATTGAGTCGCTATTACACGAATTAGGTTTCACTCCTAAAAGAAAACCAGTCATCTGGTGCGACAATAGAGGGACAATATCCTTGTCTCTCAATCCAACTCAGCACTCAAGATCAAAACACATCGAGACAGACCTACACTTCGTACGAGAACGAACCTAAAGTGGAAAGTTAATGGTATGCCACATCCCATCATATTATCAGAGAGCTGATGTGCTTACAAAGCCACTATCGACAAAGAATTTTATGAGATTAAAGGAGGAATTAAGGGTGAGCGACAACGGCGGAATGAAGAAGACAGAAAAACCCAGTTTTGTTTGAGGGGAGCTAATGTTGGTTTCACACTTGAACCGCACCTCATTCCTTAAATTTAGCATGTGACCGTTGCTCCTTATTTCAGCATGTGAACATTGGGTCTTTATAGGAAAGTTCCTTAATTACAGCACAAATGTTGCTCCTTGATTTTAGCATGTGACCGTTGAGCAATCTTCTATTTATTCTCTCGTTTTGTATCTCTTTCCAGTATCAGAGGAATTACAATTAATAATATATTTCTACTGCATCTCTCCTCTTTATCTCCATTACTTTTCTTTATACTTTCAATAAATACAAAAGCTAAGAAATTTTGGAGAAAGAAGGGAGGGATTAATAACAAGGCCACTAAAAATGTGGAAAATGATTTACCTAAGATTAATGATAATCCGTTTGATGTTCTAGCAAAAGAGAATGATCGAAATGGTTATACAGATGCGGATAATGCAAAGAACAATTTAAATTCCAATGTAAATGTTAATGGAAAAGAGTTAACTAGCAATAACTCAGTTGCTGCAGTTGGTCTAGAATTACAAGAGCATAATGTTAATGAGGCTGCATTTCAAAACATAGTGGGTAATAGTGACACGGATTGTAGATGAAGAAACATTAATCTCTTTGATGATAATATTACTACTACAGATTAATCTATAAGGGCAATTACTGGTACAAGCTTCCCTGTTGCATCACCAGGTTCAACGGGTTTGAATGCTAATGCTTTCCAATCTATTATCAATGTTGTTAACACATCCACTTCTAGTACAACTCCTATTGCCACTAAATCCGGCGCTTCAACAACTTTATCTTCTACACTCTCAAAATCTTCCCCTTACCATAACTTGAAACCTCCCTCTTACCTTCAACAACCACCACCAAATGTAAAAGGATCCGGTCTAACGTTCCCTGTTGTTAACACTGCTCTCCTATCAACTGCAGAGCCCATAAGCTGGCTTACATCATCTCAATATAAGGCTAAAAAACTGAAAGGAAAGTTTTGGTCAAATGATGATCTTGACGAAGGTAATGACTATGGTGCAGAGGATGTGTTGCCTCTTGGTAATAAGCTGAAAACTTCTCAACGACATACGCAGAAAAATCCAATGTATGATCCTTCTCTCACTTGATATGTTGTTTTTGTGCTTTCATCTGTAGTTGTTGTATAATCTTGGCACTACTAGGATTTTGGTGAACGCTTATTATTACCCTTTGTCATTGTTCATTGGTCACTTGCATGCAGCTAGTTATGCTCTTGATCTTCTATTCTATTCTATTTTGGTGCTACTAACTTGGTTGCCAGTGTAATGCTAACGCATTGTAGTTTGGTGAAGATACGCCGCATTAAGATAGTGTTTGCACTGTAATGGTGTTTGTCGAACTTTTATTTAATGGCGGTTGTTGAAATTTTATTTGTTGTGTTATTTGATGATCTGCCCTTTAAATCATTTGTATTATGTTGTGAACTCTGAGGCTTGTAATTGTCAAGAGTATGTTTTAGCTTATAAGCACTTTGATTGTAACTCCTGAAGCTATGAATAAAAATTGTCACATGCCTTTCAAAAAAAAAAAAATTAGATAGCAGAATTCCGCATCCATTTTCCAAAAATGACCAAATACCTATATACAATGTGATGGTTGGTTCATAGATTCAAAACTTTGTATTCGAACAATTTTATTTAATAATAATGGAATATGCTTATTAGAAGTTGAATCTGTTACAGGATTGATCATCACAGGCTAAACAATTGTAGAAATAATGACATTTTTGATGCATTCAGACGCTAAGGTATGTCTCCGGAGCATCCTATGATTAATAAAGAGAAGAAACTACTAAATTATAAACCCAAAAAAATGATGCAATAAATTTTAGGTCTTCTATTAAGTTAGGTGAGCACTACCCTATAAGTGAACATCAACAGCAATAATAAATTTGAGCTCTTGTGTAAAGTTACAAGTCATCTATTGTAAAAAAAAAATATTTTATAAATGATAAGTATAATTATCAAAGTTCTTTTCTATGCATATTGCATCTTTATTCACTAGGTCAAGAGAAGAATTCAGGTAGGCACAAGCAAATAAAATATGTAATTCATCAATAAGACAAATTTCATTTTCTATTTTTTCACAAAAGATAAATGTGCAACAACTACGCCTTCCAAGACCTTGCTCAAATACTCGAACAATCAACGTTGACATCACTATACATGAAATATATATATAATAAATGCATATAAGATTAGATATTTACAGAATAATTTCTATTGAATATATACTTTATGTAATTTTTCCAGGAGATGACAAGGTAAGCCTTTGCCAGAAGTAAACGAAAAAATTGTATATTTTTGAACTTAGTTTAAAACAAGCGAACATCAAAAGCTCTGTTGTATTCAAGAGATGACAACATAAATTATAATAACATATGTCAACAATCAAGACCAAAATCATGGACAATGCATTGCAGCAGCAACTAGGAGCAATTACCAAAGGAAATTTGCAATGAAGTTTAACCAAAATCAGTTCAAAAAATAAACATGGCAAGCCATGCTAAAAAAACAAATAACAAAAATAAAAACAAAAAACACATGCCCTATGCTTATACCAACTCACACATGCACCTTGATGTTCACAGAAAAATGAACTCAACACACATACTACATCTTAAACAATACATGCAACCAGAAAAGGGTACACGCAGGCTAACTTCTTAGAATATTCCAACAATCCTTGCAACGTTGCACTAACCTATCCTCGAGTTGGAAAAAATTGAAAGTCAATAGGTGTAGAACTAAATAATATGCAATTATTGTTTGGGGATTCAAGTATTAAATATTAATAACATAAAACAAATATTGAAATTACCTACTAGAGTATAATAAATTATGCTAGAGCGTCATTACCCAGTGGTTATTGGAGTGAATTGAGGTAGTAGCTGGTGGAGTGAACTGATGCGGTCCGTGCCATCGTTGGCTGCTAGATTGAGCGGAAAAAACACGAAATCGACGATAGTCACTGGCAAAGTGAAAAACTACAACATGGTAATGCAGCTAAAGTGTATTGATCAGGTACTGTTATCAGAGCAAATAGATCAACATAGTGATGGAAATCGACGTCGCTCGTGAATTAGGTTAAAACAAGTCAATTGTGAAAGGGAAGACGAAAGAGAAAAGAGAGGGAATATTCAATTTTTTGTGGCAATTTTTCTTCTAGGCTAAAACTTGCCGCCTTTATTTGGGCTCCCGTTTTCATAAAAGTGCCAGTTAGCATATATAGCGGATTGTCTTTTCCAATGCTCAGTTTATAGTTATATTTTCTAACTAAACATTTTTATATAGCACTTAAATTATAGGTCTATGATATTATGTTATGTAAACCATATTTTCTTGTAGTGATCAACAAGCTGTATTTTAATTACCTGCATATGCTAGCTTCTCAAACCACGTTCAACATAATATGAATTCTTGCTACAGTTCAACTTAATGTGTGAAATATATAACCAATTTAAACATATTGTGAATACATAGTTTACCACTTTAAATCATGGGATAACCAAAAAAGTTGAGGGACAATTTTGGGAACAGTGCATTGAATGAGGATATAAACATTAGTGAATGCACGAAGATTTATATAACAGGACTAAATCCAATTACCTCCCCCTCTCAATCAATAGTTTTTAAACAGGCTGATTTAAATTCAGAGTTGGAATCAGGTGAAAATGCCCAAAATCAAAATTTTAAAACATGAATATGTATATATTGAAATACTATCAACACCTGATTCTATAAAGAAAGCATGCACCGAAGGTTCAAATGGGGACACCGCCAATATAGGAAAATAGTATATTTTTGGAGAGAGTACGAAGACAGGATATAAAAATTCATGTAAATGAGTTATACATTTTTGCCATTATAATTTAACCGACCTTCGATTCATTACATCAACTTATGACTATAAAAATCAAACCCTTACGGTTATAAACAATAATATTAAAAGGTAAAAAATTTGTGACATAGTTTGAAAGAACGAAAGAAATCGCGCCCACCAAATTCGAATTTACAAATACTCCACGAGATCGACCAACTGCTGTAGATTAAAGAAGATCGGTAGATAAAATATAGTGAAACAAGCTCGCAACTCGATAAGACTTTAATCAACCAATCGACCCGCCATCAGAGCAAAACAACATGGTAATAAATTTAGGGTTGGACGACGCTCAACATAAGGAAGTAGGAATTAGGGGTGGATAGTTCGAAATAGGAGTAACTCAATCACGATGTGGAAAAGTTGAAATATGCAGAGGGCATTGCTTTTTGATTAACTGAATTTTATTATTTTTTATATGATTTACTTGGAAATGGGAGGCGACTTCTATTGCTCGACACATTAGATATATTATAAGAAGAAATGATCCAACTTAGCTTTTTGTCTACTTTACTTTCTATTATAGGTAATAGATAGGAGTTAGCTATATTTTTATCATAAGCTTGCTAGAGCAACTATTTAGTTCGGTACGGTTTAATAAGGTTGGGTCAACAGCTCAAACCGCAACCAGACTGCATCACTTCGGATTAGTTCGGTATGTAGTACTTGCTTTAAAGAGAAGATTCGGTCCGATTTACCGCACCGCTTTTACTGTCTGGTGCGGGCGGTTTCGATATGGCGGTGCGGTTTATAGCCATCCTTAGTTACATGTTTCAAAAGGAAACAAATCGATATTATACGCAACAAAACATCGTCCACGCAAAAAAAAAGATGTATATGAGAAAATTTATTTCTTGATTAACAAAACAAATAATAGAAAAAAGTGGGCAGAGTCCTAGACTTTCTTCCTAGTTCATGTAATGACCTAAAAATTTGACATTTAAAAATATAAATTAAATTATGATTTATCGCAAAATAAATATTTGTATTTGGAATTTTGTCTACTATGAACGATATTTGAGTAAACTTTGTCCATGGATTTATAACAGGAAAATAATGCGAAGGACAAATTGTTTGAAAATTTTAACCATAAGGACAAAAGACTAAAAATTTAATCAAAAGAACAAAACATAGCCCAAATTAATTCAAAAGGACAATACACATAAAAAAATTAATATTTTTTTTTTTGCAGATTTTAGGTATCAATTTTGTATGTCTGTATGTATCAGCTTGCTCTCTACAACTTTAGGCTAAGAACTGATACCTTCAAACACAAAAAACTGCTACCTATTAGCAGCAGAGAGCAAACTGATACCTGCAGACATACAAAACTGATACCTAAAATCTGCAAAAAAAAGAACATTTTTTAAAAAAAAAATTAGAAATTTTTTTTTCCCTTTTTTATCCGTTTGAATAAATTTGGGCTATGTTTTGTCCTTTTGAATAAATTTTTAATCTCTTGTCCTTGTAGTTAAATTTTTTAAACAATATGTCCTTGTGAATTAATTTCCAAATTTATAAACATTTTTTAAAACAAGATTTACATTTGTAACCAATTTGAATATTTAACGCTAGAGTTCCTCTGTTGAATTTAATATGAACATTTTTGGAAATAAGAAGTATTACTGTATTAATTTTGTAATTTAATAAATTAAATATTAATCGTGTATTTCGGTTTAAGGAAAATGTATGCTTTTATTTGAAACCCAAAATGGAACCTAGACCTTTATTTTGAACTTCTTACTCAATTTTAGAAATGAAATTACATTTGTAAATATAATCTTAGTTCGAAAAGAGATTTGGCGTTTAAATTAAATATCTATATTTGGTTTCGGATTAGAATTGAATTTTATTTTGAACCTAATATGTAAGGTCCAAATTCTATATTTAATGCTTTTGCCAATTAGTATTAATTTCATAGATTAGCAATCAATTGTGCATTAATTGTCAATATATTCTACTTATTAGATATTTGTGGATGATTTCTATTTTATTAACTTTATATAGTATGGAAAGGTTAACTGCATATCTTGCAATTAATTGTATAAAATCGAATTATCTTATATATGTATACATAGAAATGTCTTGAATTTTATATATGGCAAAGGCTTAATCGTGCATGTAAGAAATTAACTGGGCATTGATTAACACATATGTCAATTAATAGGTTTCAAAATATATCCATTTATTACCGGATTGTATGGTATATTCAAATATTTTTTTTGTCATAGATTGGATGAAAACAATAATGAACATATAAAATACAATCTAAAATCTTACTTCTCTGCAAAGTAATTAATATAGCGGCTGTGATGTAGCTTAAGAATTTCTAGGTTTAATATAAAGGACTAAATTAAGCTTTAAATATATATGGATTATTTTGTGAATTTAAATTCTTAATATGATCGTTTTGCTAGTAGAGAACGTTTTAACTTTATATGTAATTTAACTTTGAAGAAAGGGAATTTTTATCGTTGGCAATTTCAAATTGAAGTTTAATATGAATAGTGATTAATATTGTTTTAAATAAACCGCTAAATTTATTTCATGACAAGACTATTTATAATACAAGTGGTTTAATCAAACTAGAATCTACCATATTTATATAAGGTATGCTTAATAAAAAGGAAAGCAATAAATTGTGATATAAATGCGCATATTTGGCATTAACATTTGAATTTAATTTACCGTGTATAACGGTTGAATTTATAACGTAAATAACGTTGTTTATTAATTCACGTCTTAGCCTAGCGTACTGTTGATAAGTGTTAGACCAAAAAGTGGTTCTAACACCCAAATTGACTAAAATTTCGATAAAATGAGATCAAAAACAGAAAAGAGACACAAGATTTATAGCGGTTCAGCGTTAAAGAGCCTACGTCCACTTTATACCACTTTGTTTGATGATGTAGATGAAAATACAACAAGATATTCACTCAATCTCACTCACTTTTCATATACATTCACTCAATTGTACTCAAAATACACTTTGAATGATGATTTGGATTGTTTGGGAGTGCTGGAATTCGGTTCTCAAAGATACTCAAACTCTCAGAGTGCCAAAAGATCCTCTCAAATGACCCTTGGGGGTCTATTTATAGGTGGAAACTTCTCCAGAACTCGGTTCGGATCGGGTACACGTGTCCTCCATTCCATGACTTTCGGGATCAGATGAGTTCTGGTGTTGCCAGCACATCAAGTTAGTGGCCATCATGGGTAGAAAGTAGGTGTAACTGCCCCGAATATTCAGGATATCGTGGTGCGGAGTAGCAGGATGCACTGGGTTCGGATCAGATGGGCTAGCAGATGGGGTTCGGATTGGCCCTGCTACATCCGATCCGATCTGAATACTTTCCTTCCTCCTTTGTCTTGCTTTTGTTCCTACTTCTGTGATCCGAACTGGATGCATAACAGAGTGTCTATTGTCTACTTGATCTTCTGACTTCTTGACTTTGTATAGCCTAGTTTACAAAGTAGGCTAACATTTTGCCCCCTCAAAGGATGCTTCTGTTGGAGACGGAGCATGCTTTGATGTTATCTATTCATTGGTCTTTGAGTTTGAGTTGCTAAGAAGTTGTTTCCGTTGATGTGTAGGGATATATATTGCTTCAGATAATCACATCTCTTGACGTTTATATATATATCACATTGCGTGTAGGCTACTTTCTTCATTTTTTAACAGGCTTAAGAGCTTTTCTTGATCTCCAACGGCCTCTCTAGGTAATCTCTATCTTTATCTTTATTTTTATTTCGAATTTGACTTGCTTGTCAGGCCTTTGTGTTAAATCCATTCGGTTCGGATCCGATCCGAATGAGATTCCTTCTTGTCTTGCTTAACACTGGACTAGCAGGCCAGGAGCGACTCGTGGCCTATATCCCGGTCCGAGCGGAGAAAAAGAGGGGGAATACAAGTGGTCACCGTAACTCTATATAAGTCCATCGCCTATCTCTTTCTTCCTTTCTCTTTTTTATTGTTCTCGCCCAACTGATTCCACACTGAAACTCTATCCTTCAGAGACTCCAAAATCCTTCTTATTATTCTTCAAATCGAATTCGTAAGTGGATCAAAACTTCAAATTGCCTTCATAATAACTGATTTTAGTTATGTTTTGTGGTTGATTTTGAATAATTTGAGCATGGATCCTTCCCTGCGTCGACACCGTGACCCTTACCTCTCTCGTCGTCGCCATTGATGACTCCACCATCATCTCGAGGTGTTGAGAGATTAGATCGAGTTTCGTTGCTGAACTTTCGAGCACATAGGGGGTTCGGTCTCAACCAGGGTTTTTGGTGTAGAATGGGTTTGGAATGGGCTGTACGAGATGCAGTATGGAGAGGAAGAAGAGAAGGAAAATGATTAGGAAAAGGAGAAGAACTGGGATCTATTCGGGTCGGAGCGGAAAGAAAAACGATGAGACGAGTGCTGAGTGTAACCGTCCGGATCGGGCCAGAGTGGGAAGTGAAAGAAAAAAACATAGCTAACCCAATCGGGTCGGGTCGGAGTGAGAGGCAAGAAAGAAGGACATGGACATTCAAAAGAACCCGATCCGGTTCGAATATATACTCCCGAACCGATCCGATCTGGCCAGCTGGATGCTAATGTTTGTTTCAAGCAGGAACATGATTCTTCCCCTGATCTGATCCCAATGAACGCATCTGAACCGAATCGAAGGACAATTCAACTTTATGCATAAGAACTTGCTTAACTGGCCAAATCAATTCTTGATATAGTCTACAACTTAATGGACAGTTAGTATAGTGCCCTGCGAACATAAACAAACATCAAGGACTATTCTGAACACTGCTTTGCCAAAACTTTGCATTATACTTTCAAGTGTTCACTTTACATCTTCTGCACACACCATACACACTTTAGTTCACACATGTGCACAGGGGGACACGGGCTAATTTACTCTAACTTCTGTTATTACTTCTTCAATAGTTTAGTGATCATGGCTGAAAAACATTCTTCTAGACTGGCCGAAAAGAAAGAGGTACCAGAGACATCCAATAAAGTCACTCTTAACGATATATCTTCTTCCTCGGACCCTAAATGGGATGACGAGGGATCAGATTATGAAGTAGAGGCGCATAATAACGAAACGCCTTCTGACAGTGAAGTTTCTTTGGGCTATGAAGAGGAAGGAGGGGTTGGAGATAATCGAGCTCCTGACGAATTTGAATCTGCCATCATATTGGAATCACCTCAAGATTCAGTTGAATCGACGATTGACAACGACAGACTTACTCGAATACGCTTAAAGCATGGGATACTGAAAAAGAATACCTTGGTGCCATCGAAAACTGACTATCCTCATAATCCTCTGGAGGGATTTATGGCAATCACCTGGTTGATGTGCATGGTTGGAGCTATTCCACCGTTTTCTCCTTTTGTCGTCGACTTTCTAAGACAGATGTGGATTGTGCCCATGCAGCTGCATCCCAACTACTACGCTTACCTGTATACCTTATATGTAGCATACCGCGAGATCTTAGGCACAGAGCTAACTTTTGATGACGTTCATTTCTTTTATAATTTCAAGCATCGGACTCGAGAAAATCCTTCTTTCTCTTACTTCGAGTTGGTTCCAAAAAGAAAATTTATTTCAGCACCATTCAGCAGCAAGGCCAGTGATTCCAAGCTGGAATGGTTTTACATAAGGCAACAGCCGGGGTGTGCTAGGAGATGGACAAAATCAAGTAAGGCACTGGTTTTCTAAATCTTGACTCTGAATGTCCAAGTCACCACATTAATCTGTTTTCTTTTGGTTTGCAGTTGATAATCCAAAACAAATATATCGGGTCAAGTGTATTTTGATCGGATGCATCAGCTCCTCAATGGTGACCAAAAATTTCTAACTATCGACGAGGTCCTAAAGGACGAATATCTTCATCACCACGGGCTACTGTCCATTACCCGTAGCATAGGTTACGGGTCAGGTCCATACGTATACATCCCTCCGGTGGAAGTAATTCCAAAAATGGACGATAGCTCGAAAGGCCCCACAATATCGCTTCGAACTTCGCCTTCTCCAATTTCAACTCAAGACGATGATTTGGCTAACATACCTGAAAAGCACCGAGAAGGGTACATCACTCCTGGGGATGTTATTTCTCTTGAGAAATCACCATCTCCTAAAGAACAGCCAACAGGTGCTTCCTAAAGAGATGCCCCTACTGTTGATGATCCTACATTTCAGGGCTTGGGAGATCTCCCCCTCCCTGACACTATTTACACTTCCGAGGATTTTGGCACAAATCCTTTAGTTTTCACTTCTTCGGAGGAGACTACTCCTGTTAAGGCCAAAGAGCCCACTCGCACTAGCTCGACTTCAGACTCTGGTTTGTCGGAGGGGGGACACCACTTAGGATGCACTTAACACAATAGCACTCCACTTCACAGCACTTACTTCTTATGAGAATACTGATTCTGAATTCCACTTACATTGTTGTGCAGGTACAATGTCTCGTGCTTACTATGACATCAGGAAACTACGCCGCAACATGACCAGACCCCCTCATGATGTTGAGCATGATCGTCGCGAAAGCCACGGTAGGGAGGATAGAAGGCCCTATGATTCTTATCAGTCGCGGACCTAACGCTCTCGCTCTCCTGTTTGGTCGGATCCAGAGCGATATAAGGGCTACCAAGGCCATCGAGAAGATGACAAGTCGCAGTCAAAAGACCCAGTTTCTTCTCAAGAAAAGCGCAGTAGGGAAAGGAGCCCGCCGAGAGATACCGACTCACGAAGCAAGCACAAGGTTCCTGCTAAGCGGCCTAGAAAGGGTGAGGAGGCCATTGAGCCCTCCACACATAAGGATACCGAGCTGACATTCCCTGCACCTCCACCATTGGACGCTAAAACTGCAATTAAGCGAGCATACCTGGAGGAGCAGTTCCCCGATCACTACTTCGAAAACTTGACTTTCTTACCTGCTCTTGAGCCTATTTCCTCAAGGTGGGCAGACGAGGCCAAAGAAAAAATTGATGCAGTCGAAAAACAATATTCGGAGATGTTCAAGTACTCACGCAACCTCTCCAGAATTATCCGAACTTTAATCACAATACTAACTCGATGAAGAAAACTGCAGAAGCTGACGCAAAAGCCTTGAAAAATTTAGGGAAAGACCTTGAGGATACATAGGCCCAACTTGCTATCGCTCAACGGGATGTTGCTAGCTTCAAGCAACAATTTGAAGATCTACAAAAACGTTATCATGACTTGCTTGAGTCCCATACTCAAGAGCGTTCGGAGCTGAAAAAGAAAGCAGAAGACGCTAAATCGGATAACGCCAAAATGCAACTTGCTTACGCTGCCCTTGAGCGAGAGAAGGCCGAGTTAGCGAAGAAAAATGCCGAATTAGAGAAGAAAAATGCTGATTTGGCTTCCAAGTTGATGGAGGCCGAGAAGAGAGCTGCCCTGGTGTAGGGTAATGTTGAAAGTGTCATCAAGTCGGCCGAAGAGTCCCGAAGCAGTTGGCAGAGGGCCAGGAGGATGTACAGGGCTTTGGTGAATTACTGATCGAATTTTTTGCACATATAATCCGTCACCGAAACATCTCTTGGATCGATGATTATCCGACTACCATGGTCCATGTGTGGAGCCAAATTGTTGAATGGGAGAAAGAAGAATTCAAGGTAGATTCCATCGACGAGGACAAACTCATGGAAAAATATCTAAGAGATGACGAGCCGGCAAGTCTGGCTGAAGGGCGTCGCCTGATTGCTGCTGCCATGGAGGAGGAAAAACGGAAGACTATACAAAAGGACGTCTTGGAGGCTGGTTCTTCTTCCACTGCCGCTATAACTTCTGAAGTAGAGGGATATGACCCTGAAAACCCGGCGATCCCTCAGGCATCCCTTTTATCTCCTATTCCTGAGTCGGTTTCAAAGACGGCAGCTACTCTAGCTGAGAAATCATCGGAAGGTATTTCTACCTTTTCACCGCATTTCGTCAAAGCTGTCTCCACTTTCCATCACATAGTCGGGCAATCGATGAAGGACCCTTTATTTTCTCCTGAGTTGATAACTGTTGCTTCTCATTCCGCAGGTGCTGAACCGTCCGAGAAGGCAGACGTGCCTCAGGGAACCACTGCCGAAGAAAAGTCAGCGAAGAAGGCTGAAGGAGACAAGGGTAAGGTTGACGCTCCTCACGATGGCGAGATGATAGACGCCTTAAAGGATGACAGTGGCAATGAGGGACATGAGGAAGACCCTGAGGTGGCTATAGTTGGGGAGTCAAAAAGCGCTGATGACATCACTTTAGCTGCCTTGAAAGCCGAATAAGACAAGCGTATGTAGCTTAAAGTTGAAGATCTAGACCCCGAAATCCTTAAGCCTCTCGCAGTAGTGGATGTTGGATCAAGGTTAGTTGTTAAGCTTTCGACTAGATCTATTACATAAGAACTTGCTAAAAAGTCTTCTCTTGATTCCAGCTTTCCGACTCCCAGGAAAAATCAACCGATTCCAGCACTTCAGTCTCAGGGAGGAAAAAACCAAAGCGCTTCTTAACTGATGCTGAAAAAGAGGCGAAGGATGCTCTGAAGGCTGCTAAAAAATCCAAGTCCACTTCAACGTCTAAGTGATGAAGTGTTTTGCTTTATTTTAGCACTTAATTGGCCCACAATTGTTGTAACGAGTGTGGCCCTCGCATCTTCTTTTATGCTTGTTTTCTAGTACAAACTCATACGTTTGTAAATAAAAATAATTCATTTCCTGCAATGCCTGTTAGTCGTTAGCTCAGTACTTATGTAAAAATGCAAATGCATGTCCTACTAAAGTTGTGTAATGGGATCATAGTGGAGGGGAATACGTGTTTACATGTATGCCCCCAGCCAATCTTGAAAAACTATTCAAGATTAAATTAAAAAGTCTGAATCTCCCCGATTCGCTGACGGGGGTCGCATTCCTTTCGTCATTGATGCCTGTTATTTTCCGGCATCTTTTATACTCTCCTGTCTTATATCCAGGTCAGATTTCCTGCTGAGGCGGTCTCTCATCTGGGTGCACCTTCACGCCTCAGAGGACGTCGTCTTCCCATCCTTTATACTCTCTCACAATTCCTGAGAGTTAGAGTTAAGAATGTCGTCTTCCCATTCTTTTATGTCTTATTGTACAGACAGTCGTTGTGTTTGTTCCTGCATATAAGCCATCTCCAACTTTCCAGATTTTAATTTAACATCTCGTATTCCATAGTCACAATAGAACAATAGTTGAAGATATAAATAATGCAGGAAAGTAAATGGCACACGATATTTTTATAGTGGTTCAGCTAAGTCGTAGCCTACATCCACTTTATAGTCCTTTGTTCGCATCAACAGACTTTTCTAAGGCAAGTCGTGCCTTTTTACATGGTTCATAAAAAAAACAAAAGAAAATACAACATCCCTAATTCAAATATCGCATCAAGTGTTGGGCATTCCAAGCCCTAGGCACTTCTTCGCTATCTATGGTCGTTAACTTGAAGGCTCCTGTCTCAAGTTTCCGTTGGATGACGAATGGTCCTTCCCACTTTGGATCGAGATAAGGAACGGATGGAAAAACTCACTTTAGCACAAATCTCCTGGCTCAAAGGTTCTAAAGCGAACTTTCTTGTCATAATAGCGTGCCATTTGACGTCGATGTCTTGACACACGCAAGTCGGCCTCGTCCCTTTTCTCTTCGAATTCATCAAGGGACTCGAGGAGGAGTGCCCGATTCATCATCGGGTCATAATATGTCACCCTGTGAGAGGGAACTTCAAGCTCTACCGGGATTACCGCTTCTGAACCAAATGAGAGAGAGAAAGGAGTATGTCCGGTAGCTGCCTTAAACGTTGTTCGATATGCCCACAAAGCCAAGGGCAATTCATCCACCCATTTTTCTTTTGCATGTTCCAACCCCTTCTTGAGGATGGATTTTATGATTTTATTTATTGCTTCTACTTGCCCATTCGACTGTGGATGGGCGACTGTAGTGTACCGCTTGTCAATCTTGTATTTCTGGCAGAAATTTCTGAATTCGGCACCATCGATCTGGGTTCCATTATCAGTTATAATGGTCCTTGGAATCCCAAATCGGCATATGATATTTCTAACCACGAAACTTATCACCTTTCTCGCTGTGATTTTGGTTAAGGGCTCAGCTTCCACCCACTTCGTAAAATAGGCCACGGCGACTATTGCATACTTCGCTCCTCCTTGGCAATCAGTAGAACTCCGATGATATCAATTCCCCACATGGCAAACGGCCACGGACTCACCATCGACTTGAGCTGGGTCGGTGGAGCTCTGGGGATCTTGGCGAACCTCTAGCATTTGTCGCAGCGCCGTGAATAATCAGCTGCATCTTTATTAATTGTGGGCCAGAAATACCCATACCGCAATACCTTTTTTGCTAAATTCTGAACCCCCGTATGATCTCCACACTCACCTTTGTGTACTTCCCTTAGTACATGCTTGATGTCGTCGTGCGCTATACATCGTAACAGGGGCATAGAAAATCCTTGCCGATAAAGGGTATCATCTTGAAGGATGTATCTGGTAGCTTTGCGAACTATGGCTCGCCTCTCACTCTTCTTTGGCGGGAGTACTCCATTTCTAAGGAAATTCTTGATTGGGGTCATCCACGACTCCCTTTCCGGTTCTGCTTCGAAAGCTAATTCAATTTCCATTAACTCAAAGCTTGGCGATCCCAATGTCTCAATTGGAACCATTTCGGTTTCCTCCGGATTGTCGGAACTTGCCAGCTTCGCTAGCCGGTCTGCCTTCTGGTTTTCAGCTCTTGGGATATGCGTTATGTTATACCGTTCCAGGTTGCTCAACAGCTCCTTCACTTTTCCAAGATAGGTAATAAGTCGAGGTCCCTGGGCCACAAACTCCTTTCGCACTTTGCAGACGACTATTTTGGAATCGCAGAATATATCCAATGCCTTTATTCCGAATTCCTTAGCAAGTTTCAGCCCGGCAATCAGGGCTTCATATTCAGAGTCATTATTGGTCGTTGAAAATTCTAGTCGCAGAGCATAATATAACGATCGTCCTTTAGGAGTAACTAAGACGACTCCAGCTCCGGACCTTCGGTCGTTCTTGGCTCTGTCTGTGTACAACTTCCATGGATCTAATTTTAATTCCTCCTCTGATTCAACCACCGTATCATCGATCGTCTCTTCCTCCGGAATTGTGAACTCTACTATAAAGTTAGCCAGAGCTTGTCCCCTAATCGATCTCCGCGGCTGAAAATTTAAATCAAACTGACTTAATTCAATATTCCAGTTGATCAACCGTCCCGATGCTTCGGGTCTTTGCAACACCTGTCTCAGAGGCTGATCAGTGTATATGATTATTGGGTGAGCTTGAAAATAATGGCGAAGTTTTCGGGAGGCGATCAGAAGGCTGTAAGCAAGCTTCTCAATCCTTGGGTAGTTACGTTCTGCAGCTGCCAATTTCTTACTTACGTAATATACCAGCCTTTGCACCTTGTCTTCTTCCCTGACCAAGGCGGTGCTAACGGCGGTGAGCCGGTACTGCTAGATAAACAAACAGCTCTTCGTGATCCACCGGCTTTGACAAAATCGGTGGTCTCTCTAGCAAGTCCAGTAGATTTCGAAAGGCCTCAACACAGTCCGGAGTCCATTCGAAAAATTTTTCCCCTTTTTATCAAGTCAAAAAAGGGACGCATTTGTCTTTTGCTTTGGAGATAAATCTACTCAACGCAGCCACTTTCCCCGCAAGACTTTGGGCATCTTTGATTCTTCGTGGTTCCTCAATGTTCCTTATCGCTGCTATTTGACTGGAATAAATTTCAATTCCTCGAGAGCTCACGATGAAACCTAGAAATTTTCCAGATGCCACCCCAAACGAGCACTTCAAAGGATTAAGCTTCATCCGATACTTTCGCAGGATACCGAACATCTCTGCCAAGTCCTGCGTATGGCTAGAGGACTGTCTCGATTTGACAAGCATATCGTCCACATAAACCTCCATAGTCTTCCCTATTTGGTTATAAAACATCATGTTCACCAAGCGTTGGTAGGTAGCTCCAGCATTTTTCAATCCGAAAGGCATGACCACATAGCAATACAACCCCAAATTTTTAATGAAGCTCGTGTGTTCTTGATCGGGAACATGCATGGGAATCTGGTTGTATCCGGAATATGCTTCTATTAAAGAAAAAAGTTCATGTCCCGCCATCGAATCCACAAGCTGGTCTATTCTGGGGAGTGGGAAGCTATCTTTCGGGCAGGCTTTGTTCAAGTCTAAAAAATCAATACACGTCCGCCACTTTCCATTTGACTTCTTTACCAAAACAGGATTCGATATCCAGTCAGGATATTTCGAATCTCTAATAAATCTGTTCTGTTTCAGCTTCTCCACTTCTTCTTTCAGAGCTGCCGACCTCTCTGGGCCCAGCACACGTCTCTTTTTCTTTACAGGCGAGTATTTCGGGTTTATACTCAGCGAATGACTCATGATGGATGGTGATATCCCACACATGTCAGCGTGGGTCCAGGAAAACACATCCGGGTTTGCCTTCAGAAAGTTAGACAGTTCTTTGGCTTGGTGCAGATCCAACTGGGATCCAATCTTCAAAACTTTTGCTGGATCAGCTTCATCAATGGGTATATCCACTGTCGTTTCGTTAGGAGTTGCCTTTCTATCCTCAGGTTCCTCATCTTCTCTGGGATCCAGGTCTTCAGGCATTCCCTTGGGCAACTCCTATGGGGTTGATCCCTCTAATTGCTACGCCGAACCCTCCTTTGGAGGAGGTAAAGTACTTTTAGTCTTGATGTTGAGTCCCTTCATCAGCATCTTTAATTCAGCAATATAACAAGCTCGCCCGGAGACTTGGTCTCCCCTCATTACTCTTGTTTCGGCTTCAGTTGGGAACTTTAGCAATAAGTACCATGGTGCAATACAAGCCTTGAACTCTGCAAGGGCAGGCCTTCCTAAAAATGAGTTGTAGGGCGAATCTATATCTAGCACTACGAAATGTAGCATTCGTACTCTTCGACGATCCCCTTGTCCCAATGTTACGGGTAATTCTATATACCCCATTGGAGCTATCGATGCCCCATTGAAGCCTCGGATCCAACCTACACAGGGCTTCAAATCTCCAGACTCGATTTTCATCTGATCAAACGACTTCTTAAACAAAATGTTGACAGAGCTTCCATTGTCTACTAGTACCTTATGAACCAGTGCCGGCCCAATAGTAGTGGTAATAACCAACGGATTTTTGGTAGGTGATTGGATTCCGGTGTCGTCTCTGCTACGGAACACTACATCATCGAACATTGTCCTCTGCTGTTTCACAGTGGTGATATCTTCCAAATCACTACACTCGCCCACATCTATGTGCTTAACTGCAATAATGTATTGGTCCATTGTTCTGAAACTATGGATAGCTGGACGGAGTCCACCTACTATGGTGTTAATGACAATCCCTTTGCCTTTTTGTTGTATTGTAGGCTTAGGAGCAGACTGATTCTGGTTTGGGGTCTGTCCTCCTTGCCCCCTGTCCCTTGGGGCAGCCTTATACTCATCCAACTTACCTTCACGCAACAACTTCTCAACTACATCTCTCAAGTGTTGACATTCGTTCGTTGAATGTCCGTGGGTTCCGTGAAATAAACAAAATTTTCCGATAGCAATTTCTTTCTCTGTCGAATCTCGTGGCGGTGATTTTTTGTACTGCAAAACATTATACGTGTCCAAATAAATGTTCTCTAACGTATCATTCAACGGTGAATAATTTTCAAAGGTCTGGAACCGGGGTCTTTTGTCAGAATTACTTCCTCGGCTCCTGTTTCTCCTATTACCATTCCCATTACGGTTGTTGTTGCCCCTGTTTCCATTATTATTGTTTCCATTCCTATTTCCAACATTCACTTCGACTTTGTCAGAGCTTTCTCCAGACTGCTTTACGGCAACATTACTCTGAACAGCTTCTTTTGAGGCCGCACCGGACTTCCTTTTTCTGTTTGCCATTGCTTCCTCCCTTCTTAACTGAATATTGGCCTTCTCATAAAAAAACTCTCTTGTGGGAGGCGGCTTCCCAGAAAGATAATCTCCAAACTCTGAATCAGGATCAACTCCCTCCATTAAGGCCATCGAGATGGTAGGCTCATTAGGGTCGCTGACTTCTGCTACAGCTAAATTGAAACAGTCTAGATGCGACTTCAAGGATTCACCCGACGCTTGCTTAATTCTCGATAATTCGATAACAGTCTTAGACTTTCGGGCGTGAAGTCGGAATTGATTCATAAAACGTTCACTTAATTCCTTGAAATTCGATATCGATCGAGGAGGAAGTCGGGTAAACCATAGTAATGCTACGGCTTCTAAGTAAATCGGGAAAGCCTTACACTTCACAGCGTCAGGAGCAGCTGCAGCATTCATAAGCCATGCGTATCGCATCAGGTGTTTTCCCGGGTCAGTTCTCCTGTTATATCTGTCCATCTGCGGCAAATTAAAACGTCGGGGGAACTGAAAGTCAAGAATGTCATCAGTAAAGGGAGTATGGCTTCGCTCAATACCATAATCTTCATTGGTGTAATTTGGACTCTCAGACATGATCTGGCGTACCATGGCCCATACATCCGCATTGGTCAAGGGCCGTTCAGGCTCCCTGGCTCTGATGTTCGGGTTTCCTCTGGGCTCCTAATTCGGGGACACTCTCCTTCTTCTAGCGGCTTCTGCTTTGCTCCCTACATTCCCGGTCGATCTCGGGAGGAAGGGGCTGAAGCATTTGTCCCTGAGTGGGGTTGGTTAGGTTAGGATCTCTAGGCAGAACATGAGATCCTCACATTGGTAACAGCATGGGCTCTCTCAAGCTCGGGTCATCGGGTCCTAACACACGGGCAGAGTCCTCACGGGATCCCAAAGATTCGAAAGTCATTTGTTCCAAATTCTGAGGTCGTTCAAGCGGCCTTCTTTCACAAGGCCGTTCTTCCTCATAAGAAGAAGACTGATCCATTGCAGTGTGATGAACTGGGGAAGGGGTCCTCTGCCTGCGAAGCTCGCCAATTTCCCTACTAATGATTCTCATATTCTCTTGCATCATAAGGTTGGTGCGCTCGTGGATTCTCATAGCCTCCCTAGTGCTCTCAAGCATGTGGAGAAGGCGCGAAAAATCTCCTTGGGTGACAGGCGCAGATGGATTGATCTGTTCATTGGTCCTGGTGGCTGGAGTCGGAGCATTTGGAGGGGCTCGAGTAGAGGTTCCAGCATCACCTAGAGTCGGATCGGAGCAATGTGACCTGGCCGGATCGGTTCGGGTGGGGGGAGCGCACCTCTTCAACGTATTCTACTCGGGTCGGATCGGAGCTTTCCCTCTACGACCGGTTCGGATTTCCTAAGCCAGTCTGATCCGCTCCCGAACTTTGCCCACGAGGCCTCGTCATGACCGCGTTTTGCTGATCCTCACCAACTTCGTTCCCTCAACTGGTTTGAACTTCCTTGCCTTTTCCTTTAGCCATAATTCTTCAACAATCAACCAATAAGTACTTAAAAGCGTCGGAAATTGGGGATTAACTTCTTTGAACCCAACGGTCCAAAAAGTAGAACGATAATCCAGAAAAACAGAGAATTCAAATGATTCTCAGAGAAAGCACCAAAATGTTATTCCAAAAAGTGGTTCTAACACCCAAATTGACTAAAATTTCGATAAAATAAGATCAAAAATAGAAAAGAGACACAAGATTTATAGTGGTTCGGCGTTAAAGAGCCTACGTCCACTTTATACCACTTTGTTTGATGATGTAGATGAAAATACAACAAGATATTCACTCAATCTCACTCACTTTTCATATACATTCACTCAATTATACTCAAAATACACTTTGAATGATGATTTGGATTGTTTGGGAGTGCTGGAATTCGGTTCTCAAAGATACTTAAACTCCCAGAGTTCCAAAAGATCCTCTCAAACGACCCTTGGGGGTCTATTTATAGGTGGAAACTTCTCCAGAACTCGGTTCGGATCAGGTACAGGTGTCCTCCATTCCATGACTTTCGGGATCGGATGAGTTTTGGTGTTTCCAGCACATCAAGTTAGTGGCCATCGTGGGTAGAAAGTGGGTGTAACTGCCCCGAATATTCAGGAGATCATGGTGCGGAGTAGTAGGATGCACTGGGTTCGGATCAGATGGGGTTCGGATCGACCCTGCTACATCTGATCCGATCAGAATACTTTTCTTCCTCCTTTATCTTTCTTTTGTTCCTACTTCTGTAATTCCAATCCGAACTGGATGCATAACAGAGTGTCTATTGTCTACTTGATCTTCTGACTTCTTGACTTTGTATAGCCTAGTTTACAAAGTAGGCTAACAATAAGGAATAAATATAGTTTTCCTCCTTTTAAGGAGATATGGCATGCAACAAATATATGATTAAATCTAGCCTAAAATCTTGCAATATCAGTGCAAAGATTTGTGACATTCCTTCTGTATTTTGTTCCTTCTATTTCGCTATAAAAAGAACGTACCTCCTTCTTTGTTGGTCTTTTGCAATAATTCTCTCCTAATTCTTTTTAAATTTCCGAAGGACATTTCTTCCCCAAATACTATAATTTGAACCCCTTCCTCACATATATACAGTCACCCTCTTCCCTTCCTTTTCTTAAGATCGCATCTTCCCTATTACTTCACTGCTTTGATAGTTGGCATACGCGGTAGCTACAAATAAGACGGTGCACGCATCGTCCGTGAAGTCGCACGAGTTCATTATTCCAATATTTGGCAGTTAATACAGAAACAGTTTAACGGTGAAAATTTTGGTAAGCAATATTTGGTGAGAACTCTAATTTAAAAAAATTTAAATTTATTACAGTGATTAATTTTAATTGTGGTTAGACATAATTTGTTTATAAGTATATTCAGTTGATGTGTAAATGGTTGCTATTGCATGGATGGATGTTTGTAGCTAGAACACACAAAACACTAAGCATTATTTAACTTAACACTTGCGCACTGTTTTATAAATTGTTTGATTGTTGCCATGTTGGTGGATGAACTTGTGTTTTATATAGATTGATTTTGTTGCATCCCCCACACACTATAGTCGTGGGATATATGAGTAGTCAATTAAATCTCCTTCTTATGTGAATCATAATTAGAAATAAAGTGAAAATTTAAGTTTAAATTCAAACTTCTTAAAAATTTGAATGTAAGTCATGAATAATTAAACGATTTTTCATAGCAACGAAATGATTTTGGAAATATCATGAAAAAAAATTTGGACTCTTAAGACTTGAACAAGTTTTGAAATCTAATTAAAAGTTTGATTTTAGTTATATTTGTTTACGTAAATGTTTAGCAATCCATAAGCTTTAGATGTAATTTAAGAGAAAATTAGATTTAAGCATGTAACTAAACATTGGTTTATTAAATACATTTGGGTTCATTATTTTGAAAGACCATTTGTAAGCTTTAAACGATTAAACAAATTTGGAGCTATTATGTTAAGTTTTCGATAAAAGTTGAACTACAGTTTTAATTGAAGTATGAAACTTTAATTACGAATTAGAAAAGGATAAACTTTTGAACTATCACCGATTACATAAAAACGTATGTATATGTTAACGACATTTCTTCCAATAATACATATATATGCCAGAACGTTCTAGGATGACAGAGAGGATAGTGTCTAAGGCTTGGGTTTGGAAAATACAGTTTCGTGCACTAACTGGCTATCCCTTAACTGGTCCAACGGACGGGACGGTTATTTCGAAATCTAATTCGAAATTAAATAAAAATCCTTTGAATTTAGAACAATTATGGTTTAAAAATTAGTGAAATATATGTATACCTATGTTTTTAAAATAAATTATGTTTTATTATTAAAAGGAATTTTTTTCAATAAAACATTTAATATATGTATATATAGTGATTTAAATTATTTTATTATACTCTAATTATTTTAATATATATTTTCTTAAAAAGATTTTTTCACGTTATTTAAGGGTTGGTAAAGCTTATTAAATTGGATTTTTCTCGATTTAAACCATCAATTCAGATTGAGATTTGAAATAAAAATATATTCTCCTTTGGATAAAAATCAATGTTTAAACAATCATGATATTGATATGAAATTTCGGTCTAGTTTGAATATGAATTTGGAGGAAGATTAAAATGGGAAATCCGTAATAATCCATAACTATTGTTTAAAAATGCGCTTATTATTTGGGAAGACCGGGATCGAATATATGTTCAAAAACCATTCCAATAATAATATGACGTGATAAAGAAACCAAAGACATAGAAATGACAAATGAAGACCGGAATCTTTGGATTTATTTGGATTGACTACAGATGTCTCGTTTGGGCTGATCACCCAATACGAGGTTATAAGTGGCATGAGGTCTGGATATATTTTAGGATTTTCGAATTTTGTTCCGTTCAGACCCAGGATGGACTTGTATGGATTTTGTGTTTGACATTGTAATTGACTGCGTAGCACTGATTTCTGTTAATTTATATCGAATTGTGGCAATTAATTATTCCCGTCTCTAAGTTTACGTGCTTAGAGTTTATGTATTGATAGAAATCGGTGACTCTTTGTATACTGACAATGTGGCATACTCAAGTTATGAAATGAGCTAGTGATGATCAAAGCCTGGTTTATTGAAGCCTAGCATTGTGTATATCGTGACCTCGATGAACCACACACCCCGGATTGATGGTAATTTGGTGGTTAGGTTGTATACATACCTCTATTGAAACTCAAAAGCTTTGACGATAGATCTACTTTGAAACCTAGGGAAAGTAAAGGTATGTTCGGTGTCCGTGTCTGGATGTTAACCGCTGATTTACCTGGTGTTTGGTGTTCGTGCCTGGATGAAAACCGTGAGATGCACCTTGATCATGTTCCCGATTGACCTTTCGTGTCAGGAACCATCGTATTGGAACCCAACAACCAATACGAGCCTTTCGTTTTGTTTGTAAACAATGCATGTGGGTATAGCCACTATGATTGCTAAGATTAATATATTTATTTGCGAAACGATTTCAACACTATGAACTAATAATATAAAGAAGATTTTCATGTATGAAGGCATTTTTGGTTATCATAAGACAAAACTCGCCCATCTGGTGTGCACTTGCATTGCGTGATGTGGTACAAGCTTATGATAGCTTTATTTTTCCAAAAGTCATTTTGAGTTTATATGCACAGGAAATCACATGGACTAAACCCATTCTGCACTAGCGGCATGGTCCGGTGAACTTCCCCAACTTTAAAATAAACCCTAAAGATAAACGTTTTATGTTCTCACACCAGTCCCATGACTGACCTTGTGTTTATTGTTCCTTCCTAAACTCTGGGTTCCCACCGATTTTCACATGGGTAGCTAGCGGTTTAGTTTTACAGTTATAAATCTTTGGAGCAAGATGTGAAGCGCTATTTGAGTTGGATCTTCGAGCAAAAGTTGGAGTTTCCGCTGATATCGCTTCTTCCACTGAGAGTATATTTATGTTCTACTACTATAGGTAACTCTGATATTCCCTATAACTCTGATGTAATATTGTATTATGATATGAAAAGTTCTGTTATTTTTGTTCAATATATGTTAGTACCCATAACAATCCGCCTTTATGAATGGTTTAAGTTGGTTTAATTACCGGCAAAGACTGGGCAATAAGCCGGGTCGTTACAAAGTGGTATCAGAGCTTTGGTTATACAAAGCTACGGGGTACGACATATTTGAACAAAAGATAGAACTCATCAGAGTTATAGTATCCCAATAGAGATAGGGTTAGAAATGCCTTAGAATGGGATTTTGGAATATTTCGTCAAGAGAGCGTATATGTAAACCATAAACTTTATAAATAATATTTATTTTACTTAAACAGAATTTTACAGGTCTCCTTTTCAAGGACGAAAAGTTATATGTGGGGGAGATTGTAATGACCTAGAAAATTTGACATTTAAAAATATAAATTAAATTAAGATTTACCACAAAATAAATATTTATATTTGGAATTGTAACAACCTGAATTCCGACATACCGAATTTTTTTCAAAATTCCAATCTATCGAAACTCGAGTTGGTTTGCTCTGGTATCCTGTAGAAAAGACAAAGACATAAAATATGTCAGAGCTCAGAAAATATCTCATAGAGGAATGAATAAAATATAATATAATCAAAATATTGCCTTACCATATTAATAATACTGCCTAACCAGTATCCAAGGCTATCATGTCTCTGCCACAAATCTAACCTACGAGTATGTTACGAGGAGGGGGTTAGAACACAAGTTCTGGTGACTGGATTTAAATTACACACTTTGGATAACCCTACGTATACCGTTCAATCACATTTTCTAATTTAATAAGCTTACACACACGTCATACCCATTTACTTTACAGTGGATTAACCTAATATAATATATAAGTAGCTACCCCTCAATACTGAGGTACACCCCATGGTACCCCACTCGCACAGTCTCCACCGTAATGCCACAGAAATGAACGTAGTCCCTTATCCTATGCCAGAGTGACGTACGGATCTCTACATAACAATATTATATTCCACATATATCTGTCATTACTACGCTACGTAAGCGTACAAACTGCCATCGTCGATCGAATTAGGTTCCATACCGGAGTAATGCCCTCAAGTCTATGATACACCACCCAGAGCCGACATGCATGTATCTAAACTTTTCCACACATGAATCGCCAATTGTAGCTTGATGCCTTAATCGCACGTCCTCTAATGTGCTTCGAGTTCCGTAGCTGGGGTATTCAAGAAATACGGAACTTGATCAGGAGCTTTTCCATATCTGTACAGGCTCGTCTTTAAGAGCCTCTATATACCGATATTCCAACGGTCCATTTTTATGGTGGCTATGGCCCCACCTCGTCCCCTCCCTCAACTAGTAAAGACTACAAGAGCTAACCGACTGGCCCCTAACAAACAATCTAAACATCCAGTTGGCGTCTTCCCTCAAACACCGTACCTCGATAGTGAAAGGTGAATGGTCTATTGGTTTTAGCTCTAGTCTTTTCGCGTCCCACTGGCTGCCGATGACGGGTATCCGACGATCTACTATCCTTGTTAGTCGTGACCCTACGCCTTCCCGTTGAGGCGATCGCCGAATCACCCTAGTGTCACCACGTCATAGCGTTCTGACTGCAAAGCTACTTTTCACAGTCAAGGCCCACCCACCTAGTAGTTACGCGCAGACCCAACCTCTGCGAGCACAGCCTAAACATCTGCCACTGCACAGAGGACAACCAGGAGCACCTTATGTATCTCAGGAAACTACGCGCTTTCCCTTCCAGTCCTTCGAAGCCGACTGAATAATCATATGAACGTGCGATCCCCTCGTGCCTTATAACACCACAATGATCAACCCCGTTGGGTTATTCATCCTCAAACGTACGGATTGGTCCAAGCTCCTCACTTTAATATGTTATTAGACCCTATATCTAAACATTCTTTTACGCGCTCGCCTTACTTATCAGGTTTCCATTTAACTTAGCTATATTAATTTTTTATTCAGGTTATCAAGTTCTCCCTAACCCCTTATATCAGAGGAATGTGCTCCTCTTGCTTATTAATCTTAGTTATACAACTTAACCTATTTAAGTTTATTAATAATCTCATAACATGTTACTCTCTGTAATCTTCAACCCCTTTATATTCTTTTTTGATTTGAAGGTTAAAATAACATGTTCTACTTAATATGTTATTAAGTATATCTCAGTTCACATGTTTCCTAATTAACATGTTACTTATCATTTATGATTAAACATACCTTACTCCATTTCATAAGTTTTCCCATTCATTTAATCATAATTCCATTTTACACCGTTACTACAACTTATCATTGTTTACTTATTAACTTAGTTCTTCTAACTAAGGTCCATTAATAAGTTTCTTTACCCATTTATTATAACCCATTTTATAATTTACTCTTGTCCCTAGGACAATTCTAAACATGTTATTTTTATCAGCGGGTTTCATACTTCCAAGTTTACAGATTACTTAATTAATTAAGTACAACTTCTTACATTTCATAAACTTTCCCCCTTTTCTCTATTTGTTACAAACAACTTGTTTCAGTTTTCCCCATTTACATATTGCTTAATTTAAAATTAAGTGCCACTTATTTCATTTCACCAGTTTTCTCATTTGCTTACTAGTTTATTATAACCTAAGTTATAATCTTCACTTGTCCCTAGGACAAGTCTACCTATTATACAACATTCTCATCAATGTTATTTATTTATAATAGGTTATTATCATTCCCTGTTAAAACCATTTATTGTTGTAACCCATTATTCTTCATTCACTGTAATATATATTCCTTATTATATTAAAGAAAACACTTCATGCACTTTATAAGTTTTGATAGAAGGAATCATTGATTTATTTTCGTAACGTATTCCCATCTAAATCCGTGGTGGAAAGTAGTTTCTTTACTTTCCTTACTTTATTTATTTTGGCTAACTTGCAACAACGTTCTCAAAAATAGGTCATTTAGGGAAATACATTACTTTTCCTTCGCATCACACTAACCCAGTCCATTACATCCCTTCCTTTCTTATTTTCTGAGTTAGACATTTAATTACCATCATTGCCATTTATTCATATCTTGCTATATATATATATATATATATATATATCTGTGTGTATGTGCGTGTGCAGTGGACCTCTCACATTAAGTCTACACTTGTGGAAGCTATATTTCCGGGGTGAGGGTTCCTGGTAGACTTCTACCACAAGTTTACTTAACCTCGTGTCTTAGCACCATCACATGTTTTATTTATGCACTTAAACCCCTCACATTAGATTTACCACTTGTGGATGCTGGGTATGCCGGGCGGGTCCAGGCAGACTTCTACCCCAAGTGTAATCTAACCTCGTGTTTAAGTGCATTACAGTTTCTCATTTACTGTAAATTTTAGGCATGTTATCCTTTTTACTATAATATAATTTACACGTCATCAAATTATGCCAATATTATGGCGCATGTCCTTTTTAACATGTGTTTAATTCTATTTTGACATGTAACATTTAATAGGGTAATTGTTCAAATCTAATAGGTTAACATGTCATTTACTCAACAATATGCCACAAGTGAATCATGTAATTATAACAACAGTAGTCATTACCAATATTCTCACAAGTTTTTTTTTCAACATGTAATCATTCCAACACATTAACTGATTCAACATATGAATTATTCATTAACATCTCAACTTGTTATAATAGTAATTCTTAATTATTCTGGAAAATTCACATATAATAACGGGGAATGTTTTAAATGATAACATATTATTATCTAAAATGCTATAGCTTAAATCCACTCACCTTGAATGCTTTCCAAATCCTGGATTTGGTCCAGATCTAATCTGTCATGGTTTTCTCCTAATTGGATTCAGAACCTAACAACCATGGATTGACTATTTTTATTAAAAGAGAGAGGAAAGAAAGAGGAGGAAATTTGAATAGATCGGATCTAGATAGTTACCTTACTTCGATATGAGATCTGAACACCTACTTACAAGTACTCATTCCCTTTCTTTATATCTGGATTCAGAATTTTTCCTAAACTAATAATCTAAATTTTCTGAATAGATTTGAGAAGAGGGAAGAATGGCAAAGCCTCCGCGTAGCCTCAGAAATATGAGGTTTAGGATTAGCTCTATAGACTTATTTACATGTGTATCAGAGAAACCTGGTCCCTCGTATTTAAATCAAAAATATCAAAAACGTCCACGTTAGGGGAGAATGTTCTAGATCTGTGGTGGGGCCGACCCCCCTTGGGGTGGTCGACCCATGGGTCGACCCCCTTGTTGGCGGGTCGACTTCCATTGGTCTATTTTTCCTCCTACTTTTCCCACTTGTGAATTTTGATTTTCTGGATAAATTTTATTTAATATCTATACATATAAGTCCCTTATATGTATACAAACTTCTAACGCTCATAACTTCTTTATACGATGCCCGTTTTACGCAAACCAGGTGTCCATCTTGACCAGAATTTCAAGACGAACGCAATGGTGCATTCCGTTTCACTTAATTCTAAAAATTTAAATAAGTTATTATTATTTTATTATCTTGAGTTAAAAATGCGGGGTGTTACATTCTCCCACCTTTAGGAAATTTCGTACCGCAAAATTTGATAAGGGTAAAAAATCAAATAACCACTCACATAATATCCATCCATCTTGTGTGCATCCAATTTTTGCAACCATTGTTCACTTATGCAAAGCGAAATACAACATAATAATGCATGTATGCCTAAGTGGTACCTCCTATGTGTATGCAAAATTTTCAAAAATCCTTTTAAAATATGATGCACATATTCTAAATATACTGGCAGTTCTAAATGAATGCAATATTTTGAAAATCAAATTTTTTCCATCCTTCCCACAATCTTACTGAGCAAGAGCGTAGTTCGTCCAATTGTTGCATCCACAATCCTACCAGCCAACTTTATTTTTTTCGAATTTCGGAAAATTTTAATTTCTAAATTCGATTTCTTATGTTACAAAAAGATGGGAAATGGAAAATTCCACATCTTCCGTTTTTCTTTTATGTACCTTCTTCCAACCGTACTTGGATTTTATGAAACTATTACAAAGATTCTCTTATTTTTCTATCCAAGCACAACCCACATAAGAAAATTTTCCTTTTGTTACTGATTTTCTTTTTCATCTTATCTTGGAATTTTTTTATCTTTATCCATCTTTTCTAATAATTTATCATGTTTGTTGCTTTATTGAATTTGTTGTTTCCTTTTTAGTTGTACCATATCTCTTTTATTAGCTTATTCCTTCTAGTCTTTCAACTAAAATAGGAAAACAGACACTCTACACAGCTACTACTAAGGGCCAAAAATCTTAGGACTATGTCCCCTTCAGACAGAAAAGTCCAAACTATGGGATCCACGACAGGTTTAGGTGTTACCCTAACTACCCAATAAGAACAAAATAACAGAATGATCCCAACAGAAATGTAGTAACGGGTTTTACCCCTAACATGAAAATTAACAACAGGATCTAAACACTTACTTGCCCTTTACTATCTAGTAGTCACTACTAACTCTAGCTGTGTACGAACAAATAGTTTAAGAAACAACCTTGGCTTTTCAATGCTTACGCATTCTACAGGAACTTATTATTATTCCAAGTTAATTCTCACTATCTGCTTCATAGCCTCAAAACTTTTAATGCCTTTCCTAGGCTCTAATCCTACCTACTCCGTCCTTTTAAAACATGGTTTGCCTTTTTTATTTAAATTTTCTTCCATAAATTTAAAAGTGTCAAAACTTTATTTTCCTCATCAAAACATGCTTTTGCCAAACCATAAAAAAAACATGACATCTTAAAAAATGTAAATCATCATTTTTTCGAATCATAAAATTGGAGTAGATACGGACAACTATTTCTCAATTGGGTTTACGGCTCTTCCTTGCCTATAAGGTCAGTTCAGTCTCTTACTACAAGGTGCAACCATCTACTCTATTCTTAATTTCTGCAACTTATTTTGTCCACCCGACAAAATTATCCTATCAAAATAATTTATCAAAAAGGAATGTCATAAGAATAGAGATTTCAAATCATTCTTTATTAAAAATTCTTGTATGAAACATAACAAGAAAACTAGCGAGCTATACATGCTCTATGATATGCACCTTTTACTGAGAGAATTTTATTTTAGACAAAGTTTTTCGAAAGAAATTTATAATATATGCCCCATTTTACTACAAAACCCAATATGTACTTCTTTACGTATTTAAAATAATAACTTTTAAGATTAAAACTTGAAAGCACCATAAACCATTTTCCCAAAACGTCTATAATTTCAAGTCCTTAAAAGTTAACAATGGGTTTAGACTCAAAGCGGGTTTCCAATCTTTCTAGGCTTTCCTAGACACTCTCACGAAGTCAATTCTCTCAACTATATATATTCCTAATCCATTTTTCTCTTTTTAACCCTTTTCCAATTTATAAGGTTTTACTACCAAGCCCACTAATCCCTATAAAGCTGAGACTTCCCTGAATCGGGTATCCACTTAGCAACAAAGATATCCCTGAAAAAGAGATAAACCTTTATCAAGAGGGATTTGAAGAAAAGAAAACAAAGATAGAAAGAAAGATCTTAAGATTTTTACCTGAACTGCTGCCAGGTGATGTTCGTTTCGATAGTATTAGCGATAACTGTCCGCCATCAATGAAGAGCATTTTCGTGCAATTTCTAGGCGGCTAACTGACGCTTCTGAGTGTCGGTGATCTCAAGACCAGTGAAAATCTTCTCAAGATTCTTCAGCCACTGCTCAGCTTCAACAATACCCGCAGATCCGGTGAACTTGGCACCTCCGAGCTATGTGTACTCCTTTCAATGTTTAGTGAACCTAATTAGTTGAGCAGGCTGAACTACTGGTGGCTCGACTGGTGGTGCAGCTGGGGCATTACCACGACCTCTTCCCCTAGTATTCCTTCGGTTACTCATCTAGACAGATTCAAACGAGTTAAACGAAGGAAAAGTTAGAATATTCAAAAGAGATACTAATCAAAAGGAATTCTTATAAGGTATCTAAAGATCGAACGAATATGATCCCATAATTAATTTATCTCATTCTAGATTATCATTACCCTATCTCTAATGAGTTTCACTCTATATGCTGAAATTTGCCTAAAGCTAGAGCTCTGATACCACATGTAATGACCCACCATTTCAAACCATTCAAATCGACAATAATCCACACATGTCAGACTTGGATTGCTCAAAACGATAGATTGTTAATAAAAATTGGCTAATAATAGCGTATATAGTAAATAAATCAATCACAGAATCACATATCACAGAATAGAATAATTAAATAATACATAGCGGAATAGATAGAATAGTAGTCCATAAGCTACTACATAACCATAGAGTCTAAAGCAAATAAAACAAAGTACCACACAAAGATAAGTCTGCTAATGCATAAAGAAATAATAGTCTGAAATAGGAAATAACTGAAATTACTGGAAAGCTGAAATAACAGCAACAACTAAGAAGAGATAGATCCAAGCAAGGCTCCAAGCTCCAAGTGAACCAAGAAAGCTGATATCCTCAAGCTGACCCGAGTATCCATGTAAAACAAACACACTAGCTCGAGTCAGGATTAACATTCTTATTTAAATGATAACTCAAGTGAAATGATTACCAAAATGCAAAGTAACTTAAAAGATGTTTGGCATCACCATCCTCTAAGGATCCATTAAACTAATATTATATATTATAATAAGCTATATACAATAGTGTCTATTAGTAAAGTAAATTTCAAAATAGCGTAAGTAGGATTACCATGATTACCTTTACACTGTTTATATATTACCATAGTATATACAGTATCGTAATTCCTCTGTAAACTAGAGGTTGATCAGAGGGCACTCCATATATAACGGTACAAAACAAAATCATAGTGGGCTCGTATAAGGCATGTGACAAGGCACACTAGTAATGCCAGAGTGGATTCACCATTTGCATAATCGGACTGGTGGTAACGCATAGCAGCAACTACCGCCCACCTCGATACACACTCCCATATAAAGGGTGCGCACCAATCGAATCACAAAAGTAATAGAATGGTTTCGAAGAAGCATGCTCGATAGGAGGAATAACCTCACTTGGTCTCGGTGTAGCATCTGTTTTAGCCACATCAGGCTGACTCAAGGTAGTCAGGGTCTCGTAATTGATATGGAATAGAAAATAGAGTCGATCGCTAAGCCATCCTACTTTATTCTGGATCTCCACCGCGTACACAGTTGTTAAAGTGGTTTTCGGAATTGGCAGAGATTATGACAAATCCGATTCCGATCTCTTTAACAACCAATCGTTTACATGTTTCACACCGTGGTCGTTTTATAATTCTTACTCAGAATAACTATCAAGATATAATTTAAACCAAATACTTCCAAAATCACAACATATACTCATAATTATTTTAAGTTTATAAAATATACACGTTTATAAAAATAAAATAAATAAAATATAAAGATATTTAGTAATAAAACTTATAGAAATACTATAAATAAAATAGGAATTATTTTGTATACCTTTTAAACAATTAAAATATAAGTAAAATCTTAAATGTAATTTAAATCGTATTTACTTATTAATTAGCTTTTCAAAACCATTTCCAAAATAAGTTTATCATTTAAAATCAAACTATATATATTATTATTATTGAAAATACTTGAATTAAATTTTCAAAAAAAAAAATCAATCCTTCCAAATCAAATAAAATTTATGATTTCAAAATATGACCAACAGTGTCCGTATATAATTTTCTATCCTATGGTCAAGTGATACGGATATGTGTCATTTCAATCCGTTTGTTTTCAAGTATGGGTATATATCATTTCAACCCGCAATCCCAAATTCAATAAAAATTGGTTGGGTCCATCATTTCAACCCATAACGATTTCCCTTATTCTATCAAGTCATTCAGGTGTGTATCATTTCAACCCATAGTGATTTCTTAAACTAAGGGAACTTGCAATGTGAAATTAAAACACATCAAAATCAATCATCGACACATGACATTGATCCATGCATGTCATACAAACACATCCATACATGTTCATTGTGACACCCACGGGATTCGAACTCCCGACCTCCCGGAAAGCAACACCACGCACTAACCACTGTGCTAAAAGATCTTTGTGTTAGCTTTTTGAGAGGGGTGTTACATCCTACCCCCCTTAAAGAGCCCAATGCCCTCGTTGGCTCGTATCACTCACCACCCAGGCATTGTGCATGTAACCAGCATCAGTACCACACTGATTGACATTCGCTGCATTACACGCATAATTCTGGCTGGGTATTGGCTCTGATACCAAATGAAACGACCCAAACTTCCCAATAAAGGAAGGGCTGGATTGCTTTGAGAACAACACACATCAGAGCACAAACTGAAGAACATTTTATTGTTGATTACAACAATTACATTAGAGTACAAGAAAATCACAGAGTATGAATACTTATTACAAAATAGAAATACAATAATATCAGAGTGGCGTAGGCGAAGAAATTATTTCTGGCTTTCTTTTGTCGTTACGGTCCTAACAAAACTAATTTTGTTGAATTCTGAGACTGTTTGAAAAATGGCCATTTTCAAGTCGATTAAATTTGACCGAAACTGACAAAACACGATTTCTTTCACCATGCTCACATATTAATTATGAAAATTATGAAAATTAAAACTTAGCAATAATTTGACATTCCGGTTCCAACCAAAGTGGTTTCGTCGAAAACCGAGGTCGTTTGCAAAATGGCTATTTTTAAGGCCAATATATTATATTAAAATATATATAAATTCTACAGCGACTTTTCTAAATTTTG
This sequence comes from Allium sativum, assembly GCA_030737875.1. Classification (NCBI taxonomy): domain Eukaryota; kingdom Viridiplantae; phylum Streptophyta; class Magnoliopsida; order Asparagales; family Amaryllidaceae; genus Allium; species Allium sativum. Next base: position 559,302,205 of record CM060920.1, on the reverse strand, counting down.
AACTGGCCATAACTTTCAAAATATAAAGTGAAATTTCAGATTCGTTGGAAAGGTATGATTAAACAGATTTAAATATTTCTGGTTTCGCTCAATTCTGATTTAAAATGAATTCTTTAAAGTCGGTCAAAGTTCAAATTCAAATTTTCAAACTGCAGCGCTGTTTTAAACTGCTTTTATAATTAAATTAAATTTATTCGTTTTAAAAATAAATTTTTAGTCGTTCTTATTTAAAATAAATTATTTTAAATATTAAAACCCATTAAAATTTCTAAAATAAAAATTTTAAATTAGCCCCAAAATTCCGGGTCGATACAATCGCCCCCACTAAAAATCTTTTCGTCCTCGAAAAGGAACCTAGTTAAAAGTTGTTTAATTAACCAACCCAACTTTCATTTTTAATTATTGGTTTCAATAATTTTGTTAGTTAAATTAATTATCATTTCTGTACTTTTATTAGTTAAACAAATAATCAAACATCACAACCAGCAATCAATTAGGTGATTAACTTTTCAAATATATACGTAACTTTTATATATAATCAAAAATCATATTTTTAGTGAAAATCACAGCAATGTGTACTAACTAAGTTTTGGTTCTCAAACTAGTCAATGGAAATATATAGAAATCCCACCTTCGAGACTCGAACATAAATACTAGTGATGGTCGACCGATCGTCAGAATTATCTCTGGGCGACTAGAGTGTGATTCTATATCTATCCAGTATATTAAAACTTCGAATATCCGTTAATTACTCATATATTCGAAATCTTTATATACTCGATTGTCCACATTAAAATATAATATATTGAAATACGTATATTTAGATAAAATTTTCAAAACTAAATTTGTTTTCATTTTTAAAGAAAATAATACTCTTCACACTCGTTCTAGGATACTACTGATCCCATCTCTAACGAGTTATTCTCATTGGATATTACTAATCCAATCTCTGATGGATTCTTTCGTTCGGTTCTAATGTGTCTTGTTCTCGAGCTCTGTAAACCAAAGCTCTGATACCAAATGTGACACCCACGGGATTCGAACTCCCGACCTCCCGGGAAGCAACACCACGCACTAACCACTGTGCTAAAAGATCTTTGTGTTAGCTTTTTGAGAGGGGTGTTACAGCCTACCCCCCTTAAAGAGCCCAACGCCCTCGTTGGCTCGTATCACTCACCACCCAGGCATTGTGCATGTAAACAACATCAGTACCACACTGATTGACATTCGCTGCATTACACGCACAATTCTGGCTGGGTATTGGCTTTGATACCAAAAGAAACGACCCAAACTTACCAGTAAAGGAAGGGCTGGATTGCTTTGAGAACAACACACATTAGAGCACAAACTAAAGAATATTTTATTGCTGATTACAACAATTACATCAGAGTACAAGAAAATCACAGAGTATGAATACTTATTACACAATAGGAATACAATAATATCATAGTTTTAAATTACATTTAAATAGCAACGGAAAAATAATACAAATATACAACTGGAAGGAATACACAGATACAGAGCTTTCCGAATACCGCTTCAGCTGTAAGCCAGGATCCTGTAAATATATCTGCAAAAAGCGACTCGATTGCCCATGTGGAAAATAAGGGCACCCGAGTTTTCCAGTGAAACAAACTACAGGTCAGTCATGGGACTGGTATGAGAAATCTTAACTTAACTTATCTAATAATAAGGCGAATCACAGGACAACGCCGCTAATGCGGAACGGGTTTACTCCATTGGATTGCCAGTGCATAAAATAAAGTAAATCGTTAAACAATGCAATGCTTTTTAGAAAAATGAAACCATTATAAGACCCAAGTCCCATCACACAATGCAACGCAAACCGGATGATAGGGTTTTACCTTATAATGGTCAAGAGATGATTGATACGATAAAACGGATTTAGTATAAGTGTGTATATCTATGGGTATATATATTTTTCAAAAAAACAATTTCAATCATAATGTATCAATCATAGACGGCATAGTACCCCATCCTACTATGTCACCATACTAGTTCTACAACCAAAACCGCAAGGCCGTATTGGAAATTGAGTTTCCATCATGAGTCGAGGTTAGGGGCAAGCTCCTCTCCGATTCGAGGCACTCTAGCAAATGCCTCAGAATCCCCCGTAGTGAACCCTTGGATCTTCAGGGTCGGTCCCTACCTAATGGTAGTGGATTAATTATGCCTGAACACACGCTTCCCGGTCCTTTTGGACCTATAGTATGACCACTAACGGCCTATAAAAATCCGAGGCGCCTCAAAATCCATCATCCACATAAGTAAAATGTCAGCCAGTTTAAGCACTGACACCACTCTTAGCTAGAAAGAAACGTGTGCACTCCCTGCAGTCCTAATCCCGTTTTTGACTCATACCGGGGTGTGAGGCTCGTGAAGTCACACTATACACAAAGCTATGCCGTAATAGGCTATACTTTGATCATTCCACAAGGACCTGCTTTTCACAAAAGCCTTGATCATTTGTATCTTGGCGTGCCACATTGACAATTCACGCCATGTGATCAATCACTACTAATATATACCAGGGTGTTAAGTAGAGAATAAATTCTCCACCACCAAACAGACATACATTAATAGAAATCGACCTAATTCACATGGAACAGAATCCAATGTCAGACAAGCATCCATTTACAAGCTTACGCTCTGGGTCTGAGCGAAAACCAAATCCGAACAATCAACAATAGTCCGGACAGTCACCACTGAAGCCCCTTCAAGGTAGCTACTCCCATCAAGGGTCTCTGTAGCAACACATCCATTCAATGTGAAGATCGTCGGTCTTCAACCATTGTCTTCATCTTCGACTCTTCATCGTCGTCGTAATTATTCGGAATGGGTTAAACCCGGTCTTCCCGAATAACTCACGTATTTTTATAGTTAAAAAAAAATCAAGTACTATGAAGACGCATCCAACGCCTCATTCCAATTCAGAATATTCTTCTAATAAAATATTCGTATTATTTTATCAAAGATAAACTCTTCAAATTTATTCTTAAATCTTTCTTTTAAAGATTTATTAAGAACCCAATTTGGTTTTAAATATCACAAATCATTATCCAATGATTAATTAAATTTAAGAAATTAATCTTTTCTTTAACTGGGTTAAAGAACTAATGTCATTTAAAAACATGGTTCACAATAAACCCAACTCACGTTTCATCTTATTTCAGTTACTAGATATAATTGAAAACTTTTAATAATCTTAAATTAAAAGATTTTTTTTTCATACGGGGTTAAGAACAGTGTTATTTAAGACACTATTCACGACAACCCCAAAATCCAAATTATTTAGTTAAATTTCAATTAAATATTAAATAATTGGAAAACTTCATCAAATCTTAATTTAATGATTTATTCTAGTAAATAACTAGTTCATTTAAATAAAAATATATTTTTCTAAAATATATTCTTTTCTAAAATATTTTCTTTTCTATAGTACTCTTTATTGGAATGTGACTCAATCAACATCCATATATTGCATGTAATCGATGAGAAATAACTATCAAGCATCCAAATAACAACCAGAGTGGATTCTACACTAAATATTGGGACTAGTGTAGGTCAAATATCGTGTGAGATTTCATTCAACAATCAAATAACAAATTATTTGTGCACTTGGGAGATGTGTAAAAATTATCAACCCAATCACATAAACCAGTCAGATGACTTGTAAATGGAAGTGTAATACTCAGTTTGAATATACCCAACATTATAATTAACACATCTAACATTTCAACATCACAGACATATGTTTCAATTCTTTTTATTTTAAACATGTGACAATAAGAATCTTAACTCTTATTTATTTATCAAAATGCATATTTTTGGTCTCATTCATTTTTAATGACAAAATGAATATTTTACTTCATCTTTTTTACAATGACAAAAATGTCTCTTTTATTCTAATTCTTTTAAAGTGACAAAATTGGATACTTTTGTCTAATCCTTTCCAATGTAACAAAATATGCAAATTTTGTCTAATCTTTTCCAATGCAGCAAAACATGTTAATTTTGTCTAATCTTACCAATGTAACAAAATATGTTAGTTTTGTCTAATCTTTTAAAATGTAATCTGTCTTCTAAATGAACAAAAATGTATATTTTTTGTTTTAATCCTTATTAATGACAAAAATGTGATTTCTCTTCGTTCTTTTTAATATGACAAAAATGTCCATTTCTAATTCATTCCCTTTTAATGTATAAAAAAAATATACATTTCATTTGATAATCAAGTTTTGACCAGAAGTGAATATTTTTGGTGAAATTCTTTTAAGTGGCCAAAAATGAATATTTTGGTGAAATTCTTTCTAAAGGACAAAATGAATATTTTTAATATCCATAGAAATGAAATCTTTTATTTCTTTATTTACATGAAAATGTAACCTTTTCTTTTCATTCTTTGATTACATACGAAAATTGTAATATGTTATTCTTTTCTTTGAATACATATAAAAATGTACTTTCCTATTTCTTTCTTGAATATAAGATTTTAATGTTAACATATTTTGCTTTGTCAGAATATGAACATTTCTCTAATATACTATTTTACATTAAAAGGTAGATTTTTAATGTCAACATATTCTGCTTGTAAAAATATGATCATTTTTCTAATTCATTGTTAATATACAAAAATGTACATTTTGTCTAATTCATTTTTAATATACAAAAATGTCCTTTATTTCAAAGTGACAAAAATGTCCTTTTAAATTTCCTTTACATAAAATGTTAACAAAATGTGAATTTTGTTATAATCCTTTTAATATTAACAAAATGTGAATTTTGTTATAATCCTTTTTAATATTAACAAAATGTATATCTTAACTTACATAACATGTTTACACCAAAAATGTAATTTTTCTTCACTAACATATTTTAACACAAAAATTTATATTCTTATTACATCCTTTGTAAATGAATAAAATGTACATTTTTGTTTAATTCTTATTGACGAATACTAACTACATAGAAATGTAATTTACATGTTAACACATTCTAATCAAGGTTTTATTCTTTTTAATGATTCATTTTCATAAAAATGTAAATTACATATTCACAAGTTTCCAATCAAAGATTCATTCTTTTTAATGAATTATAATTATCATTAAAAATGCAAATTATATTTTAACATCTTTTCAAACAAAGATTCCTTCTTTTTAATGAATTCTAATTATCATTAAAAATGTAAATTATATGTTAACATCTTTCCAAATGAAGATTTCTTCTTTTTAATTTTAAATGTTATTCTTTTCACCAACATGTTCTAATTACCCAAAATGTTACTTTTGTCTAACAAAATCTAATTAACCAAAATGTGAATTTTGTCCTTTATAATCTAATTAACCAAAATGTTAATTTTGTCCTTTTATAATCTAATTAACCAAAATGTGAAATTTGTCCTTTTATAATCTAATTAACCAAAATGTTAATTTTGTTACTAATCAAGTTTTGATAAAAATATGTTAATTTTCATTCCACCAAACAATGTTATTTTATTTCACAAATCATTCTTTGACAAAATATGTTATCCTTTTTCACTAATCATTCTTTTGATAAAAATATGTTTCTTTTTATTTCTATAAGCATATTTGGACAAAAAAAATGTTTCCTTTTTATTTACATAACAAGCTCCTAATCAGAAATGTCATTTTTATTTGCATGACACATTTCAAATAAAAATGTAATCTGTATTTTCTAACCAGTTTCAAATCAAAATGTCAATTTGATTTGCATAATACTTTTCAAATAAAAAAAATGTTGTTTTTATCCAAATAAAAGTGTTGTTTTTATTTCCATAACTAGTTTCTAATCAAAAATGTAAATTTGATTTGCATAACCCCTTTTAAATAAAAGTGTTGTTTTTAAACAAAGTTGAAACCTTTTAATTTACCAAACAAAAGTAAATTCTCTTTTTATAAACAAATGTAAATTCTTTATATTAACAACTAAAGTGAATTCTATTTGTTAACAAACAAAAGTTAAATCTTTTTAAATAACAAACAAAGTTACAACCTCGGTATTCCAATTAAAGGTGAAATCATTTAATTTAACAAAACAAAAGGTGAAATCTTTTATTTAACAAACAAAAGGTGATATCTTTTATTTAACAAACAAAAGGTGATATCTTTTATTTAACAAACAAAAGGTGATATCTTTTATTTAACAAACAAAAGGTGATATCTTTTATTTAACAAACAAAATGTGATATCTTTTATTTATCAACAAAAGTTACAATCTTTTTAAGTTTACAAACAAAACGAATATTTTTCATATATGGATTCAGAATAGAATTTAGATCCACAACTTAGATTCAATCAAAAAGGGGGATTCTGGTTTTACAAGACCAGATCTATCACACACGAACAGTACAAACATTCACCAACCACAAATAATAAATTTTAATTACAACAATCGCAGACACGATTAAATACATATGTATATATGAAATTCAAACAACGAGGAATAAAACTAAATTTTCAAAAATAGAAATCTTACCGATGATTTAAATTCTGATCAGTTCAGAACTAGAATTTGACCAAAATTTGATATGCTCAGTTTCAGTTCTCATCAGCGTCATGTCGTAGATCTCCTCTTCACGATTTCAACGCTTTCAGTTTCGTTCGATTTCGTTGATGTATGGATAAGTTACAGGATTTTAAAGATTTGATAATATTAATAAAATAATAATTAATAAATTTTAACCAATCCTTCTTAATAACCTTTCTTCCCCTTTATTTCTTTCTGTATCGTTTAAACCCATCAACGTCACCTTGAACTCCTCCATCCCGCCGCCGCTACAGGTGATCGGCCATCAATCCAGGACCACCACACCGCTCGCCGACGCACCACCTTCCTCCACAAAGAAGGACGTTGAACTCGCCGCCCCTTGGGGTCCACAAACCTCCTACAACCGACGCGACTTCCCAGACCGATTTTGGCCACTCCGGTACCCGAAACCCGATCATAACCGTATAGAAATGACGACCTCGCTTTGCTCTTCGATTTGAGTATTGATTCCTTGATTAAATCGAAAAGATGAGGGAGAGATTAAGGATCAAAATCTGGAGCTTTCAGGCCATTGAAATGGTGAAAACGGCGGCTCCATATAGAGTATTAGGGTTTGGGTATTTAGGGCGTATTTATACGTGTATTCCTAGCGTATTTTAATTTATTTAAATACAATATAACTTCTATATCGTACCGAACTCTAAATCAAACCCAACAAGTGTCGTTCCTAGCTAATAACCCCCATCCCGGACACACTGCAGTATGTTCCGTAACCCAATTCGGTTGTTACGATATGTTTTTCTTAATATTTAATTATAAATCATTTAATTATTAAATTCAAACGTACATTTTAAATTACCGGGGCTACATACTGACTCTAAAAATTACAGAAAAATTATTACTGGCTTTCTTTTGTCGATATGGTCCTAACAAAACTAATTTCGTCGAATTCCGAGACTGTTTGAAAAATGGCCATTTTCAAGTCGATTAAATTTGACCGAAACTGACAAAACACGTTTTCTTTAACCACGCTCACATATTAATTCGAAAAATTATGAAAATTAAAACATAGCAATAATTTGACATTCCGGTTCCAACGAAAGTGGTTTCGTCGAAAACCGAGGTCGTTTGCAAAATGGCTATTTTTAAGGCCAATATATTATATTAAAATATATATAAATTCTACAGCGACTTTTATAAATTTTGAACTGGACATAACTTTCAAAATATAAAGTGAAATTTCAGTTTTTCAGATTCGTTGGAAAGGTATGATTAAACAGATTTAAATATTTTTGGTTTCGCTCAATTCTGATTTAAAATGAATTCTGTACAGTCGGTCAAAGTTCAAATTCAAATTTTCAAACTGTAGCGCTGTTTTAAACTCCTTTTATAATTAAATTAAATTTATTCGTTTTAAAAATAAATTTTTAGTCGTTCTTATTTAAAATAAATTATTTTAAATATTAAAACCCATTAAAATTTCTAAAATAAAAAATTTAAATTGGCCCCGAAATTCCGGGTCGTTACATTCATATTACGTCTAAATGTCAACCGTGCACGTCAAATGTCATTTATTTGGACATGCATATGTAGAGTATATTCGTGCGTGTATCCGTGTGCATGTCACATACACTATCATGCATGTCGCATTCACATGTATCAAATTACATGCACGCTACACTAAACGTATTATATCCATATAAATTCCATTTTTTGGGTCCGAACGTATTTACATGTCATATCAACATATACGTATCCAATACATATCATATATCACATACGCGTATCCACATATATATCGCATATCACCAATTCACATAACAAACAAATAATATGTCATTTGCATTACATAGGGTCAATAGCATGTCAATAGTGAACATATGAGAATAGTAAAATCTCTAGAGCAATCCTAACAATTCAGGTAATTAATTCACAGGTTTATACATCGAAATAGGAATGTAAATTGTGAGTGAGGGGTACTCACCTTTCGTAGCAAATCGATATGAACGGAACGATGAAGAAGGATTGTGAAGCGAACGGACGAACATATATTATTTCCCTTTATTTCCAACTTCCCAAACTGAAAACAAAAAATATTAATTTTAAACTCGTATATTATATTAATCAGCTCAGAACACATTTTTTTAGAAATCAATAGATAATTCATGCTGGACAAAACAAAAGTTCGAACTTGAAATTTATATATATTCCAAAAACAACAAACATATAGTATATATAACTTTTTTCAAACCACCCACGTATTCACAGAAAAAAAATGTATATTTGTTTTGAAAAAGTTTTGCAAAATATTATTATCCGGAAACATGACTCACACACACATGCAAATTAATTTTGTAGAACCAATATATATATTGCCATATACCCTTACAAAAGCATATGGTTTGGAAAACCAATACAAAACTCACGCAACATGTATTTGCTCCAGTAAGAACTCACGCAACATGCAATGTAAATGATGAAATTTTAACAAATGTTATATATATAAAAGCATGCAATTTTTCCAGCAAGAGAAGAAGAGAAAATAAAGAGGATAGGATGCTCACGCAACATGGAAGAAAGAAGAAACAACAATAAAAATGAAAAGGAAAAGAGACTCATGCACCCTGGAAGGAAGAGGAGAGAAATGAATGTTTGCTACAGGTGACGCCTTGCCATCTTTGTTTTGTTCCTTTTTGTTCCACTTCTTTCATTTTCTTCTTCTTTATTTTATGAGAGAATGCCGAGTTTTGAAGAAGCAAGCTAATGAAATGATGAAAACTAAATGGGGAATAGGAAGTGAAGGGATACATGTGATGATACACATGCAATGGTGAGAGAAACAAAAGCCGCATCTATTCATCATTTTAGAGACCTTCGAGTTGCTTTTACCATTGATTCACAAATCCAAACATAAAAATAAACCAGATGAACACAAAATAGGATATTTCAAACTTAAATGGACCGGTATCAAAAATAGTTGTGTAAGCTATTTTAATTTTTCATTGCAACCGGACACCCGAAACTGATAAATGAATATGCTGCAATGATCAGCGCGACGATGCAACGGTATAAAAATCTCAATGTCATGACACTCTGGTCAAAAACCCGTTATGGACACCTTTTATCATAGAAAAACATACAAATAAATAAAACGAAGTTTGAAATGTCCAAATTTCATGAAACGGATTGCGTCGTCGTATCCAAAATAAGCAAAAGAATTTTCTAATGCTGAACCGTCTGTGCTTTGAACAAAACTTTACGGATGCATATTTGAACTGATATGCGTAGAAAATTTGACAACCGACAAACTAACGTATTTTTCGATGAAACTTGTCCAACTGCTATGACCAGTCGGACACATTCTAAATATCAATATCTAGTTGCGAAAATTTTATGCTAAATTTTCGAGATAAAAAGAAATGGGTCGAAAAATCGAATTTTAAATCGTTGAAAATAACGGGTTGTTACATTCTCCCCTCACTCAATACTTTTCATCCCAAAAAGGAACAAAAATAAGAAAGGAGAATGTGCAGAATAACAAAGATAGATTCGAAAGAACAGTACCTGATGTAAACAATTCCGGATTTGAAGCACGAATGCTCTCCTTCGTCTCCTTGTGCAATCCCGAACATCTGTACTCCATTGTACCTTGACCAGATTGACAGACTTTCTTCTGAGCTGCTTTGTGCCTCTATCGAAAATGTGGAGTGGCTTCCTCTCAACTGTGAGGTTCGGAACAACCTCCGAAGTCTCAAGCTAGGCAAGTTGAACAATCAGGGATGGATCATGAAGGTGCTTGCTCAGATTTGACACGTGGAACACGTTGTGCACATCTGAGAGCTTCTTTGAAAAATCCAATCTATAAGCCAAAAACCCACTCTATCAAGAATACGGAAAGGACCAATGAATCTAGGAGCTAGCTTTCCAATCCGACAGAAATGAATCACGTTCTTCAAAGGTGAGACCTTGAGAAAAACTTGATCGCCTATGGCAAATACCAAATCTCTTCTCCATCTATCAGCATACTTATTTTTCCTATCCTGAGCTATCCTCGTCTTCCTTCTAATCTCCTCTACTTTCTTGGTTGCCTCAAGAATCATATCGGCTCCAAGAATTGTCGGTCACCCGACTCAATCCAACAAGATGGAGATTTGCAAGGTCATCTGAATAGAGCAGTGAACGGAGACATCTCAATACTTGTCTGAATTTCAAAAGAATGGAATTTAATCAATTTTAAACTCGAAAGGGATCGAAAATTTAAACCAATGATATACCTGATAGCTATTATTATAAGTGAACTCAATTAGATGGAGATGATCTTCCCAAGATCCTCCAAAACCAAGAACACAAGCACGAAGGAGATCTTCCAAAATCTGATTCACCCTTTCTGTCTGACCATCACCCTGAGGATGATAAGCGGTGCTGAGATTCAGACGGGTACCCAAAGCTCCTTGAAAAGCTTTCCAGAAATTAATGGTAAAGATAGGGTCACGATCACGAACAATGCTGGAAGGAACACCATGGAGTTTGACAATCTCCCTCATATAGATCTCTGCCAAACTCGAAGCTGTGTGATTTGATCTGACCGGAATAAAGTTAGCGGATTTAGTCAACCTATCGACTATGAACCAAATACTCTCATTGCCCCTTCTAGTCCTCGGTAAGCCATCAATAAAATCTATCAAAACCTGATCCCATTTCCAAATGGGGATCTCTAGGAGTTGCAATAACCCGGAAGTCTTTTTGTGATCAACTTGTTGACAAGTGGCACATTTGCTAACATAAATGGAAACATCTCGTTTCAAACACTTCCACCAATACATCTTCTCCATATTCTTATACATCTTTGTAACACCGGGATGAATAGAGAGTATGGATTGATGATTCTCTTTAAGCACTTCCTGTCTTAGTCCATCGACGTTCGGAACACAAATACAATTATTGATCCTTAAGATACCTTCTCGTCAATTTGTGCTCTCAATTCAGTCTGATTATCGCCTTCTTTATTTCGAATATTCTCCTTCATAATCTTGAGCATCTCATCTTGATCTTGTTTAACTGCGGTACGATCCATAAGAGATGAAGTAGCCACAATCTGACAAAGCATAGCCTTTTCCGACTTAGGGCATCCGCTACAACATTGCCTTTTCCTGGAGTATAGTTGATGTCAAGGTAATAGGCTGCTAAGAATTCGAGCCATCTAACTTGCCTTAGATTCAGATCCTTAAGAGAAAAAATATACTTAAGAGACTGGTGATCTGTGAACAACTCGAACTTAGTACCCAAGAGATGGTGTTTCCATAACTTCAAAGCAAACATAATAGCAAGCAGTCCTAAATCATGAGTGGCATAATTTGCTTCGTGGGTTTTCAACTGGCGACCGGCATAAGCAATAACTCTTCCATTCTGCATCAAAAAAACTCCTAAACCTTCCTTACAAGCATCAAAAAACTCAATGAGGTAAGCTTTTGCTTCAACTCATTAAATGTTGCTTCACACTTATCATTCCAATTGAATTTGGCATTCTTATGAGTCAAAGCAGTGAGCGGGGAAGCTATGCGAGCAAAGTTCTCGATAAATCTTCGATAATACCCAGCTAAGCCCAAAAAGCTATAAATCTCAGTAGGATTCTTAGGTTTCTCCCAATCCTGAAAATAGAATGGGTGAAATGAGTTATAGTAGAGATATGATAATTAATTTACTGAAAGTATAAAGGTGGATAAGCTTACATTAATCGCAGAGACCTTAACAGGATCTACAGAAACTCCATTTTTAGAAACAATATGTCCAAGAAATCGAACTTCATCCCTCCAGAAATGACATTTAGAGAATTTGGCTTTCAATTGTTGTTTTCGAAGAGTTTAGAGAACATAGCACAAATGTGATTCGTGTTCCTTCTCTGATTTGGAAAACACAAGAATGTCATCCACGAAAACAAGGACGAGCTTGTTGAGAACATCTCGAAAACCTCGATTCATAAAACCGACAAAGAAAGCGAGAGCGTTGGTTAATCCAAAAGGCATGACTAACCATTCATAGAATCCACTCTCGGTCCGGAAAGCTATCTTGGGATTGCTTTCTTTAGCTACACTAAGTTGGCGGAAGCCGGTAGCCAAATCTAGCTGAGAGAAAACTTTATCCCCATAAATTTGATCAAACATGTCATTAATACGAGGCTTAGGATAACGATTCTTCATGGTAAGCTTATTCAGTTCTCTATAATCAACACACATCCTTAGAGAACCATCAGATTTAGTGATAAAGACAACAGCAACTCCCCATTCAGAAAAAATAGTTCTAATCAGCCTATTAGAGGATAAATCCTCGATTTGCTTTTTCAACTTGACTTTCTCCTTAGGAGCCATTCGTCTAGGAGGAAGAACAACTGGTCGAGCTCCGGGGACAAGATCAATGTGGAATTCAATTTCCAACTCAGGTGGAAGAGAAGTGACTTTACCAAATACATCCGGAAAGTCTTTGACCATAGGAGTGGACTCAAGATCGGTCGGTTGGGAATCAAGAGAAAATATAAAGCGGCCTGCAAACTCCTGAGGCATTCTGCATTCGATCACTAAAGGCTCTCCCAAATCTCTTACCAAATAAACGGTTCGGGGTTTACAAGAAATGCGAGCATCATGCTTATTAAGCCAATCACCTCCAAGTTGGATATCGAAAGCATCAAAACCAAGAACATAGAAATCACCGCTGAATCGACGCCCATTGTAACGGAGTTTTACCCCTTTACAAAACATATTGAGATTGGCGGGGCCGCCAATAGGGTTAGATACAAATAAGGGTTCAGTTGCTACTTGTGGATGTAAGAATTGCTCAAACTTATCACAAAGGTCGATAGAAATAAAACTATGCGAAGCTCTAGTATCGAATAGAACACGAACTGGAAAACGGAATAAAGTAAAATTGCTCCGAAGAGTACTTGGTTATCACTAGGAGCAGGAGGAGTGGAAGATGTCATGGCAAAGACTCCAGTCGTCTTTCCACGTTGTTGACTGGGACAATCCTTCTTAAAGTGACTTGGCTGAAGACAAATGTGGCAAAAGTTGTTCCTAGTCATCCGAGCTACAGGAATAGCAGCTCCGAATTTGTTTGGACAACTGTTGGAATAATGACCTTTTTGATTGCAGTTAAAGCAGGTAATGTGAGATAAATCGATCGGCTGACTCTGAGGGGAACAACCAATACCCTGGGTTTTCTGCCAATCCTTCTTTTGCTGCTGAAATTTAGGCTTCTTCTTCTTTGAACTGCTAGAAGTACCCTGAGACTGAGATGCCTGTATAGCCTGCTTCTGCTTCCCTTTAGTGTTGGGATTCTTGAATCTAATAGCCATGTCTACGAGATCAGTGAAAGTGCCACAAACATGATTAGTCAAACGGTTAAAATACTCTGGACGAGCACGATAGATAAACCTCTCATTCTTCTGGAGTTGGGTCTGGATCAGATTAGGCCCATACTTGGAAAGCTCGTTGAATTTCCTTTCGTACTCAGCAAATGTAAGGACCCGTAACTTCCCCATGAAGGAAAGAGCGGATACTTTGAGGACAACACACAAATGAACGCAAACGGAAGAACATTTCATTGCTATTACAACAATTCCATCAGACACAAGAATATACAGAGTATAAATGAATAAATTACATTCGATAAATATCAGAGATTACAATAAATTACATAGCAGCGGAAAAATATACAAAGCACAACTGAAAGTGATACACGGATACAGAGCTTTCCGAGCATCGTTCTGTGACGAAAAGGAATCTCGCTCGGTCCGAACCAGTCGCTAAACCGACCCATACCGTTCGAAACGCCCTATCGTTTTGAGAACACGACAAACCAGAACACAGACGGAAGAACATTTCATTGTATATTACAACAATCCATCAGATTACAAGAATATACAGAGTATAAATGAGTATTACACAGAAATATCAGAGATTTAAATTACATTTAAATAAATTGCAGCGGAAAATAATATAATACACAACTAGAAGAGATATACGGATACAAAGCTTTCCGGATATCATTCCAGCTGTAAACCAGGATCCTGTGAATATAAATCTGCAAAACCAAAACTACTAGCTGCCCGTGTCGAAAATAGGGGCACCCAGAGTTTAGGTTAAAACAATAAACTCCAGGTCAGTCATGTGACTGGTGTGAGAACTAAAACAGTTGTTAATCTTTATTTTTAAAGCTAGGTAAATCAAGGGACCACGCCGTATAACACGGAACGGGTTTCCTCCCAAGAATACCAGTGCATAAAACAAACAGCGCAATGCTAAATAAAGAAAAATGAAGCTGTTATAAGACCCATGTCCTATCACACAATGCAACGCAAGCCGGGGGATAGGGTTTTTCCCTTATAACAGCCAAAGAATGCTTGATACGTTTAAAACAAATCATTTGATACTATTGTCAGTGCATAGTGTATAAAACAATTTCAAATCATAAGTATCAATAAAAGGCGGCATGAGCGTCCCATGCCACTATGTCGCCATATATAGGTTCACAAATAAAACCGCAAAGTCACGTATTTGAAAATTGGATTTCCATCTATGAACCGAGGCAAAAGATAGTCCTCAACCGATTTTAGACAATCTAGCCCATGTCTAGGAACAGCCGCAACTGCCCCTTGGATCGTCAGGGCCGGTCCACCGATGTGGATTATTATGCCTGAACACTACGTTTCCCCGCCCTTTGGGGCATAAATGAGCCAACGAATGACTCCATCGGACCCGGATCGTCCGATCAAACCGAGGCGCCTCGCAACAGCAACAACCACATAAGTCAAACTCGTCAGGGCGTGTAAAACCACTGACGCCACTTTTTAGCTAGAAAGAAACGCAAGTCCTCCCTGATGTCCGTCTCCCGTTTTTGGTTCATACCGGGTGTGATACTCGCGAAGTAAAACGTTACACAAAGCTACGCCACAAAGGCCGTGCTTTGATCATCAACCACAAGACTTTGCTTTTCAACAGAAGCCTTGATCATTTGCCACTTAGGCATGCCACACAGGCAATTCACTCTATGCGTTTGATATCCATCAGTATATAACCCCTGAGCTCGTACGTCTCAGAGAAGGGCGTTAAGCAAGAGAATAAATTCTCCGCCGCCAAACAGATATATATTTAATAGAGATCAATCACACAGACTAAAATCCAATGTCAGACACACGGTCCATTTACAAGTTCGTTCTGGGTCTAAACGAAACCGGAGGCACCTAGTACCCCGCATATCCTTCGATCTCCAAGTACGTCTGGGCGATCACCAACTGTTTCCATCTTCTTGGGTGTACAGCCCAATCAAGATCATCAGTAATCACCCAAACGACGTGAAGACCTCCGGTCTTCGACCATCGTCTTCATCTTCGACTTATCGTCGTATCAGTTATTCAGAATGGGATAAACCCGGTCTTCCCGAATAACTCGCGTATATTTTAAATAAGTGTTACACAAACACAACATACGCCTCATTCCAATTCATCAGTCACTAACCATAAATTAATCAAGAGAATAATTCCCCAAATATTAACCCCGGAGGCCGAAACCAACATCAGATCAATATCCAGAAAACCATTCTGCTTGGCTAACCGACAGTTAGTTCCTAAATTTCACATTCATAGGGAGAGGTTCTCATTAATTTTATCAAAGATAAATTCCTTGAATTTATTCTTTAATCTTCTTTTGAATTTTGATTCAACTAGTCGGGATTAACGAACCTTACCGAAGTAGTCATTTGTTTTAATTTCCCAATCCCAACCTATTCATCCCATGAAGTGAAACTGGTAATACTTCATATCTAACACCACGGTGTTATCGGTAAATTCAATTACCATTTCACGATCAAATCTAATTAAAGATTTAACTATCGCCTGGAGCAAAACTGGTGATACTCCATTTCGATTATTTCTATCTAATTAAAGATTCATTAAAACTCCACTTAGTTTTAATCTTTGACTGGGTTAAAGAATCAGTGTCATTTAAAACACGGTTCACGATAAACCCAAAAATCAATATCAATTCAATTCCAATTAAATATTATTTAATTGGTACACTTCATTAAATCTAAATAAAAAGATTTAATCTTTTCTCAACTGGGTTCAAGAACAGTGTTAATGAAGACACCATTCATGACAAACCCAAATCACATTTGATATTAAACACAAGGCTCTGAATAGAAAATATACCGGCTTATATTCAATATCAAATTCTACGACTAACAAATATCGTATTGGAAATAACGATATATATATATATCTTTCAAATTCCCATAACAATATCTGTATCATCACGAAATCCAACATCGAAATAATCCAAAGACAATTTCGATTCAAATCCATTCCAATATAATTATTGGAAATTCTGGTTATTTTCGAAACCATTTCTAATCCAGTTTATTTATTTTAAAAATAAATAGAATTATAATTCTAGTTCAAGACCAGTTCATTTCGATAAAAAACTATTTTTATCTTTTCAAATATGGAGTTTTCATCCCAATTCTTTCTAAATCATTTCTTATGATTTTACACAAATTATTACTATTTTTAATAATTTTATCAAGGCCCGTACAGTCGATTTCCATCAATGGCCATCGAACTGCACTTACAGCGACCTTTTCCAAATTTGATTTGGACATAATTCCAAATCCAACCGTTAGATTTCTAATTTCTAATATTCGTTAGAAAGCTCTTTTCGATACGAACCCAACGGTTCCGGTTTTAGGAGAATCCGACGGTCGGATCTCCCGTAATGTCCGTTTGAAATAAATGGTCGAAATTCGCGAACTACCGTGGCGCGGCGCGTTCTATTCAAGCCATTATATTATATATATAATATATATTTTGTCGATTGCTATTTAAAACGAATTTTATAAATAGTTTTGAATTCGTTTCAAAAACAATTTCAACCTTTATTTCAAATTCAAATCGAAATTGAATTTTTCTATTATAAATCCTTTTTACTTTCATTTCTATTTGATTTTAATTCAAATCGATTTTAATTCGATTCGAATTCATTTTCTTTTCAATTCAGTTCAATTCGAATTCGTTTTCTTTTCAATTCAATTCGAATTCGTTTTCCTATTCAATTCAAATTCAATTCATTCTCTATTCAATTCAAAACCAATTCATTCTCTAATCAAATCAAATTCAATTCATTTTCTAATCAAATCAAATTCAATTCATTTTCTATTCAAATCAAATTCAATTCATTTTCTAATCAAATCAAATTCAATTCATTTTCTAATCAAATCAAATTCAATTCATTTTCTAATCAAATCAAATTCAATTCATTTTCTAATCAAATCAAATTCAATTCATTTTCTAATCAAATCAAATTCGATATATATTCAATTGAAATCAAATTCGTTATATATTCAATTTCAATTCGAATTCGTTTATATTCAATTTCAATTCGAATTCGTTTATATTCGATTTCAATTCGAATTCGTTTATATTTAATTTCAATTCGAATTCGTTTATATTCAATTTCAATTCGAATTTATGTTCAATTCTTTTCAAATATCAGATTTTGAAATCACTTTCGATATTCATTATAAAATGAATAAAATCGATATAAATATCGTTCACGTCAAAATGGCGTCAATCTAATCAATACGGCTTCATATATTTCCATTTTCAAATATTCTATTTCGAATATTTCTATCTCAAATATTTCTTTTTTTCAAATATTTCTATTTCAAAGGTTTTTATTTCAAATATTTCTTTTTTTTTCGAAACTGGAATGAGGCCCAATCAATTACCATATAATGTTGATTATATGGATTTTCTACAACACATGTACATATCAACAACGATGAATAATCAACCATCATCCAAAGTGCATTCTACACTGTATAAGCATCAAATATAAATATTCAACCCTTATAACAGTCTGTCAATCAATCGATCGACATACAACTAAACAATCGGGATTAGTGTACGTCAAATATTATCCCAATACCCGTGTGGGGTTTCAAACAATCAAACACAGATTTTATTTGTGCAGTTGGGCGATGTGTAAAATTTATCGTCCCAATCAATGTCCTTCAAATAGGTGTACATAAACAAACCGTCCGGTTTGTAAATGAATATTTATTTATTCACATTCACGTTAAAAATTATATTTTTAACGATCAAAATATTTTATTCAAACTATGAATATTCTATTCGATTCATTTATTAAATAAAATGTTATCTTTATTTTTCTAACTTATTTTTAGAAAATTTCGGCGGCATAACGGCACGATACTAGAAACGGGACAGGGCCTAGCCTTATCCCCGGTCTAGTGAAGGCCCACGCCATTCACACATTAATCAAATCAATTTCATTTCACCAAACAATTCAATTCCAAACCAAATAATCTAACCAACTACACAACCAAACAATTTAACAAACAAGCCATCCATGGTCTGTGGATGACGGGTGTCGGGTGCTACTAAACACCGTCTGCATCCTAGTATATATATATAACTAGAAAAATTAAATTGAAAGGTGAGAAGTTCTCACTGATAGCTATCCAATCCCACGACTCTTCATTTTATAGAAATCTTCGTCGTTATCGCATCTTTGTCATCTTCCTTGCCCGTAGCCACTACATATATAAAAATCGAATTTTTACCTCGCTATTCAATATATAAAAATCGAATTTTTACTATGTCTATTCAATATATAAAAATCATATTTTTACTATGCTATTCAATATAGAACAATCTCGCCCTTTCAAATTTAAAGATTTTACCTTTTCTAATTTAAAGATTTTACCTTTTCTAATTTAAAGATTTTACCTTTTCTAATTTAAAGATTTTACCTTTTCTAATTTAAAGATTTTACCATTTCTAATTTAAAGATTTCTAAATAAAAATCATTGCTTTATAACATAAAATAAAATCAGTGCTTATATATAACTGAAATCAGTTTTTAAATTAAAATAAAACATTAAAAACTCACCTTTTTCCGAGTTAGAAGGGGGGGTCGCTGCTACGAACGGAGACGGAGGGTGGCGGTCTGCTGGGACGCGGCGGCGGTGGGAGGAGGTGCGCTCGAGGTTAGGGGGGCTGCGGTGCCTGGCGTCGGTAGCCAGAGGTGGGCGGTGGTTTAAGGTGGAGAAGAAGAAGAGGAGGGCGTCGTGAGGTTGGAGGTTGGAGGAGGTGGAGAGGAGAAGGGGAAGGAGGAGAGGCGACCGTCGATCTGAGGGGGGGCACTTCCGGCGGCGGCGACGCCTGGGGAGGCGATGGCGAGCGATTCCGTTCATTTTTTTTCGATTTGAAACTGACGGGTAGGGGAGAGAGGAAGGGTGTGGGCCTATATAAATATTTTATTTTTATTATTTTTAATTTCAAAAAGTTGACTTTTACATACGACTTCTAAACAAGGCTCACCGCCTGTCGTCCATAGCGTTTCACCCCCATTCCGAACACAATGGGATATGTATCGTAAGCTGATTCGGCCATTTCGCTCAGTTTCCGTTAAAATCAACATATAACTCTATATATTGAATTTGAACGCGCATTTCAATTTACCGGGGTCACATACTAACTAGGAAAATTC
Source organism: Allium sativum (assembly GCA_030737875.1). Classification (NCBI taxonomy): domain Eukaryota; kingdom Viridiplantae; phylum Streptophyta; class Magnoliopsida; order Asparagales; family Amaryllidaceae; genus Allium; species Allium sativum. The sequence goes on along the minus strand of CM060920.1, from coordinate 559,282,118 downwards.
CCGAAAAATATTTTCTAGCTCCGTATTGACGATACGGTCCTAACAAAACTAGTTTCGTCGAATTCTGAGACCGTATGAAAAATGGCCAATTTCCAGTCGATTAAAATCAACTGAAACTGGTCAAACGCGTTTTCCTATGCCACGCTCACATATTGATTCAGAAAATTATGAAATTTGAAATCTAGCAATAATTTGACACTGTGGATCCAACAAAAGTGGTTTCGTCGAAATCCGAGGTCGTTTGCAAAATTCCCATTTTTAAGGGCCTGAATTCCATAGCGACTATTCAGAATTTTCAACTGGACATATCTTTTTATCCCTGCTGTGAAATCTTGATTTTTCGGATTCGCTGGAAAGATATTCTCGATTAGATCCTAATGTTTTTGGTTTCACTAAAATCCGGTTTGTTTTGCACCCGGTACATTCATTTGAAGTTTGAAATCGAATTATCGAACTACCGCTCCATTTTCAATTCTATTTATAATTATATATAAATATTTATATTCTAACGACGACGCGTATAATATATACGTTCGAATTATATTGAAAATAAATTCCTCGACGATATTCTTTAAAATAATCTATTTTAAATGTTCAAAATTCGCTAAAATCGCCGAAATAAAAATTTTAAACTGGCCCAGAATTTCCGGGTTATTACACGTTCCAGCTGTAAACCAGGATCCTGTGAATATAAATCTGCAAAACCAAAACTACTAGCTGCCCGTGTCGAAAATAAGGGCACCCAGAGTTTAGGTTAAAACAATAAACTCCAGGTCAGTCATGTGACTGGTGTGAGAACTAAAACAGTTATTTAAAACTTTACTTTAAAAGAGAGTAATTCAAAGGACCACGCCGTATAACACGGAACGGGTTTCCTCCCAAGAATACCAGTGCATAGAATAAACAGCGCAATGCTTTTTCGAAAAATGAAGCTATTGTAAGACCCAGGTCCCATCACACAATGCAACGCAAGCCGGAGGATAGAGTTTTCCCTTATAATATCCAAACATGCTTGGTACGTTTAAAACAAATCATTTGATACTATTGTAAGTGTATAGTGTCAAAACAATTTCAATCATAAATATCAATCCTAGGAGGCAAGGGTACCATCTATCATGTCGCCATACTAGGCTCTACAAATAAAACCGAAATACACGTATTGGAAATTGGATTTCCGCCATGAGTCGAGGCAAGGGGCAAACTCCTCTCCGCTTTCGAGACACTCTAGCAAATGCTCAGGACTACGCACTCTGGGCAACCACTTGGATCGGTTGGGCCGGTCCTCTCTTACGTTTGAGGATTAATTATGCCTGAACACACGTTTCCTGGTCCTTACAGACCTATAATCGATGCGCCTCATTCCAACAACCACAAAGGTGAAAAGTATATAAATGTCAGGGCTGGTAAGTCACTGACACCACCAAAGCTAGAAAGAAACGTCGTGTTCTCCCAACGGTCCATATCCCGTTTTTAACTCATACTGAGGTGTGAGGCTCGCGAATCCACGCTATACACAAAGCTGCCACGTAGGCCGTGCTTTGATCATCAACCACAAGACTTTTCTTTTCAACAGAAGCCTTGATCCATGCAACTCAGCATGCCACACAGGCAATTCATGCCATGCGATTGATATCTATCGATATATAACCTCTAAGCTCGTACGTCTCAGAGAAGGGCGTTAAGCAAGAGAATAAATTCTCCGCCGCCAAACAGATATATATTTAACAGAAATCAATCAACACAGAATAAAATCCAATGTCAGACACACAATCCAATTACAAGTTCGTTCTGGGTCTGAACGAAACTGGAGGTACTTTCCTCGCATATCCATCGATCTCCAAGTACGTCTGGACGACCACCAACTGATTCCCTCATCTTGGGTGTACAGCCCAATCAAGATCACCAGTAATCACCCAAACGATGTGAAGACTTCCGGTCTTCAACCGCCGTCTTCATCTTCGACTTATCGTCGAATCGGTTATTCAGAATGGGTATAAACCCGGCCTTTCCGAACAACCCGCGTATATTAAAAACAAATGTTACGCAAACACAACATACGCCTCATTCCAATTCATTAGTCACTAACCGTAAATCAGTAAGAGAGAAATCCCCTAAATATTAACCCCGAAGGCCGAAACCAACATCAGATCAATACCCAGGAAACCATTCTTCTTAACTAACCTTCAGCTAGTTTCTAAATTTCAATTCTTAGGGAAAGGTTCCCATTAATTTTATCCAAGATAAATTCTTTAAAATTTATCCTTTTAATCTTCCTTTGGATGTCATTTCAAACCAAATTATGGTTTTCCAAACTAGTCGAGATTAGCGAACCACACCAAAGTAATTATTTATTTTATTATCTATATTATATAAAAATTAAAAATCAATGTCATGTCACCTTGCTCAAGGTCCATAAATTCCCTATAAAGCTGAGACTTCCCTGAATTGGGAATCCACTTAGTAACAAAGATATCCCTGCAAAAAGAGATGAATCTTTGTCAAGATAGATTTGAAGAAAAAAAAAATAAAGATAGAAAGAAAGATCTTAAGATTTTTACCTGAACTGCTACCAGGTGATGTTCGTTTCGATAGTATTAGCGATAACTGACCGCCACCAATAAAGGGCATTTTCGTGCAATTGCCAGGCGGCTAACTGACGCTTCTGAGCGTCAGTAATCTCAAGACTAGTGAAAATCCTCTCAAGGTTCTCCAGCCACTGCTCAGCTTTAACAATACCCGCAGATCCGGTGAACTTGGTACCTCCGAGCTGAGTGTACTCCTTGCAAAGTTTAGTGAACCTAATTGGCTGAGTAGGCTAAACTGCTAGTGGCTCGACCGGTGGTGTAGCTGGGGCATTACCATGACCCCTTCCCCTAGTATTCCTTCGGTTACTCATCTGGACAGATTCAAATGAATTAGTCGAAGGAAAAGATAGAATATTCAAAAGAGATACTAATCAAAAGGAATCCTTATAAGGTATCTAAAGATCGAACGAATATGATCCCATAATTAATTTATCTCATTCTAGAGTATCACTACCCTACCTCTAATGAGTTTCACTCTATATGTTGAAATTTGCCTAAAACCATAGCTCTGATACCACATGTAACGACCCACCATTTCGAACCATTCAAATCGACAATAATCCACACATGTCAGACTTGAATTGCTCAAAACGATAAATTGTTAATAAAAATGGGCAAATAACAGCAAATACAATAAATAAATGAATCACAGATCACAGACATAGAGTAATTAAATAATACACAGCGGAATAGATGGAGTAGTAGTCCATAAGCTACAACATAACCATAGAGTCTAAAGCAAATACAACAAAGTACCACACATAGATAAGTCTGCTAATGCATAAAGAAATAATAGAGTCTGAAATAGGAAATAACTGAAATTACTGGAAAGCTGAAATAAATGCAACAATTAAGAAGAGATAGATAGATCTAAGCAAAGCTCCAAGTGAACCAAGAAAGCTGATATCCTCAAGCTGACCCGAGTATCCATGTAAAACAAACACACTTGAGTCAGGATCAACATTCTTATTTAGATGATAACTCAAGTGAAATGATTACCGAAATGCAAAGTAACTTAAAGAATGTTTGGGATCACCATCCTCTAAGGTCCGTCAAACTAATACTATATATTATAATAAGCTACATACAATAGTGTCTATCAGTAAAGTAAATATCAAAATAGCGTAAGCAGGATTACCATAATTAACCTTACACCGCTTATATATTCCCATAGTATATATAGTACTGTAATTCCTCTGTAAACTAGAGATTGATCAGAAGGCACTCCATATAAACCGGTACAAAACAAAATCGTAGTGGGCTCGTATAAGGCATGTGACAAGGCACGCGAGGATTGCTAGGGTGGATTCACCGTTTGCATAACCGGACTGGTGGTAACACATAGCAGCAACTACCGCCCACCTTGAGACAAATTCCCATATCAACGGTGCACACCAATCGAATCACAAAAGTAATAGAATGATTTCGAAGAAGCATGCTCGATAGGAGGAATGACCTCACTTGGTCTCGGTGTAGCACCTGTTTTAGACACATCAAGCTGACTCAAGGTAGTCAGGGTCACATAATTGATATGAAATAGAAAATAGAGTCGTTCGCCAAATCATCCTACTTTATTCTGGATCTCCACCGCGTACACAGTTGTTAAAGTGGTTTTGAAATTGGCAGAGAGTATGACAAATCCGATCTCGGTCTCTTTAACAACCAATCGTTTACATGTTTCACACCATTGTCGTTTTGTAATTCTTACTCAAAATAACTATCAAGATATAATTTAAATCAAATACTTCTAAAATCACAACATATACTCTTCAATATTTTAAGTTTATAAAATATACAAGTTTATAAAAATAAAATAAATAAAATATAAAGATATTTAGTAATAAAATTTATAGAAATAATGTATATAAAATAGGTAATTATTTTGTAAACCTTTTAAACAATTAAAATATAAGTAAAATCATACATGTAATTTAAATCCGTATTTACTTATAAATTAACTTTTCAAAAACATTTCCAAAATAAGTTTTTCATTTAAAATCAAACTATATATATTATTATTATTGAAAATACTTGAATTAAATATTCAAAAAAAAATCAATCTTTCCAAATCAAATAAAATTTATGATTTCAAAATATGACCAACGGTGTCCGTATATAATTTTCTATCCTATGGTCAAGTGATACGGATATGTGTCCTTTCAATGTGTTTATTTTCAAGTACGGGTATATATCATTTCAACCTGCAATCCCAAATTCATTAAAAATCGCTTGGGTCTATCATTTCAACCCATAACGATTTTCCCTTATTCTATCTAGTCGTTCGGGTTTTTATTATTTCAACCCATAGTGATTTCCTAAACTAATGGAACTTGCAATGTGAAATCAAAACATAGCAAAATCAATCATCGACACATAACATTGATCCGTGCATGTCATACAGACACATCCGTACATGTTCATATTACGTCTAAATGTCAATCGTGCACGTCAAATGTCATTTATTTGGACATGCATACGTAGAGTATATTCGTGCACGTATCCGTGTGCATGTCACATACACTATCGTACATGTCACATTCACACGTATCAAATTACATGCACGCTACACTAAACGTATTATATCCATGTAAATTCCCTTTTTTGTGTTCGAACGTATTTACATGTCATATCAACATACACGTATCCAATACATATCATATATCACATACGTGTATCCATATATATATATATATATATATATATCGTATATCAGCAATTCACATAACAAACAAATAATATGTCATTTGCATCACATAGGGTCAATAACATGTCAATAGTGAACATATGAGAATAGTAAAATCTCTAGAGCAATCCTAACAATTCAAGTAATCAATTCACAGGTTTATACATCGAAATAGGAATGTTAATCGTAAGTGAGGGCTGCTCACCTTTCATAGCAAATCGAAATGAACGGAACGATGAAGAAGGATTGTGAAGCGAACGGACGAACGGATATTGTTTCCCTTTATTACCAACTTCCCAAACTGAAAACAAAAAAATATATAATTTTAAACTTGTATATTATATTAATCAGCTCTGAACAATTTTTTTTCAAAATCAGTAGCTGGACAAAACAAAAGTTCAAACTTGAAATTTATATATATTCCAAAAACAGCATACATATGGTATATATAATTTTATTCAACCCACCCATGTATTCACAGAAAAAAATGTATATTTGTTTCGAAAAAGGTTTGCAAAATATTATTATCCGGAAACATGACTCACGCACACATGCAAATAAATTTTGTAGAACCAATATATATAGTGCTGTATAACCTTACAAAAGCATATGGTTTGGAAAACCAGTACAAAACTCATGCAACATGTATTTGCTCCAGTAAGAACTCACGCATCATGCAATGTAAATGATGAAATTTTAACAAATCTTATATATATAAATGCATGCAATTTTTCCAGTAAGTGAAGAAGAGAAAATAAAGAGGAGAGGATGCTCACGCAACATGGAAGAAAGAAGAAACAACAAAAGAATGAAAAGGAAAAGAGACTCACGCACCTTGGAAGGAAGAGGAGAGAAATGAATGTTTGCTAAAGATGATGCCTTGCCATCTTTGTTTTGTTCCTTTTTGTTCAACTTCTTTCATTCTCTTCTTTTTCTTTTTTCAGAGAGAATGCGAGTTTTGAAGAAGCAAGTTAATGAAATGGTGAAAACTAAATGGGGAATAAGAAGTGAAGGGATACATCCGGTGATACATATGCAATGGTGAAAGAAACCAAAAGCCGCATCTATTCATCATTTTGGAGACCTTCGAGTTGCTTTTACCGTTGATTCACATATCCAAACATAAAGAATAAACCAGATGGACACAAAATAGGATACTTCAAACCAAAATGGACCGGTATCAAAAATAGTTGCGCAAGCTATTTTAATTTTTCATTGGAACCGGACACCCGAAACTGATAAATGAATATGTTGCGGTGACCAGTGCGATGATACGGACGCAACGGTATAAAAATCTCCGTGTCACGACACTCTGATCAAAACCCCATTGCGAACATCTTTTATCGTAGAAAAACATACAAATAAAATAAAATGAAGGTCGAAATGTCCAAATTTCGCAAAACAGATTGCGCCATCGAATTCAGAATAAGCAAAAGAATTTTCTAACGTTGAACCGACTGTGCTTTGAACAAAACTTTACGGACGCCTATTTGAAATGATATGCGTAGAAAATTTGACAACCGACGAACTAGCGTATTTTTTGATGAAACTTGTCAACTGCTATGACCAGTTGGACGCATTCTAAATATCAAATTCTCATTGTGAAAATTTTATGCTAAATTTTCAAGATAAAAAGAAATAGATCGAAAAAAAGAATTTTAAATCATTGAAAATAATGGGTTGTTATAATAAACTTTCCCCTTTTCTCTATTTGTTACAAACAACTGGTTTCAGTTTTCCCCATTTACTGACTGCTTAATTTAAAATTAAGTGCCACTTATTTCATTTCACCAGTTTTCTCATTTCCTTACGAGTTTATTATAACCTAAGTTATAATCATCACTTGTCCCTAGGACAATTCTACCTATTATACAACATTCTCATTAATGTTATTTATTTATAATAGTTTATTATCATTCCCCGTTTAAACCATTTACTGTTGTAACCCATTAATCTTCATTCACAATAATATATATTCCTTATTGTATTAAGGAAAACACTTCATGCACTTTATCAGTTTTGATAGAAGGAATCAATGATTTATTTTCGTAATGTATTCCCTCTAAATTCGTGGTAGCAAGTAATTTCTTTACTTTCCTTACTTTATTTACTGTGGCTTACTTGCAACAACATTCTCAGAAATAGGTCATTTAGGGAAATACATCACTTTTCCTTCGCATCACACTAACTCAATCCATTACATCCCTTACTTTCTTATTTTCTGAGTTAGACATTTAATTGCCATCATTTGCATTTATTCATATCTTGCTATATACATATCCATATATATATATATATATATATATATATATATGCACTAGACCTCTCATATTAAGCCTACACTTGTGGACGTTGGATTCGCTGAACGTGTCTGGGAAAACTTCTACCCCAAGTTGACTTAATCTCGTGTCTCAGCACCCTTACATGTTTTATTTATGCACTTAGACCCCTCACATTAGATTTACCACTTGTGGATGCTGGATATGCCGGGCGGGTCCGGGCAGACTTCTACCTCAAGTGTATTCTAACCTCGTGTCTAAGCGCACTACAGATTTTCATTTACTGTAAATTTTAGGCATGTTATCCTTTTTACTGTAATCAAATTTACACATCAAATTATGCCTATATTATGGCGCATCTCCTTTTTAACATGTGTTTAATTCTATTTTGACATGTAAACATTTAATCGAGTAATTGTTCAAATATAACAGGTTAACATGTCACTTACTCAATAATATGCCACAAGTGAATCATGTAATTATAACGGCAGTAGTTATTACCCATATCTTAACAAGTTTGTTTTTCAACATGTAATTCTAACACTTTAACTGATTCAACATATGAATTATTCATATTAACATCTCGACTTGTTATAACATCAATTCTTAATTATTCTGGCAAATTCACATATAATAACGGGGTATGTTTTAAACGTTAGCATATTATTATCGAAAATGCTATAGCTTAAATCCACTCACCTTGAATGCTTTCCAAATCCTGGATCTGGTCCAGATCTAATCTGTCATGGTTTTCTCCTAATTGGATTCAGAACCTAACAACCATGGATTGACTATTTTTATTAAAAGAGAGAGGAAAGAAAGAGGAAGAAATTTGAATAGATCGGATCTAGATAGTTACCTTACTTCGATATGAGATCTGAACACCTACATACAAATACTCATTCCCTTTCTTTAGATCTGGATTCAGAATTTTTCCTAAACTAATAATCTAAATTTTCTGAATAGATTTGAGAAGACGGAAGAATGGCAAAGCCTCCGCGTAGCCTCAGAAATATGAGGTTTTGGATTAGCTCTTCAGACTTATTTATAGGTGTATCAGAGAAACCTGGTCCCTCATATTTAAATCAAAAATATCAAAATCGTCCACGTCAGGGGAGAATGTTCTAGATCCGCGGTGAGGTCAACCCGGGGACGACCCCCCGTGGGGTGGGTCGACCCCCAAGGGTCTATTATCCTCCTACTTTTCCCGCTCATGAATTTTTATTTTTTGGATAAATTTTATTAAATATATATACATATAAGTCCCTTATATGTATGCAAACTCCTAACGCTCATAACTTCTTCATATGTCCGTTTTACGCAAACCAGGTGTCCATCTTGACCAGAATTTCGAGACGCACGCAATGGCGCAGTCTGTTTTGCTTAATTCGGAATATTTAAAGAAGTTATTCTTATTTTATTATCTTGAGTTAAAAAATGGGGGGTGCTACATTCTCCGACCCATAGGAAATTTCGTCTCCGAAATTTGATAAGGGTAAAAAAATCAAATAACCACTCGCATAATATCCATCCATCATGTATGCATCCAATTTTTCTAACCATTGTCACTTGTGCAAAGTGAAATACAAAATAATAATTCATGTATGCTTAAGCGGTACCTTCTATGTATATGCAATTTTTTCAAAAATCCTTTGAAAATATGATGCTCACTTCCTAAATATATTAGCAGTTCTACATGAATGCAATATTTTGAAAATCAAATTGTTTTTTCATCCAAATTTTCCCACACTCTTACTGAGCAAGGGCGTAGTTCATCCAATTGTTGTGTCCATAATCCTACCAACCAACTTTATTTTTTGAATTTCAGAAAAATTTAATTTTCTAAATTTGATTTCTTATGTTACAAAAAGGTGGAAAACGGAAAATTTCACATCTTCCGTTTTTCTTTTATGTACCTTCTTCCAACCGTACTTGGATTTTATGAAGCTATTACAAAGATTCTCTTATTTTTCTATCCAAGCACATCCCATAGAAGAAATTTTTTCTTTTGTTACTGAATTTCTTTTTCATCTTATCTTGGAATTTTTTAATCTTTATCCATCTTTTATCATAAGTTATCATGTTTCTTGCTTTACTAAATTTGTTGTTTCCTTTTTAGTTGTACCCTTTCTCTTTTCTTATCTTATTTAATTATTTGATCTAGGTTTAATTTTCAAATTAGTCTTCCAGTCTTTCAACTAAAACAAGAAAACAGACACTCTACACAACTACTACTAAGGGCCAAGAATCTCAGGACTATGTCCCCTTCAGACAGAAAAGTCCAAACTATGGGATCCATGACAGGTTTAGGCACTACCCAATAAGAACAAAATAACGGAATGAACCCAACAGAAATGTAGTAACGGGTTTTACCCCTAACATGAAAATTAGCAATAGGATCTAAACACTTACTTGCCCTTTACTATCTAGTATCACTACTAACTCTAGCTGTGTACCAACAATTAGTCTAAGCAACAACCTAGGCTTTTCAATGCTTACGCATTCTACAGGAACTTATTATTATTCCAAGATAATTCTCGCTGTCTCCTTCATAGCCTCAAAACTTTTCCCGCCTTCCCTAGGCTCTAGTCCTTACCTACTCCATCCTTTTAAAACATGGTTTGGCTTTTTTATTTGAACTTTCTTCTAGAAATTTAAAAGTGTCAAAACTTTATTTTTCTCATCAATTTTTTTTCCCAAACCATGAAAAAAACATGACATCTTAAAAAATGCAAATCATCATTTTTTCAAATCATAAAATTGGAGTAGATATAGACAACTATTTCTCAATCGGGTTTACAGCTCGTCCTTGCCTATAAGGTCAGTTCAATCTCTTACTACAGGGTGCAACTATCTATTCTATTCTTAATTTCTAAAACTAATTTTGTCCATCCGACAAAATTGTCTTGTCAAAATAATTTGTCAAAGAGGACTGTCATAAGAATAGAGATTTCAAAACTTTCTTTATTAAAAATGAAACAAAACAAGAAAGCTAGCGAGCTATACATGCTCTATGATATGCACCTTTTACTGAGAGAATTTTATTTTAGACAAAGATTTTCACAAGAAATCACTATTTAAAAAATATACCCCATTTTACTATAAAACCCAATATGTACTTCTTTACATATTTAAAACAATGACTTTTAAGATTTAAACATGGAAACACCATAAACCATTTTCCCAAAACTTTTATAATTTCAAGTTCTTAAAAGTTAACAATGGAGTTAGACTCAAAGCGGGTTTCCAATTTTTCTAGGCTTTCCTAGACACTCCCACAAAGTCAGTTCTCTCAACTATATATATTCCGAATCCATTTTTCTCTTTTTAACCTTTTCCAAGTTTTAATGTTTTACTGCCAAGCCCACTAATCCGAAGTACTAACATATGGGATCCTTCTTTCTTTATTTGTACACTTTCCTACCCAAATTTCCTAAGGGTCTTAGATTACAACATTCATTCCTTTAGTGTACAAAACAGTCATCCCAATTCTTACCATATTATACTCTTTCTATTTAGTGGGTTCCTCTATGGATCTAGGAATATATATAATATATTTATATTTTAAAAATACAAATACGTTCACTCACTATCTATACAGGAATCCTAAACCTAAGCTCTGATACCAAATGTAACAACTCCAATTCCGACAGATCGTTTTTTTCTTCAAAATTCCTATCTATCGAAACTTGGGTTGGTTTGCTCTGGTATCCTGCAGAAAAGATAAAAACATAAAATATGCAGAGCTCATAAAATATCTCACAGTGGAGTGAATAAAATATAATATAATCAAAATATAGCCTTACCGTATTAATAATACTGCCTAACCAGTATCCAAGGCTATCATTTCTCTGCCACAAATCTAGCCTGCGAGTTTGTGATGAGGAGGGGGTCAGAACACAAGTTCTGGTGACTGGATTTAAATTATACACTTTGGATAATCCTACATATACTATTTAATCACATTTTCTAATTTAATAGGTTACTTAGGTTAACAGCACTCAAGGCTTACACACATGTCATACCCATTTACTTTCCAATGGATTAACCAAATATAATATATATGTAGCTACTTGTAACACCCCGAAATTTTCTGTTAACTGTAAATTAACAAATTAAAGTATAATTAATTCTAAATGAAATAATTAAGGGAAACGAATTACGCCATTGCGCTCATCTCGGAATTCTGCCTGAGATAGAGTTCGAGTTTGCGTGAATCGGACTCCGTATGAAGGAGTTATGACCTCCGAAAGTTTCAAAATTCAATTCAAAATTCAAACGGCTCAAATTCAGTTTGAAATTCGAAAAACAGACCCAAACTGGGCTGGGCGGGAAAATTCCCGCCCAGGAACCAGGTCGACTTGGGTAACCAGGTCGACCATAGGGTCGACCTGCCCAGTCGGCCTGGTTTGTCCCTGGCTGGCCTGGTCGGTTTCTGGTCGAATTTCTGAGTTTGGCTGTGTCACTAGGGCTGAGTTGTCACTGTCTGATTGGCTTCTCTTGGTGTATATGGTCTAGATTCACTCTATGATCATCTGATGGCTCAAATCAATTTGAAATTCTATAAATACAACTCAACACTCAACCTAAATTCACCCAAATAATATAGAACTAGAGCCGTCATGCTGATGGGATGAAACTAAGAGTAGCCATCAGTTAGAGAAAGCTTAGAGATGAGCCAAAACTAAAGTAAAACAAGAATCAAACAATGTTTGTCTACCCAATGGAAAGCATTGCAAATTCAAAACTCAGAATCCAGAAAACAAGACCGTCGTTTGTGGTAAGTATAGTGATTTTTCCGATGTGAATAAAATTAAGATTTGATTCGATGTAAAATGGAAATGGAATTGTGCTATTGTGTAACGACGATGTTAATTTATATCTATGTGTTGCGATGATTGTGATGTGAATAGTATTGGGATGTTTGTGGTATAATTGAGTTGATGTTGGATCCATTAGAATGTTTGTGGATTAATCTAGTTGATGTTGGAACTATTCAAATTCACATACAAGTCATTTGGTTCATATCTACACCTGTATATTTAGGTGATTATGACAAGTTATATGTTGTACAATAAAATTTCTATGCCTAATGATTAAGTTCATATACATGCTCATATATTTATACAAAAGTTGCAAAGTTCATAATTGGATCCATGCCAAGATCCATTTTAATACAAGTTTCATGTTATAGTAGTAAACATGATTTGATCTAGTTCACACACATGTGATAAAATTATACATACTCTATGAACAAGTCATATTCGTGTCATATGCTAGTGATGTTCGAAGTTATGCATAGATCTAACATGTTCAGGCTTATGTTGTCTAAATTATATGCTAAATCATGTGACACCTATTTAGTTAGATTCCTCTTTTTAATGCAAGTTTACATGATAAGTTGAAACCCGTGATTCAGTCTATGTTGCAAATTCACATATATGTATGTTGACTATTTTGCAAGTTCACACCTATGATGTTCATATTGACCATGCTGAAAAATGTCAAGTTTACACCTATATCATGTTTATGTTAATGAATTTCTTATGCCAATTTTGTGTACGCTAAATTAGGCTAAGTTTTTAGCCTAATATTATATGTTAAAAATCATGCGGACGAAAAATTAGGCTAAGATTGTTAGCCTAATATTTAGACGGGGTAACATTGGGAAAAATTGGTAATTATAGGAAACTTGACATAAATTGGTGAAAAATATATGTATTGGCATGTTTGTCACATGCCAAAAATTGGTGGCATTTAAACGGTGTAAAATTCTTATACCAAAAATGATGAACTTGGAAAGTGGGACACAACATTTAATTGTTGACGAATTTACATATAACAAGTAATAAAGACAAATATGTAAATTTAGGAAATATGAGTATGCTTAACACGAGGTTGGATTGAGTTGTGATGTAAACCTGCACGGACCCGCGCGGCTGTCCAGTAGTCACAACAATACCTATCCAATGTGGGTGGTTAAGCATTGAGCCCAATAAGGACCCGAGGTTTGACTGAGTTATGGTGTAAACCTGCCCGGAACCGACTGGCACATCCAGTAACTGTAACAATACCTGTCTGATGTGAGTGGTCGGTGCTTTAAAAAGCTAAGGATAGACAAGTTAGGATGGTAGGGTTAAGTTAACTAAAACACTTAACCACTTAACATGTTTGACTAGAAAACCCTAGTAACGGGGACCCATTTTAGCAGTAACCTAATTAGGTATCATGGTACCCTGAAACTAGGCAGGGTGGGGCATGATTGCTAGGCTGATTGTAAGCGATCAAAAGCGACAGCGGTGGGTGCAACAATGTGGGTTCTAACGGAGTGCAGGCATGCACACACTTCGGAGTAGACAAACAGGGCACTGGGGGCATCAGTAGTGTACCCTATGTATTCTAGGATTGTGTCGGGCCGCCACCATAGGACTTGATACACCCCATGGAGGGACCAACATAGGAATCTACAATCTTTGGGGGGTCGTATGACACATATGATTATGCGAGTAGGAGCCGATCTTTAGAAAGGTGATCACTTCACCCTGATCATGGGGTGCCAATTGAGAAAATGCAAGTTTGTGCAGAGATATAGAGTGGGGTGCGATAGTATATTCGATTCACAACTGCTTTACCTTAGTTTATGATACTTTCCTATTTCCAGTATATACCTATCATGCCCTTTTTCTTATTCTCATTCTGAAGAGTCAGTAGACTTACCAGGCTTTATGTCTGACCCTATTTTCTTTTGTCTTCTTTTCTTCCGTCCCCCCCCCTCCGGTCCACAGGGAGGAAACAAACCAGCTTAGTCAGACTCTTTGCAAGCTTCAAGATAGTAGATGTATGGTTTGGACTCTCTTTCCTTGGCTACGACTTTTGGACACGTTCTATGGGGATTTATGCAGCTTTTATTATGTTTTATGCTTCTTTGTTTAATAATCAAGGCAAAAATGATGATGCAATGTTTTGGATGTTATTATGAGACAATTATGGAAATGTTTTGTATGAACACGTATTTATGAAATTAAAAGTCTGTTTGTTTTCCGCTGCTTATGTATATGTGTTTATATCTGTCTTGTGTTTTTACTGTGACTTTTACTTACAAACCTCCACCAAAGTTAAGGCATTCCCTTTGTGAGTGACCTTAATGGAGGTGGGATATTTCACTTGGTATCAGAGCACAGATTTACCAGACTAGATAAAAGTTTTTGGAACTATTTTCAAAAAGAGGTTTAAAGAAGCATTGTTTTCAAGAAAAAGCGTTGTTTTAAAAGGCATAATTCCCCAAAGCCATATGCACTATCGATCTATCCTTTTGTTTTGAATATTTATTTTCTTTTTCGTTTCATCATGTCTGGGGACCTTACTCCCCAGCTACAGACGCTTTTACTCCTCCTCCTTCTCTACGTGAAACAACAAGCGGAAGAATCGCAAAACAAGAAGACGGATAATAGTCAAGGAGGAAAGGACCACAACAAATATAACACGACACGTGGGAAAAGGAAATGTTATTTCTGTGGCATTGTTGGGCATATAGTCCAGGTTTGTAGAAAAAAGAAGATGAAGGTGGGAGCATGCGTTCAGTGTGGTGATACTGGACATATCAGCAAGAACTGCCCTAAGAAGCAAGGGCAAGGCCCGCAAGCAGGACCTTCTGGGGGTTCATCTTTAACTTCTTAACTTAGATGCTTTATTTTATCCTGCTTATCTTCTCAATCCTATCTTGAGAACCTTAGGTATAAATATTTCTGTAGAAAGCTTAGTTTATCTCTATGATCACCCAGTTCGCACTCTCTTTGATTCTGGTGCATCACACTCCTTTATTTCATCTGCTTTAGTAGAATCTCTGCACCTAGACACTAGTATGGTAGAAGATCCCTTGGTTTTTTCAAATCCAATTGGGGGCTCGGCTTATTTTTTAATGGTTTGCTTGGATTAGAAAATCTATTCTAAGTGTTGAATTTAGATGTAGTGCCTTTGTTTTAGGCTTCTCAGGATATGGACTGATCTTAGGCATGGACTGGTTATCCAGTAATGGTGCCATTCTTGATTGTGAGAAAAGAGTGGTTAGACTCTTGAATCGGCTCGGTAATTCTCTAGAAATTTCTTATAATCCCTTGAATGCTGTTATGCTTAGTTATCTAGAGTCGCTTGACGCTTCTGTTGAGAATTTGCAGTCGATTAGAGTGGTCCGGGAATATCCGGATGTCTTTGAAGAGGTGAAAGGCTTACCTCCGAAGAGGGACATAGACTTCTGCATATATCATGTTGATAATGCAAAGCCCGTAGCTCTGCCTGTTAGACACATGGCCCCAAAGGAGAGAAAGGAGCTCAGTAAGCAAGTTAAGGAGCTTCTTGAGAAGGGGTTTATAAGGAGGAGTATCCCGGAATGGGGCGCTCCAGTGGTGTTCGCCACCAAAGCAGATGGTTCATTACGTCTTTGGGTGGACTATAGGGAGGTAAACAAGCTGACTAAAAAGAATAGACACATGCTTCCCCGAATAGACGATTTGTTTGATCAGCTTGTAGGTGCGTTGGTCTTCTCCCAACTTGACCTGGCTACAGGGTTCCATCAGCTAAGGGTAGCTGAAGATAGTATTGATAAAACGGCATTCAGAACGCCAGATGGTTTCTTCGAGTGGCTTGTCATGCCTTTCGGCTTGACAAATGCACCCGCTTATTTCGTGGACCCAATGAGAAGGGTGTTTCACTTGGTATCAGAGCAGGGTTGTCTTCGTAAACGATATTTCGATCTTCTCAAAGAATGAGGAAGAACATGCTCAGCATCTGAAGGGGATCATGGAAACTCTTCGAGTTCATCAGCTAAAAGCCAAATTCTCCAAGTGCCACTTTTGGAGAGAAGAAGTAAGATTTCTTGGACATATAGTGTCCAAGGAAGGGTTAGCTGTAGACCCCGCGAAAGTGGTGGCAGTGCAAGATTGGAAGACACCAAGAAATGCAACCGAAGCCCGAAGCTTTCTTGGGCTAGCCAGTTTTTACTGAAAGTTCATTAGGGATTTCACGAAAATCTCAGCTCCACTCATAAGGCTAACAAAGAAGAATCTTGCATTCGCTTGGGATTTGGATTGCGAGTTTGCTTTCCAACGATTAAAAAGGGCTCTCACAACAGCCTTATTTCTGACTTTGCCGGATGGAAGCAAGATGTTCACAGTATACATGTATGCTTGTGGTACGGGGCTAGGCGTTGTTCTGATGCAAGAAGGGAGGGTAGTAGCTTATGGTGGTAGATAATTGAAAGTTCATGAAATGAACTACCCAACCCACAATCTTGAGTTGGCTGCCATCGCATTTGCGCTTAAGTCTTGGTGCCATTATCTCCTAGGTGAGAAGTTCGAATTATATACTGACCATAAATCGTTGAAGTATCTTTTTTCGCAGAAAGATCTTAACTTGAGGCAGCAAAGGTGGATGGAGTTCCTTGCCTCGTATGATTTTGAGATTTCCTATACTCCAGGCAAAGGCAACGTAGTAGCAGACGTGTTGAGCAGAAATAAGCTAACCCTAAGCCCTCTCTTTGTAGAAAGGCAAAGCTTGGAGTATATAGCCAGTTTTGACTTTAGGCCCTCCTTTGATTTTATACCTGGTTTATTGGCATCCCTAGAAGTACGGCCCACTCTTTTAGACTCAATGGGGGCCGCACAACGCGAAGACCCTCAGCTTGTGGATGTGATTGATAAACTAATTAGGGGTGAAACTTCTAGTCACCTCAATAGGTACTCCATCGATGATAAGGGTTGGCTGAGGCGAGACGGAAGACTATGCATCCCACAAGCAAGGGATTTAGTAAAGATGGTTCTCGAGGAAGCACATCATTCCAAGATGACAATACACCTAGGTGGAGACAAGATGTACAAGGACGTAAAGAGAGTTTTCTTTTGGAACGACATGAAGAAAGATGTGGCAGATTTTGTTTCTAAGTGCGTGACATGCCAATAGGTCAAGGCGGAACAAAAGAAGCCTGGAGGACTGCTTCATCCTCTAGAAGTCCTGCAATGGAAGTGGGATAGCATTTCAATGGACTTCATTGACGGGTTGCCTAGGTCAAGAAAGGACAATACTAGCATTTGGGTAATAGTGGACATGCTTAATAAAAGCGCCCACTTTATCCTATCAAGAGTAGAAGTACTGCCTCGTCTCTAGCTTCTCTTTATCTCAAGGAAATAGTTCGACTCCATGGAATACCCTCCAGCATAGTGAGTGACAGAGATCCCATCTTTACGAGCGAATTTTGGCGGAATCTGCAAGAAGCTGTAGGCACACAGTTATGCTTGAGCACAGCCTATCACCCCCAAACTGATGGTCAGACGGAAAGGGTGAACAGAGTACTAATGGATCTTCTAAGGCTGTGCGTTCTTGACTTCGGAGGGACATGGGAGGATCGTCTTCCTTTAGTGGAATTCGCCTAAAACAACGGCTACCAAGCCACTATCGGCATGGCGCCCTTCGAAGCTCTATATGGAAGACCGTGTCGATCACCAACTTGTTGGTGGGAGTCTACTGACAAGCTTATACTTGGGCCAGACATGATTAGAGAGACAATGAAGACTGCACAAGATAGATAGAAATCCTACGCAGACAAAAGAAGGACCGGCCTTGAGTTTGAGGTTGGGGACAGGGTTTTCCTTAAGGTATCCCCTTTAAGGAACGTCGTTCGCTTTGGATCCGCAGGAAAACTAACACCAAGATTTGTAGGATCGTTCCCTATCATCGAGAAGATTGGGAAAATGGCTTATAGAGTAGAGCTTCCCGAAAGGTTGGCCGGAATTCACAACGTCTTTCACGTTTCTCATCTCCGAAAATGTCTACATGAATCTGCGGAAGTGGTAGAGCTAAGCATTCTAGAAGAAGCTGAAGTGGAACGCGAAGCAACTATGAGGAGAGTTCCAACTCGAATCATAGGAACTGAAATCAAGAAGCTACACAACCACGAAGTCAAGCTTGTCAAAGTTCAGTGGAGCAACGCCGAGGAAGACGTGACTTGGGAAACTGAGGACAGAAAACATGCGGCTTACCCTTTTCTTTTTTAGGGTACATCTTTGATCTCTCTTTTTCCTTAAGTTGTGCTTGTATCTATCTTTTTAGGGATATCTCCTCGATATTATCCTTTATCCTTAAGTAGAAACCCCTTTTGGATGTAAACATGTATTTGAAAGATGTTATGGTTGATGGCTACAAGTGGTTGCATGTGGTTGTTAGTGGTTGCTCGTGGATGCATATACACACACAACCTAGGTTTTAGATCGGCTCAGTCACTTCATACTGCATATGCATATATGTATTCATATTTATATGTGGTTGAAACTTGATATGTTGTCATATGGATGTCGCATTTGTATGAATGGTTGCGTACTCATGTAGAATTATGAGTAAGGGAAAATTTTGCATACATAATGGATCCATGGCACTTACATGATTCGCATTAAGAAGGTTAACTAAATTAGTAGACAGCCTAATTTTTGCATTAGATAAGGACATGTACACACACTATGCATATGATCATGAAGCATTAGAAGTCTTTTAAGGACAATGGACGCCTCTGTTTGATGGTTGAGTAGATGGACGATTGGATGTTAGGACATACGTTCTTTCAGACATGAAGATATCGGGGACGAAATCCTTTCAGGAGGGGAGAATGTAACACCCCAAAATTTTCTGTTAACTGTAAATTAACAAATTAAAGTATAATTAATTCTAAATGAAACAATTAAGGGAAACGGGTTACACTATTGCGCTCATCTCAGAATTCTTCCTGAGACAGAGTCCGAGTTTGCGTGAATCGGACTCCGTATGGAGTTATGACCTCCGGAAGTTTCAGAATTCAATTCAAAATTCAAACGGTTCAAATTCAGTTCGAAAATCGAAAAACAGACCCAAACTGGGCTGGGCGGGAAAATTCCCGCCCAGGCACCAAGTCGACCTGGGTCGACCTGGAGGTCGACCTGGGGGTCGACTTGCCCAATCGCCCTGGCTTGGCCCTGGCTGGCCTGGTCGGTTTCTGGTCGAATTTCTGAGCTTGGCTGTGTCACTAGGGCTGAGTTGTCACTGTCTGATTGGCTTCACTTGGTGTGTATGGTCTGGATTCACTCTATGATCATCTGACGGCTCAAATCAATCTGAAATTCTATAGATACAACTCTACACTCAACCTAAATTCACACAAATAATATTGAACTAGAGCCGTCATGCTGCTGGGAGGAAACTAAGAGTAGCCGACAGTTAGAGAAAGCTTAGAGACAAGCCAAAACTAAAGTAAAATAAGAATCAAACAACGTTTGTCTATCCAAAGGAAAGCATTGCAAATTCAGAACTCTGAATCCAAAAAAAAAGACCGTCGTTTGTTGTAAGTATAGTGATTTTTCCGATGTGAATAAAATTAAGATTTGTTTCGATGTAAAATGGAAATGTGCTATTGTATAACGACAATGTTAATTTATATCTATGTGTTGCAATGATTGTGATGTGAATAGTATTGAGATGTTTATGGTATAATTGAGTTGACATTGGATCCATTAGAATGTTTGTGGATTAATCTAGTTGATGTTGGATTTATTCAAATTCACATACAAGTCATTTGGTTCATATCTACACCTATATGTTTAGGTCATTATGACAAGTTATATGATGTACAATAGAATTTCTATGCCTAAATGATTAAGTTCATATACATGCTCATATGTTTATAAAAAAGTTGCAAAGTTCATAATTGGATCCATGCCAAGATCCATTTTAATACAAGTTTCAGGTTATAGTAGAAAACATGATTTGATCTAGTTCACACACATGTGATAAAATTATACATACTCTATGGACATGTCATATTCATGTCATATGCTAGTGATGTTCGATGTTATTCCTAGATCTAAACATGTTTAGGATTATGTTGTCTAAATCATATGCTAAATCATGTGACACCTGTTTAGTTAGATTCCCCTTTTTAATGCAAGTCCACATGACAAGTTGAAACCCATGATTCAGTCTATGTTGCAAATTCACATATATGTATGTTGACTATTTTGCAAGTTCACACCTATGATGTTCATATTGACCATGCTGAAAAATGTCAAGTTTACACCTATGTCATGTTTATGTTAATGAATTTCTTATGCCAATTTTGTGTATGCTAAATTAGGCTAAGTTTTTAGCCTAATATTATATGTTAAAAATCATGCGGACGAAAAATTAGGCTAAGATTGTTAGCCTAATATTTAGATGGGGTAACGTTAGGAAAAATCGTTAATTATAGGAAACTTGACATAAATTGGTGAAAAATATATGTATTGGCATGTTTGTCACATGCCAAAAATTGGTGGCATTTAAATGGCGTAAAATTCTTATACCAAAAATGATGAACTTGGTAAGTGGGCCATAACATTTAATTGTTGACGAATTTACATATAACAAGTAATAAAGACAAATATTAAAATTTAGAAAATACGAGTATGCTTAACACGAGGTTGGATTGAGTTGTGATGTAAACCTGCCCGGACCCGCCCGGCTGTCCAGTAGTCACAACAATACCTATCCAATGTGGGTGGTTAAGCATTGAGCCCAATAAGGACCCGAGGTTAGACTGAGTTACGGTATAAACCTGCCCGGAACCGACCGGCACATCCAGTAACCATAACAGTACTTGTCTAATGTGAGTGGTCGGTACTTTAAAAAGCTAAGGACAGACAAGTCAGGATGGTAGGGTTAAGTAAACTAAAACACGTAACCAATTCAACATGTTAATTAAACTGATGAGTGGGGTTAGGTAAATACAGACACTTAACCACTTAACATGTTTGACTAGAAAACCCTAGTAACGGGGACCCATTTCAGCAGTAACCCAATTAGGTATCATTGTACCTGAAACTAGGCAGGGTGGAGCACGATTACTGGGCTGATTGTAAGCGGTCAAAAGCGACGGCGGTGGGTGCAACAATATGGGTTCTAACGGAGTGCGGGCATGCACACACTTCGGAGAAGACAAACAGGGCACTGGGGGCACCAGTAGTATACCCTATGCATTCTAGGATTGTGTCGGGCCACCACCATGGGACTTGATACACCCCATGGTGGGACCAGCATAGGTATCTACAATCTTTGGGGGGGCGTATGACACATATGATTATGCGAGTAGGAGCTGATCTTTAGAAAGGGGATCACTTCACCCCGATCATGGGGTGCCAGTTGAGAAAATGCAAGTAGGTGCAGAGATATAGAGTGGGGTTCGATAGTATATTCGATTCACAACTGCTTTACCTTAGTTTATGATACTTTCCTATTTCCAGTTTATACCTATCATGCCCTTTTTCTTATTCTCATACTGAAGAGTAACTAGACTTACCAGGCTTTATGTCTGACCCTATTTTCTTTCGTCTTCTTTTCTTTCGTTCTCCCCCCAACCCCAGGTCCACAGGGAGGAAACAACCCAGCTTAGTCAGACTCTTTGCAAGCTTCAAGATAGTAGATGTATGGTTTGGACTCTCTTTCCTTGGCTATGGCTTTTGGACATGTTCTATGGGAATTTATGCAGCTTTTATTATGTTTTATGCTTCTTTATTTAATAATCAAGGCAGAAATGATGATGTAATGTTTTGGAAGTTATTATGAGACAATTATGGAAATGTTTTGTATGAACACGTATTTATGAAATAAAAAGTCTGTTTGTTTTCCGCTGCTTATATATATATGTGTTTATATCTGTCTTGTGTTTTATCTGTGACTTTTACTTACAGACCTCCACCAAAGTTAAGGCATTCCCTTTGTAAGTGACCTTAAGGGAGGTGGGGTGTTTCACTACCCCTCAATACTGAGGTACACCCTATGGTACCCCAGTCGTACGGTCTCCACTATAATGCCACAAAATGAACGCAGTCCCTCATCCTAAGCTGGAGTGACGTACGGATTTCTACATAACAATATTACGTTTCGCATATATCTGTCATTACTACGCTACGTAAGCGTACAGACTGTCATCTCGATCAAATCAGGTTTCATACTGGAGTAATGCCCTCAAGTCTATGATACACCACCCAGAGCCGACATGCATGTATCTAGACTTTCCCACATACGTATCGTCAATTGTAGCTCGATGCCTTAATTGCACGTCCTCTGATGTGCACTGAATTCTGTGGCAGGGTTATACAAGAAACACGGAACTTGGTCGGGAGCTTTTCCATATCTGTACAGGCCCATCTTTAAGAGCTCCTATATACAGATATTCCTAGGGTCTGTTTTTATAGTGGCTATGGCCCCACCTCAGTCCCTCCCTCAACTAGTAAAGACTACAAGAGCTAAATGACTGGCCCCTAACAAACAATCTAAACATCCAGTTGGCGTCTTCCCTCAACCACCGTACCTCGATAGTAAAAGGTGAGTGGTCTATTGTTTTTAGCTCTAGTCTTTTCGCATCCCACTGGCTGTCGATGATGGGTATCCGACGATCTACTATCCTTGTTGGTCGTGACCCTACGCCTCACGTTGAGGCGACCGCCGAATCATCCTGGTGTCATCACGTCACAGCATTCTGATTGCAAAGCTACTTTCGCAGTCAAGGCCCACTAGCCTTGTAGTTACGCGCAGTCCCAACCTTTGCGAGCACAACCTAAATCTTTGCCACCACACAAAGGATTACCAGGAGCACCTTACGTATCTCATGAAACTGCGTGCTTCCGCTTCCAGTCCTACGGAGTTGACCGAATAATTAGATGAACGTGCTCTCCCCTCGTGCCTTATAACACCACGATGATCTACCTCGTTGGGTTATTCATCCTCAAACGTATGAACTGGTCCAAGCGCCTCACCTTAATATGTTATTAGACTCTATGTCTAAACATTCTTTTATGCGCTTGCCTTACTTATTAGGTTTCCATTTAACTTGGCAATCTTAACTTTTTATTCTGGTTTCCAAGTTCTCCCTAACCCCTTATATCTCTGAGAAATGGGCCCCTCTTGCTTATTAATCTCAGTTATACAACTTAACCCATTTAAGTTTATTAATAAGCTAACAACATGTTATTCTCTGTAATCTTCAACCCCTATATATTTTTGTTTGATTTCAAGGTTACAATAATATGTTCTACTTAATATGTTATTAAGTATATCTCAATTCACATGTTTTCTAATTAACATGTTACTTATCATTTATGATTAAATATAACTTATTCCATTTCAAAAGTTTTCCTCATTCATTTAATCATAATTCAATTTTACACCATTACTGTAACACCCCATATCCGTTAATGTCACTCATAAAGGGAATGCATTAACTTCCATGAAGCATTGTAAGAAAACAGAACAAAATATTACAAGACAGATACGTAAAGTAGTTCTTGAAAAATTTATAACTTTAATACAGCAAAAACAGAAATAAGTTTGATTACATCCTTCAAAATCACAATACCAAAGCCCAAGTACACAAGTATCAGTCTTATACCAAAATCCTTCAGAATGCATAATTTTAAAACCATAATCCCCAACATAAACTACCATAAGAAGGTTGAGTCAAAGCCAAGCAATACTTCAAGCAGAGAGAATATGAATCAAGCTCCTATGTTTCCACCTTGAGCACCTGGGGGGGGGGATGGAAAAAAGAGAGGCAAAAACAAACGAGGTCTGAGATAAAGTCTGGCAAGTCCAGTAACTTTCAGCATATAAACAGATAATAGTATCATGACACGTAAATAAAGCTGGATAAGAGATTACAGTAACAGGAGTAGCAGGTATGCTTAAGTTAAATAGAAGAAATAGAAAAGAAATAGAATGATATAGACCAAGATATGCATCTTACCTATATCTTACTTCTCTGCACTAATACTTAGTATAACAAGATTAGGTGTTACCCTAATGTCTAAACTAAAACGGAAACAGAATAATCTCTGCAGAAACAGAATGCTAGTAATGGGCATTTACCACCCCAACAGAGACAGAAGGTACAGAAATAGAATGCTAATAATGGGGCCTTTACCACCCCAACTAATGGGCCTTTACCACCCCAAAAGAAACAGAAGGTACAGAAACAGAATGCTAATAATGGGCCTTTACCACCTCAACTAATGGACCTTTACCACCCCAACAGAGACAGAAGGTATACCAACAGAAACAGATAGAATAGGTGTACCTTAAATTCTACCCCAAGCGATCGGCTCCCTAATACATAAATACCCTATGTCGGTCCCACAGAAGGGTCTATCATTCCCTAAAGTGGCAACCTATAGACACAGACCTATTTACAGATGTCATGGTGTCTTACATCCTCAGAGCGGACCGGATCCATGCACGCACATGACCTGGTTAGAATGCGCCATCGACACCCCTCGCCATTATCAGAGTGAACCTTTTACAATTAGTTCAGTAAGCCTGCCCGGAACCCTCCTAGTGTTGGGTCATAGTTTTGATACCAGAAAAGGGTTACTGACTAATACGGGTTCTACACAACAGATGACACAAGTAATTACCCCTCCTAACCTTGTGTCCCCAAACTAAAAGATTTCATATTAACTTGCTTACAGATTTCAGATGTACAAAGTTCAGATTAACTAGCTCTCAGATCAGACATATAGGTTAACAAGTGTAACGGCCCGGGTTTCGTCCGACCCAATCGATAGCAAAATCGACCAAGACCGTTCAAAATCCGAGTACGTTAACTCTGGGAATACAACAACATCAGAACAATAACAACAGACTTTTATAAACATTACAATAATGTTACATCAGAGTACAGAATATATCAGAGTACATCAAAATAAATTTATAGCGGAAGATAAATTACAACAAATTATAATACAATACACTGCAGCGGAAATAAAATAACTAAGGCACCGGAAGACAACTATGCACTGGACAAAGCTTTAAGCTTCAATCTAGAATCCTGCTCGAGATAAGGACCTGTAGACAAACTACTCAACTTCCAGTGTGGAAAGGAGGGCACCCGAGTTTGCAAAGTGAAACAAACTAAGGTCAGTCATGGGACTGATGTGAGAATTCTTAACTATAAAAAAACCTAATAATAATAAGGCTAATCACAGGACACGCTGCTAACGCGGAACGGGTTTACTCCATTGAATTGCCAGTGCATAAAATAAAGTGAATCGTTAAACAACATAATGCTCTTTAGAAAAATGAAACCATTATAAGACCCAAGTCCCATCACACAATGCAACGCAAACCGGAGGATAGAGTTTTACCTTATAATGGTCAAAAATGCTTGATACGATAAAAGCGGGTTTTATATTATTACTAGTGTATATAAGTTTCAAAAACAGTTCAATCATAATGTATCAATCATAGACGACATAGTACCCCATCTTACTATGTCACCATACAAGTTCTACAATCAAAACCGCATGAGGTCGTATTGGGAATTGGGTTTCCATCATGAGTCAAGGCTAGGGAGGAGCTCCTTACAGATTCGAGACACTCTAGCTAATGTCTCAGGGTCCCCCGCAGTGAACCTTTGGAAAGCTGCAGGGCCGGTCCGCACATACGATTTTGCAGATTAGTTATTCTTGAACACACGTTTCCCTGTCCTATAGGATCTAATATCAGAGGCGCCTCCTTCCATCATCCACATAAGTAAAATATCGGGCCGTGTAAAAATCAAAGACCACTTCTAGCCAGAAAGAAACGTGATGCTCTCCCTGCGTTCCCTTCTCCCATTTTAGACTCCAACCGGGTTGTGAGGCTCGTGAAGCTACGTAATACACAAAGCTATGCTTATTCAAGCTGTGCTTTGATCATCAACCACAAGGCCGGCTTTTCAAAAAAAGCCTTGATCATTTGCATCTTAGCATGCCACATTGTCAATCCATACCATACCATTGATTTCTACCAATATATAACCTCTAAGCTCATACGTCTTAGAGAAGGGTGTTAAACACCAAACAGATATATATTTAGCAGAGATCAACGAATACCGTATAAAGGAATACGACGTCAGACATACAATCCATTTTCAAGTCCGTTTTGGGTCTGAAAAGAAACCCGGAGGCACCTTATTCCTCATGTATCCGACTAATCAACAAATACGTCCGGACAACTACCACTGCAGCCCCTTTCAAGGTAGCTACTCCAATCACGGGCGTCAGTAGTCCTCATCCATTCGATGTGAAGATCGTCGGTCTTCAATCACCGTCTTCAACTCTTCGACTTAGATCGACGAATAGTCATTTGAAATGAGATTGAACTCGGACTTTTCAAATGATCCTCGTATATATATATATATATATATATATATATATATAATTTAAAATCATTTCTTATCGTTAATATTAATATATAACGATTAATCTCTATTTCTATTTATATAAAAATAATTGAATTTTATTTAACAACACTTCATGTCAATAGGCGACCTTGGCGCTGTTTTCACCCAAATTTGTTTTACAAGTTTCTCTAAATCTAATCGTTGGAATTTAACACAATTCATATCGTTGGAAAGGACTTCCTATGGCGAACCTAACGGTTTCAGTTTTGGGAAAATCAGACGGTTGGATATTTCGTTATAACTATTTAAAGTTACGATTTTCGAATCGCGAACTACCGCACGTGATTCGTTTAATTACAATTTACATATATATACTTATATATAATTCCGTCATTCATTTCACTATATTTTGTTAACATCAAATATCCCTATTTGTGTATATAATATCGAGGTATAACATGGCACACAAGAATGTTTATTTTATTTTAATTCACATACGCATGTTATATCCAACAATGTATTTTTTTTCATCTTTCATGTTTCAATTTACACCAGATGTATATTTGGTTTCATTATTCTCTCTAATGAAAAACCATGCATTAAAATATAAATTTCTAATCTTTCATATTCTATTTACATTAAAAATGTAAACTCCTAATCATTCTTTTATTTCTTTTGTTTACATTGAAAAATGTAAATTCTTTTATTTACATATAAAAAATATATAATTTCTATTTCATCCTTATTTACATTGAGAAAAAAAATGTAAGTTTCTATATTTCTCTAATTACATATAAAAATGTAACTTCCTATTTTTCTTTTATTTACATTGATAAATGTAACTTCATTTTACTGGCTCTAAAATGGCGATAAAAATATATAATATTTATTCTATTCTTTTATCGCATCTAAAGTGACGATAAAAATATACATTTCAATTCCATTATTTCTATTCACATTAAAAATGTAAACTTTTCTTTTTAATATAATCTACATGGCATTAAATAATTTTGCAATGTCAAAATCTAATCTTTTCATGACATAAAAATGTAATTTCCTTTAAATCTTAATTACATGAAAATATAAACTTTAACTTAATTACATAAAAATGTAATTTTATCGTTCTATAAATCTAATTACATATAAATGTATTTTTCTTACATTTTAATTTGCAATGTAAATTTGAACACTTTAATTACACATAAAAATGTAATTTTATGTTACATAAAAAAACTTATTCTTTCATTACATATAAAAATGTAATTATATTTACATGTAAAAACTTATTCTTTAATTACATTTAAAAATGTAATTTTATTTTCAATGCAAATTCTTCTTCCTTAATTACATTTAAAAAAATGTAATTATATTTTACATGCAAAAACATATTCTTTAATTAGATATAAAAATGTAATTGATCTTACGGTGCAAAAATCTTAACTTTTTAATTACATTAAAAATGTAATTTTTATTAAAATGCCAAAATCTTCTTTTAATTACATAAAAATGTAATTTTAATTTCAATGACAAAATCTTATCTTTTTAATTACAATGTAAAATCCTCCCTTTTTATTTACAATGCAAATTGTAATTCACATCACAATGGTAAAATCTTATTCCTTAATTACATTGTCAAAACCTTCTATTTAATTACATTACAAATGTAATTATATTAACGGTGAAAAAAATTCTATCTTTATAAAATACATTAAAAGGACGATTTTAATAACACCATGAAATTCTATTTTTTAATTACATTGAAAATGTAATTAATATTACATGTCAAATCTTGTTTTCCAATTTAAATTATAAAATCCTATTCTTTAATTACATATAGAAATGTAATTCTATATATGCGGTATAAATTTCATATCTTTGAATTCATTTCTTTTGCTGCAATCAAAAATGTCATGTTATTATGTTACATGAAAACAATGTAAAAATGTGTTATTTTTACACAATATGAAATTAACACAAAAATGATCTTTTATTTAATACAATATGAAAATAAGAGATATTCTTTAATCATGACAATGAAATGATAATCTTTTATTTGACCAAACTTGACATTAAAAAAAATGTTCATTTTTATGTTATAACATGACGCTAAAATATGTTCGTTCTTTCTATTTGTCAAACAACATTTAAAAATGTTTATTCTTTTATTTTTGACAAAACAACATTATAAATTTTCATTCTCTTATTTTTTTTATAAATTTCAATATAACCAAATACAATCCATATTCATGTTAAAATTAATATTGTACCTTCCAATTCTAATCTTTCTAATGTCAACATAATTACATTAAAATTGAATTCATGTTAAAATTAATATTGTACCTTCCAATTCTAATCTTTCTAATGTCAACTTTATTACATTAAAATTGTATTCATGTCAAAATTAATATTGTACCTTCCAATTCTAATCTTTCTAATGTCAACATAATTACATTAAAATTTTAATCTAACAATGTCACTAATATGTTTATATTTCTATGCATTTTCTTGACTCTAAAATATAAATATATTTCATATGCATTTTCATGACTACAAAATATGAATGTATTTCATATGCAGTTTCATGACTACAAAATATTTATGCATTTCATATGCAATTTCATGACTACAAAATATGATTGCATTTCATATGCAATATCGCTACAACCAAATATGATTATACTTCATATGAAATATCGCTACAACAAAATATGACTTAATTTCATATGCAATATCGCTACAACAAAATATGATTTAATTTCATATGCAATATCGCTGCAACAAAATATGACTTAATTTCATATGCAATTTCGCTACAACAAAATATGACTTAATTTCATATGCATAAATGCAACTCTCACTTTATCTTCATGTTTCATAATATTTCATGACGCTAACTTTATCTACAAATTTCATAATATTTCGTGACGCTAAAAAATAATTATATTTCATAAGCGCTAAAAATGTACTTGCATTTTCATGTTTTCCATAAACGCTAAAAATATAAATTTTATTCATGTTTCAACACAACGCTAATTTTATAATCTTACATCCTGAAAACATACAACGCCAATTTTATAATCTTATTTCATACAACACCAATTTTATATATTCGGTGTCAACATACATAACCAATTCTATATTTCATACAATGCTAATTTTATAATCTTATTTCATACAACGCCAATTTTATATATTTGGTGTCAACATACATAACCAATTCTATATTTCATACAACGCCAATTTTATATATTTGGTGTCAGCATCCATGTTATAACATCCAAACAATTTTATAAATTTCATATTAACCACATATCATATCATGAATTTGTAAAAATGAATATTTTTACTTGAATCCATATCTAAACAATTTGGTGTTTTATAGATCTAAATAAAATGAATCTAAACAAGCATGAACATTCCAACACTTCTCAAATCATACAACAACAAATCCAAACCCAAATCATTACGGATAAGATCATAAACATGTATTTATGAATTTCCATTAATAATAAATAATTAAACGTTTAATTTATTTTTTAAAATAGAAAACTCACCTCTTCTTCTTCCAAATCAAAGTCGTGCCTTTGAATCCATATGCTCAAATCTAGGGTTGCAATTATCTTGAAATCTAGGAGGTTTGGAGGCGTTGAGGAAGTGGCACGACAGAGAGGAGTGGGAGGGGAGTAGGCACCCAAGGTGGTGTAGGGTGCGGTGGGGCCCTAGGGGTGCGGTTTAGGCAGAAACCCACGGGTTAGGGGGTGTGTGTTCTGGGTCTATGTGCAATTTTACGTGAAGATCTTGGTATGGATGTAAAGAGGAGAAGAATCTCTACAAAAAAAGTCTAAAGGAAGAGGATCTAATTCTTTTCGTAGGAGGAGAGATTAAAGGAGGAAGAAAGAGGAAAAGGGAATGGCGGTTGAAATGAGAAGGAGGAGAAGAAGAGAGAGGCGGCTGTGTTTTCTGAATATCGATGGATTAGGTTAGGATTAGGAAATGATATAGACTAGGCAAAACTTCGTTTTAACCCTTCAATATTTTATTTTCCAAATTAACATGAATGTATTTTCTAATTACATTCATTGAAAAATTTATATGTTTCTCAAATTTACATGTACATATTCTCTAAATTAATGTCAATGACATATTCTCAATTGAATATATTTTCCTAATTAATGCATATATTTGCATACTCATAATCAATGTCAAATGTCATGTTTACTAAATTAATGACATGTTCACAAATCAATATAAATTAACATATTTTCTAATCAATGCATATATTAATATATTAAAAATCAATGTCGAAATAACATATTTATTTTAAATTTTTTTCTAGTTATAAATATATTAATTAATACATGCCATTTCAGAATTTCAAAAAGGGAAAGAGAGAGAACGTGGAGAATGAAGTGAGAGGAAACAGTCAAAATAAATAAAGTAGCCAATGTTTAAATTGTGGTTTTCTAATTGAAAGAAAGGACAATTAAATGGAAAAGAAGTAAATAAAAGGTATGTGTTAGTGAGATATTTAATTTGTATAAAATTTTCTATGCATATGACAAATACAAATGTACATTCATTTTCAAAACAATGAATCGTATTTAATGATTCTTTCGCATTAAAGAATGGATTTTAATGTATATATATAAATTTATCATAAAATAATGCCAGGTCACAAAGCCCCGTAGAATAATATCAAATCAAATGGTCCCATAGAATAAAAATTTTAGGCATATAACTTAATACCCATTTTAATGTTAAGCCTAATTGTTTCATCTTAAAGTCATGCTCATATTTATAAATAAACTATTCAGGTTTATTATGGTTCTCAGTCCACTTTATTAATGCAAATATAGGCTAGAGTCAAATTTTTTGTTATATTCATGTTTACAAATAAATTATGTTTATTTATTATTAACTCCCAATTATAATTTTCTCAATGTTCAAAATCAAATATTGAAATTACCGTGCCATTTCAAATTCAGAATATAATTAATATTATAAACCTAAAATTTTCAACCATTCTTATTTAAAATAAATTATTTAAAAGAATAATGTTTTTAATTTTGACCCTAATTTCTTAACAAAATTAAAAATAGAATTTTAAAATTGGCCCTAAATTTCCGGGTTGTTACAATCTCCCCCACTTAAGAACTTTTCGTCCTCGAAAAGGAACGAAGCTAAAAGTTGTTTAATTATCCAACTAAATTTTCATTCTTTTATTCGTTTCTATAATTTTATTAGTTGATTAACTTTTAAAATATATAACTTTATATATATTCAAAAATTATATTTCCAAAGATCGGATTATATATAATCAAAAATACGTTAATTATAAACTGGGCACTCTCAACTCATTCCAGAGCATTACTAACCCCATCTCTAATGAGTATTATTATTGGATATTACTAATCCAACCTCTGATGAGTCTTTTGTTCAGTTCTAATGAGTTGTACCCCCAAAGATTTTGAGCTAAACAGAGCTCTGATACCAACTGTAACGGGTCGGGTTTCGTCCGACCCGATCGATCGCAAAATCGACCAAGACCGTTCAAAACCCGAGTACGATAACTCTGGGAATACAACAACATAAGAACAATAACAGCAGACTTTTATAAACATTACAATAATGTTACATTAGAGTACAAAATATATCAGAGTACATCAAAATAAATTTACAGCAGAAGATAAATTACAACAAATTATAATACAATACAGTGCAGCGGAAATAAAATAACTAAGGCAGCGGAAGACAACTATGCTCTGGACAAAGCTTTAAGCTTCAATCCGGAATCCTACTCGAGATAAGGACCTGTAGACAAACTACTTGACTGCTCGTGTGGAAAGGAGGGCACCCGAGTTTGCAAAGTGAAACAAACTACAGGTCAGTCATGAGATTGGTGTGAGAATTCTTAACTAAAAAAAAACTAATAATAATAAGGCTAATCACAGGACCACGCCGCTAACGCGGAACGGGTTTACTCCATTGGATTGCCAGTGCATAAAATAAAGTGAATCGTTAAACAACGCAATGCTTTTTAGAAAAATGAAACCATTATAAGACCTAAGTCCCATCACACAATGCAACGCAAACCGGAGGATAGAGTTTTACCTTATAATGGTCAAAAATGCTTGATACGATAAAAGCGGGTTTGATATTATAACTAGTGTATATAAGTTTCAAAAATAGTTCAATCATAGACAACATAGTACCACATCCTACTATGTCGCCATACTAGTTCTACAATCAAAACCGCATGAGGACGTATTGGAAATTGGGTTTCCATCATGAGTCAAGGCTAGGGAGGAGCTCCTTACTAATTCGAGACACTCTAGCTAATGTCTCAGGATTCCCCGTAGTGAACCCTTGGAAAGCTGCAGGGCCAGCCCGCACATACGATTTTGCGGATTAGTTATTCCTGAACACATGTTTCCGGGTCCTACAGGACCTAATATCCGAGGCGCTTCATTCCATCATCCACATAAGTAAAATGTCGGGCCATGTAAAACCCAAACACCACTTCTAGCTAGAAAGAAACGTGCTGCTCTCCCTGCGTTCCCTTCTCCCGTTTTAGACTCCAACCGGGTTGTGAGGCTCGTGAAGCTACGTAATACACAAAGCTATGCTTATTCAAGCTGTGCTTTGATCATCAACCACAAAGGCCTGCTTTTCAACAAAAGCCTTGATCATTTGCATCTTAGCATGCCACATTGTCAATCCATACCATACCATTGATTCCAACCAATATATAACCTCTAACCTCGTACGTCTTAGAGAAGGGTGTTAAACAACAAACAGATATATATTTAGCAGAGATCAATGAATACCGTATAAAGGAATACAACGTCAGACATACAATCCATTTTCAAGTCCGTTCTGGGTCTGAACGAAACCCGGAGGCACCTTATTCCTCGCGTATCCGAACAATCAACAAATACGTCCGGACAACTACCACTGCAGCCCCTTTCAAGGTAGCTACTCCAATCACGGGCGTCAGTAGTCCGCATCCATTCGATGTGAAGATCGTCGGTATTCAATCACCGTCTTCAACTCTTCAACTTAGATCGACGAATAATCATTTGAAATGAGATTGAACTCGGACTTTTCAAATGATCCTCGTATATATATAATTTAAAATCATTTCGTATCGTTAATATTAATTTATAATGATTAATCTTTATTTTTATTTATATAAAAGTAATGGAATTTTATTTAACAACACTTCATGTCAATAGGCGACCTTGGCGCTGTTTTCAGCCAAATTTGTTCTACAAGTTTCTCTAAATCTAATCGTTGGAATTTAACACAATTCATATCATTGGAAAGTTATCCTATTATAATATAGATTTTTGCGCCTATGTCATATGCACAATAATTCTCCTTCTTCCAAATCACAGACTATCATATATAGTATGCCCAGCTCTAGATCTTAAATTACAATATATGTTCTTTCCTCAAATCAGTCACAAATCAGTCATGTCTAATTATGCATCATTCACTATTTTTCCCAAATTTAGCGTTCGTGCGTCAATCTCTTATGAGATTTGGCTCAGGCTCGTGGTATCCTGGCTATAGAACAGAAGGAAGGAAGAGATACATAATAGTTACTATAATGTTAATAAGATAGATCTACATAGAAAAACAGATCTGATAAACAAGAATATGCATAATCTCAAATTCAGATTTATAGCCATGTCAAGATCATAATTAAATTTCATATATGAAAATAACTGTACTCACCTTGGTTGAATTCTAAAAGAAAAAGGGTTGTAGTTGTTCTGTTTTAATCCTATTCAGATTGGAAGAAGAAGAAGCACTAGTTCTAGCTTAGGTTTCAGCAGAGTAGAGACGCCATTGTTTTATTTTAATTAGAATTGAGGCAGCATAGCGTTACAATGGTTTGGTGTGGAGAGAAAGTGGGGTTTGGGTGTGTTTAAGTAGCATAGGGATCAACGAATCTGGTCAGAACGGGCGTCCAAATGCAGAAAAACGAACCAGTCCTCAAATCTGGAAATAACCCCCTAGTCGACCTATGTGACCCAGGTCGACCCCCTGGTCGACCTGGGTCCTAGACGGGAAATTTCCTACCCAGCCTGGGTGTGTGATTTGAATTTCAAACTTAAATCTGAGCTGTTTTAATTTATTTAAATTCCTAAAACTTCTGAGGGCCATAACTTCCTCATACGAAGTCCGATTTACGAAAACTTGGACTCTATTCCAAGCAGAATTTCGAGACGAACGCAATGGAATAACCCATTTCCCTTAATTCTTCTTTTAAAAATTAAGTATACTTTATTTTTCTACTTTTATGTTCATAGAAAATACGGTGTGTTACATTCTCCCCTCCTTAAAGGATTTCTTCCCCGAAATCTTCATGTTAAGAAGAATGTGTCCTACCATCCAATCATCCATCTACTCAACCATCATCCACAAGCATCCACTGTCCTTAGAAAACTTCTAATGTTGTATGAACATATGCAAAAGTGTGTGTATATTTCTCTTATCTAATGCAAAGATCAGGCGGTCTACTGATTCAGTTGACCTCCTCAATGCGAATTATGTTAGTGCCATGAGTCTAATTATGTATGCAAGAAATCCTATTTGATACACATCATTTCTATATGAGTGCATAACCATTCATCCAAATGAAACATCCATGTGATGATTCAATCATTTTGCATCCACAAAAATTGAAAAATGCGCACAAATCCATATGCAGTATGAGAGTGCTTTTGAGCCGAACAAGCGCCTAGTGTGTGTATATGCATCCACGAGCAACCACTAGCAACCACTTGCATCTACTTGCAACCATCAAACATAACATGTCTCAAACACATGTTTACACCCATTAGTTTCTACCTAAAGGTCGAAGACTCGATCGATAGGATACAGCTGAATGATAGAAGCAAGTACAATTAAAACAAAAGTTCTATTCCCATTAGACATCGGTTAAGAGAATAAATCTCTAAGTATCAACCCCAAGACCGAAATCAACATACGATTGACACTCAGGGAATCACTCCCATTAAAAAATGTCAAAACTGGAAATCTACTTCACGCTTCGAGTAAAAACCCTATCCTTTTCAGAAATATTCAGATACTTACAGACTACTGGTACAGATTATATTATCAAATGATTCTTAGGAAACTAAGCATGATAAAAATACCACCATATCCCACAAAACCTAGAATGTATGCATCATAGTCAACTTAACGCCCAACATAGATACCCTCAAACCCCAACCTACCACAAACAGAAGAGTTGTAACCCTTATGGGGTTTGAGACTGTAGCGGGATCAGAAACAAGGCCAGTATTAAAGTGCAGAGTCTCAATTACAGAATCAAAATGCCAGAAAAAAGAGTTTTAACTCAATAATCAGATAAGGAAATTAAACCTTCTACAGAAATTTTCCTATCTCTATCCTATCCACCAGCCACGAGAGCATTCACTTGCCCTTCAGAAGTAGGTCATGTCCTCTGCCATTGCCCTCGTTTCTTCGGGCAATCCCTAGTGAAGTGTCCCATCTGACCACAGTTGAAGCAAGTGCCCTTCGTCTTTCTGCAATCCTTGTTCAAATGAGTCAAGCTTCCACAAGTAAAGCACCTTTTCCCCTTCTTATCTTCAGACTTTTCATCCTTCTTTTGTGTTTCCTTTTTGGGCCATGCTTTCTTGTTCTGTGGTCCTTTGAGCTTTTCCTCTTTTTTCTCACTTTTGGCTTCCTCTTCATGCATCAATGCCATGTCAATCAATTTCTCGAAGGTAGCCCCCATAGGAATGTAGGGCATAGCCAACCCGTGTAGCGGCTTATTCAAACCTTTAATGAATCTCAGGGCCTTCTTTTCAGGTGTGTTCACGAAGTCTAATCCAAATCTCGCCAACTGATTGAACTTGTTAATGTACACTTTTACTGATAAATTCCCCTACTTCAACGCCAAGAACCTCTCCATGTATAAATTCTCTTCTACTCGTGAGAGAAATTTCATCTCGAACCTATGCCTGAAATCCATCCAAGTCTCCACTTCTTGTTCTCCATTCGTGACCTCCCACCAGAATGAGGCTTCGTCCTTAAGTAACCATACAGCCAACTATATCTTCTACCTATCATCCACTTCAAAGATAACGAACAAATCTTTTGTTTCCTTGAGCCAGATTCTTGCTTCCACGAATGATTCAGTCCCATGAAGCGGTTTTCCACACGGAAGTCCTTACACATCTTAGAAAAAGCATCTATACACGGAGGAAGAGATTCAAAAGGGAAAGAGGGAGGAACACGAAACAAAGAATCGAAAGAAAGATATATGGCTTTTGGGGATTATGTTTTTCAAAATAAACTTTCCTTTTGAAAATACTTCCTTTTAAAACCTTTTTGAAAATAGTTATCAAAAACTTTTTATCAAATCTAGTAACCTTCAGCACTGATACCAAGTGTAACACCCTATATCCGTTAATGTCACTCACAAAGGGAATGCATTAACTTCCATGAAGCATTCTAAGTAAACAAAACAGAATATTACAAGTCAGATACGTAAAGTAGTACTTGAAAATTTTATAACTTTATTACAGCAGAAACAAAAATAAGTTTGGTTACATCCTTCAAAATCACAATACCAAAACCCAAGTACACAAGTATTAGTCTTATACCAAAATCCTTCAGAATGCATAATTTTAAAACCATAATCCCCAACATAAACTGCCATAAGAAGGTAGAGTCAAAGCCAAGCAATACTTCAAGCACTTCAAGCAGAGAGAATATGAATCAAGCTCCTATGTTTCCACCCTGAGCACCTGGGGGGAGAGGAGGGGTTGGAAACGAAAAAAAAAGAGGCGAAAACAAACGAGGTCAGGCATAAAGTATGGCGAGTCCAGTAACTTTCAGCATAGAAACAGGTAGTAGTATCATGACATGTAAATAAAGCTGGATAAGAGATTACAGCAACAAGAGTAGCAGGTATGCTTAAGTTAAACAGAAGAAACAGAATGATAGAGACCAAGATATGCTTCTTACCTATATCTTACTTATCTGCACTAATACTTAGTATAACAGGATTAGGTGTTACCCTAATGTCTAAACTGAAACAGAAACGAAAACAGAATAATCTCTACAGAAACATAATGCTAGTAATGGGCATTTACCACCCCAACAGAGACAGAAGGTACAGAAACAGAATGCTAATAATGGGCGGGTACCACCCCAACTAATGGGCCATTACCACCCCAACAGAAATAGAAGGTACAAAAACAGAATGCTAATAATGGGCCTTTACCACCCGAACAGAGACAGAAAGTATACCAACAGAAACATATATAATTAGGTGTACCCTAAATTCTACCCCAAGCGATCGGCTCCATTATACATAAATACCCTGTGCCAGCCCCACAGAAGGGTATATCATTCCCTAAAGTGGCAACCTATAGACACAGACCTTTTTACAGATGTCACGGTGTCTTACATCCTCAGAGCAGACCAGATCCATGAACGCACATGACTCGGTTGGATTGCGCAATCGACACCCCTCGCCATTATCAGAGTGAACCTCTTACAATTAGTTCAGTAAGCGTGCCTGGACCCCTCCTAGTGTTGGTCATAGTTTTGATACCAGAGAAGGGTTACTGACTAATATGGGTTCCACACAACAGATGACACAAGTAATCACCCCTCCTAACCTTGTGTCCCCAGACTAACAGATTTCATATTAACTTGCTTACAGATTTCAGATGTACAAATTTTAGATTAACTAGTTCTCAGATTAGACATATAGGTTAACAAGTTTTCAGACTGACGGATCAGATATACAGATTAACAGACTCACAGATTGTTTCACTTAACCTTGTATTGGGCCTACAGATTTACGAAACGGGTTTATTAGATTCTTCCGCCCATTTGATTTAACTTATCCACCCAACACGTTTTAGGCATCATATTTATCCTAGATTTGCATTAACTAATTACTAATGCACAGACCTCTCACATTAGGTCGGTAGCTTGTGGTCGCTGGATGTGTCGGGCGGTTCCGGGCAGACTTCTGCCGCAAGCCAGACCTAACCTCGTGTTTAAGCATCTTTTAGTTACGCCTACGACCCCTTACATTAGACTGACAACTTGTGGTTGTTGGTTAAGCCGGTTGGGACCGGGCAGGCTTCTACCGCAAACAAAGTTTAACCTCGTGTCCCAGCATTCTTATTCTTAGCTAAAGTATTCATTCACAGATTATTCCAATATCAGAGTAATTATGCCAATTCAACAAATTAAACTTCCTTACAATTTACAGCAGATTATTCAAAGTCCTATTAACTTGTTTTTCTCAATTTTAGATCGTGCCTACAGATCTTCATATCCGAAATTACCATATTCAGTTTCAACAGATTTAGCAGATTAGGAAATTTAACAGATTTAATCATCCCTTAAAATTCCATTGACATGCCTTGCCTAATCATAAAATGAAGTCTAATATTACATGCCCAAATTATGGTCATAATTCACAATATAACATATGCCCCAAATTTTAGTTAAATTTACACAGTATGTAATATTCTCTAAAAACCCCAAATCATGATATAAAATACGAATTATGCCAAATTATAGCCTTCGATTTCAGCGTATGCAAAATATCCAAAATCCCCATTTAGGCGTATTCACATTTAATAGTCATCCTATTATAATATAGATCTTTGCGCCTATGTCATATGCACAATAATTCTCCTTCTTCCAAATCACAGACTATCATATATAGTATGCCCAGCTCTAGATCTTAAATTACAACATATGTTCTTTCCTCAAATTACTCACAAATCAGTCATGTCTAATTATGCATCATTCACTATTTTCCCTAAATTTAGCGTTCGTGCGTCAATCTCTTATGAGATTTGGCTCAGGCTCGTGGTAGCCTGGCTATAGAACAGAAGGAATATATACAAAATAGTTACTATAATATTAATAAGATAGATTTACACAGAAAAACAGATCTGATAAACAAGAATATGCATAATCTCAAATTCAGATTTATAGCTATATCAAAGATCATAATTAAATTTCATATCTGAAAATAACTGTACTCACCTTGGTTGGATTCTAAAAGAAAAAGGGTTGTAGTTGTTTTCTTTTAATCCTATTCAGATTGGAAGAAGAAGAAGCACTAGTTCTAGCTTAGGTTTCAGCAGAGCAGAGACGCCATTGATTAATTTTAATTAGAATTGAGGCAGCATAGCGTTATAATGGTTTGGTGTGGAGAGAAAGTGGGGTTTGAGGGTGTTTAAATAGCATAGGGATTAACGAATCTGGTCAGAACGGGCGTCCAAATGCAGAAAAACGAACCAGTCCTCGGATCTGGAAATAGGGGGGAGGTCGACTCCCTGGTCGACCTATGTGACCCAGGTCGATCCCCTGGTCGACCTGGGTCCTAGGCGGGAAATTTCTCACCCAGCCCGGGTGTGTGATTTGAATTTCAAACTTAAATCTGAGCTGTTTTAATTTATTTAAATTCCTGAAACTTCTGAGGGCCATAACTTCCTCATACGAAGTCCGATTTATGAAAACTTGGACTCTATTCCAAGCATAATTTCGAGACGAACGCAATGGCGTAACCCATTTCCCTTAATTCTCCTTTTAAAAATTAAGTATATTTTGTTTTGTTACATTTATGTTCAAAGAAAATACGGGGTGTTAAAACTACAACTTATCGTTGTTTACTTATTAACTTAGTACTACTAACTAAGGTCCATTAATAAGTTTCTTTACCCATTTATTATAACCTATGTTATAATTTCCTCTTGTCCTTAGTACAAGTCTAAACACGTTATTCTTATCAGCGGGTTTCAGACTTCCAAGTTTGCAGATTACTTAATTAATTAAGTACAACTTCTTACATTTCATAAACTTCCCCCTTTTATCTATTTGTTATAAACAACTGGTTTCAGTTTTCCCCATTTACTGAGTGCTTAAATTAAAATTAAGTGCCACTTATTTCATTTCACTAGATGTCTCATTTCCTTACTAGTTTATTTTAACCTAAGTTATAATCTTCACTTGTCCCTAGGACAAGTATACCTATTATACAACATTCTCATCAATGTTATTTATTTATAATAGGTTATTATCATTCCCTGTTTAAACCATTTACTATTGTAACCCATTATTCTTCATTCACTGTAATATATATTCCTTGTTATATTAAGGAAAACAATTTATGCGCCTTATCAGTTTTGATAGAAGGAATCAATGATTTATTTTTGTAACGTATTTCTATCTAAATCCATGGTGGCAAGTAATTTCTTTACTTTCCTTACTTTATTTACTGTGACTTACTTGCAACAACATTCTCAGAAATAGGTCATTTAGGGAAATATATTACCTTTTCTTCGCATCACACTAACTCAGTCCATTATATCCCTTCCTTTCTTATTGTCTGAGTTAGACATGTAATTACCATCATTGCCATTTATTCATATCTTGATATACACACAAACACACACACACACACACACACACATATATATATATATATGCACTAGACCTCTCACATTAAGTCTACACTTGTGGATGTTGGATTTGTCGGGCGGGTCTGGGTAGACTTGTACCACAAGTTGACTTAACCTTATAACGACCCGAACTTCCCCGTGAAGGAAAGCGCGGATTGCTTTGCGGATAAGACAAATCAAAACGCAAACAGAAGAACATTTCATTGTTTATCACAACAATTCCATCAGAATACAAGAATATACAGAGTATGAATAAATATTACACATTTGACAAATATCATAGATTTAAATTACATTTAAATACATAGCAGCGGAAAAATAATACAAAACATAACTGAAAGAAATACGCGGATACAGAGCTTTCCGAATATCACTTCAGCTATAAACCAGGATCCTATGAATATAAATTTGCAAAACCCAGCTACTAGCTGCCAGTGTCGAAAATAAGGGCATCCAGAGTTTAGGTTAAAACCATAAACTCCAGGTCAGTCATGTGACAAGTGTGAGAACTAAAACAGTTATTGATCTTTATTTTAAAGTTAGGTAAATCTAGGGACCACGCCGTATAACATGGAACTGGTTTCCTCGCAAGAATACCAGTGCATAAAACAACAGCGCAGTGCTAAATAAAGAAAAATGAAGCTATTATAAGACCCAGGTCCCATCACACAATGCCACGCAAGCTGGAGGATAGGGTTTTACCTTATAATAGCCAAAGAATGCTTGATATGTTTAAAAACAGATTATTTTGATATTACTATAAGTGTATAGTGTCAAAACAATTTCAATCATAAGTATCAATCATAGGCGGCATAGCTACCAACTACTATGTCGCCATACTAGGTTCTACAAATAAAACCAAATTATCATGTATTGGAAATTGGATTCCATCATGAGTCGAGGCAAGGGGAAAGCTCCTCTCCGTTCGAGACACTCTAGCAAATGTCTCAGGACCGCACACAACGACCCTGGATCTTCAGGGTCGGTCCTCTCTTACTTTTGAGGATTAGTTATTCCTGAACACACGTTTCCCGGTCCGAACAGAGCTATAACCGAGGCGCCTCACATCCAACAATCACACAGGTAAAAAGTATATAAATGTCAGGGCTGGTAGGTCACTGACATCAACCACAGCTAGAAAGAAACGTCGTGTTCTCCCTGCAGTCACTATCCCGTTTTTGACTCATACCGAGGTGTGAGGCTCGCAAATTAACGCCATACATAAAGCTATGCCACACAGGCCGTGCTTTGATCATCAACCACAAGACTTTGCTTTTCAACAGAAGCCTTGATCATTAGGCATGCCACACAGGCAATTCATGCCATGCGATTGATATATATCGATAAATAACCTCTAAGCTCGTACGTCTCACAGAAAGCCGTTAAGGAAGAGAATATATTCTCCGCCGCCAAACAGATATATATTTAATAGAAATCAATCACATAGAATAAAATCCAATGTTAGACACATAGTCCATTTACAAGTTCGTTCTGGGTCTGAACGAAACCGGAGGAACCTTATTCCTCGCATATCCATCGATCTCCAAGTACGTCTGGACGATCACCAACTGATTTCCTCCTCTTGGGTGTACAGCCCAATCAAGATCATCAATAATCATCCAAACGATGTAAAGACCTCCGGTCTTCAACCACCATCTTCATCTTCGACTTATCGTCGAATCGGTTATTCAAAATGGGTATAAACCCGGCCTTTCCGAATAACTCGCGTATATAATAAACAAGTGTTACACAAACACAGCATACGCCTCATTCCAATTCAGAATATTCTTTTATTCAAATATTCACATTCTTAGGGAAATGTTCCCATTAATTTTATCAAAGATAAATTCTTTTAAATTTATTCTTTAATCTTCCTTTGGATATCATTTCAAACCATGTTAAGGTTTTCCAAACTAGTCGGGATTAGCGAACAACACCGAAGTAATCATTTATTTTATTTCCCAATCCCAACCTATTCATCCCATGGAGCAAAACTGGTAATATTCCATATCTAACACCACGGTGTTATCGGTAAATATTAATTACCATTTCACGTTCAAATCTAATTAAAGATTTAACTATCACTTTGGAGCAAAACTGGTGTTACTCCATTCTCGATCATTTCAATCTAATTAAAGATTCATTAAAACTCAACTTAGTTTTAATCTTCCCAAAAATCAATATTAATGGTTATTCAAGGCTAAGAAGTTAATCTTATCTTTAACTAGGTTAAAGAACCAATGTCCTTTAAAAACACGGTTCACGACAAATCCAAAATCACATTCCATTGTTAATCGGGTTAAAGAACAGGTGTTATTCAAAACACTGCTCACAATAAACCCAAAAAACTAATTCAAATTCAATTCCAATTAAATACTAATTAACTGGACAATTTCACTAAATCTTAATTAAAAGATTTATTCTTTTCTAAACTGGGTTCAAGAACAGTGTTATTTAAGACACCATTCACGATAAACCCCAAAATCTCATTTTGTATTAAATACAAGGCTCTGAATAGAAAATATATCGGCTTATATTCAATATCAAATTCTGAAACAAACAAATATCGTATTGGAAATAACGATATAAATATATCTTTCAAATTTCCACAACCATATCTGTATAATCACGAAATCCAACATCGAAATATTTCGAAGATAATTTCGATTCAAATCCATTCCAATTCGTATATTGGAAATTCTGATTATTTTTAAAACCACTTCAAATCTAGTTCAAAACTAGTTCATTTCGATAAAAAAAAAAAATTATCCTTTCAAATGTGGAATTTTTCGTCCCAGTTCTTTCCATTTCATATATTATGATTTTACACAAATTATTAATATATTTAATAATTTTATCAAGGCCCGTACAGTCGGTTTTCAATAACGGCCACCGAACTGCACTTACAACGACCTTTTCCAAATTTGATTCGGACATAATCCCAAATCCAACCATTAGATTTCAAATTTCTAATATTAATTGGAAAGCTTTTTTCGATACGAACCCAAGGTTTCGGTTCCAGAGGAATCCGACGGTCGGATCTTCCGTAACGTCAACTCGAAGTCAATGGTCGAAATTCGCAAATTGTCGCGGTGCGGTGCGTTCTTTTCAGGCCATTAATACATATAATATATATTATATGTATTTCATCGATTTCAATTCAAAATGTATTTTATAAATCGTTTTAAATTCGTTTTCAAAACAATTTCAACTTCATATTCAATTTCAAATCCAAATTGAATATTTCATATCATTAATATATAAATGATAATATTTTCAAAACGTTATATTTTGAAATCAC
Source organism: Allium sativum (assembly GCA_030737875.1). Lineage (NCBI taxonomy): Eukaryota > Viridiplantae > Streptophyta > Magnoliopsida > Asparagales > Amaryllidaceae > Allium > Allium sativum. The sequence goes on along the minus strand of CM060920.1, from coordinate 559,237,586 downwards.
TTCTTTTTCTATATTCGTTATAAAAACGAATATAATCGATATAAATATCGTTCGCGTCAAAATGGCGCATCTTTAATCAACACGGCTTTATATATTTCAATAACTTCGTTATTCTATTCAACACATGAATATTTTCTTCAACACATGAATATATATTTTTCTTTCAACACATGAGCATCGTCAACACATGACTATTTACGTTATTTAATATATTTTATAAAATTATGATTTCTATCGTTTAATTCTTAATCAGACTCCAACCGTAAATTAGTAAGAGAACGATTCCCTAAGTATTAACCCCGAGGCCGAAACCAACATCAGATCAATACCCAGGAGACCACTCATCTTATCTATTTTCTAGTTAGTTTCTAATTTTATATATGATAAAGATGTAAATTTTATTGTTAAAATATTCCGTTCAGCACATGATAAGTTTCAACACATGAATATTCTCAACACATGAGTATCGTCAACACATGAATGTTTATTCTATTCAACACATGAATCTTTATTTTATAATATTCTTTATTTTCCAAATTCGAATGAGGCCCAATCAATCACCATATAATGTTAATTATATGGATTCCATACAACACATGTATATAATAGCAATGATAAATAATCAACCATCATCCAAAGTGCACTACACAACTGTCTGTCAACCTATCGATTGACATACAACTAAACAATCGGGATTAGTGTACGTCAAATATCATCCCAATACCCGTGTGGGGTTTCAGTCAACAAACACGGGTTTTTATTTGTGCAGTTGGGCGATGTGTAAAATTTATCATCCCAATCAATATCAGTCAAATGGGTGTACATAAACCAATCGTCTGATTTGTAAATGGATATTTATTCATATACACGTTAAAAATTATATTTTTAACGACCAAAATATTTTATTCAACCTATGAATATTCTATTCAATTCATTTATTCAATAAAATGATATTTTTATTTTTCTAACATATTTTAGAAAATTTCGGCTGCATAACGACACGATACTAGAAACGGGATAAGGCCTAGCCTTATCCCCAGTATAATAATCGCATGCGCCATTCACATACCCATCTAGTCAATTCCATTTCACCCAAACAACCAAATTCAAACAAATAATCTAACCACCAAACAAGCAAACAAACAAGTCATCCATGGTTTGTGGACGACGGGTGCTGGGTGCAACTAAGCACCGTCTGCATCCTAGTATATATTTTAACTAGAAAATGAAATTTAAAGTGAGAAGTTCTCACCGAGAGCTAAACCAGACGCCACGACTCTTCATATGTAGAAAATCTTCGCCGTGCTCGCCTTTTGTCACTTTCGTTGTCCGTATCCACTACATACAAAAATCGCATCTTTATATTGTTTCTATGTATATAAAAATCATTCCTTTTCATGTATAAAAATTGAATTTTCATCGTTACTTCACATATATAAGAATCGTACTTTTACATCTCTTCTACATATATAAAGATCGAATTTTTATTATCTATATATTATAAAAATCATATTTTTTTTCATGATTCAAAATCATATCTTTCTATCATTAAAAATCCTATCTTTTTATTTATCAAAAATATAATCCTTCTCTTTATAAAAATTAAATCTATTCTAAATTCAAAAATCTTACCTTTTCATGACATAAAAATCTAATCTTTATAAAGTAAAAATTATATTTTCCGTGACATAACAATCTAATCTTTTATCTGTAGAAATCCAATACTTTATAAAGTGAAAATCTAATTTTTATACAAATAAAACTGATTTTATAAATTAAACACTGATTTTATAAATTATGGATTACCTTTTTCAACCGGTAGGGGGGAGGGGGGAGGTTCCTTCTACGCGCTGAGTGGAGGTAAATGGGGTCCGTTGGGGCCAGGCAGTGTGGCACAGGCGCGGTAAAGGCCACTAGTGGCTGGTGCCATTCGGGGGGGTGGCACGCTAGGGTTTAAAGGGTGCGGTGGTTAGGGTTACAGAGGGGGCTACGGCCTAAATCGAAGAGGGAAAGGGGAAGAAGGAGATCGGAGGAGGGATGGTTTGAGCTTGGTGAGGCGGCGCTGGGCGGTGGGACCCATGCCGATAGCGTCGGGGCGATTTAAGGGGGGCGATCGCGATTTTCCCTTTTTTATTTTAACTTCGAATAGGCGTTGACTCAGAGAGGAGAGAAAGGGTAGGGATAATATAATTTTATATATATATTATTATTTTTAATTTCAAAAAGTACCTTTTTATTTTGAACTCGAAATCAAACCCACCGACTGTCGTCCCTAGCTAATTAACCCCATGCCGAAAACAGTGGGATATGTTTCGTTGGCCAATCCTATCGTTTCGATCAGTTTCTGTTTAGATTAAAATATAAATCTATATATATTCAATTCAAACGTACATTTCAATTTACCGGGGACACATATTGATTCAGAAAATTCTAGAAAAAATATTTCTTTCTTCGTATTGACAATACGATCCTAACAAAACTAATTTCGTCAAATTCCAAGACCGTTTAAAAAATAGCCATTTTCTGGTCAATCGAAATTGACTGAAACTGTTAAAACACGTTTTAATTCGTCACGCTCACATATTGATTCGAAAAATTATGAATTTTGGAATCTAGCAATAATTGGATATCCAGGATCCAACAAAAGTGGTTTGTCGGAAACAGAGGTCATTTGCAAAATTTCCGTTTTTAAGGGCCAGAATTCCATAGCGACTATTCTGAATTTTCAACTGGACGTACTTTTGATTCCCGCTATGAAATTTCAATTTTTCGGATTCGTTGGAAAGTTATTCTCAAATAGATTCTAATATTTTTGGTTTCATTAAAATCCGGTTTATTTTGAATCCTGTACATTCATTTGAACTTTGAAATTGAATTTTTGAACTACCGCGCCATTTTCAATTCCCTTTTATATTTAAAATAAAATATTTATATTCTAACGACGATTCAAATAAATATATATGTTCTAATTCTATTCAAAATAAATTTCTCGTCGTTATTATTTAAAATAATTCATTTTAAACAATCAAAATTCATTAAAATTGCCAAAATAAAAATTTCAAACTGGCTTAGATTTTCTGGGTTGTTACAATCTCCCCCACTTAAAACTTTTCATCCTAAAAAAGGAACGAAGCTGAAAGTTGTTTTACTAACCAACTCGACTTCAATTATTTTCATTACGGCTTAAGTTCTTCAACTTTTCAGTTTCTAAGAACTTTTCAAATTTTTCAAAAATTTGACTAACACCCTAAATTTTCGAAAAATTTCGCCATAACCTCCCCTGCACCGAGAGCTTCAGGATATTTCAAATAGCCTCCCATGGCCCTCACCAATCCAAAAGAAAACGAAAAAGCCAAGCGGTTAGCCAATTGGCTCATAAAATCATAAAATCCCCAAGAAATACAATATACATGTACCTATTTGTCAAGCAAACAATTTTATTCCTTTACTCTAGCCTCCTTGCTATGACCTGTTCAATGGATATACATGTATATGCATGCAATTGTAATCATTTTTCAATACAGTTCAATATTCGGTTCAATTTGGCATAATGGTTCAAAATTTCAAACTAATAATCAAACAACACAATCATCAACCAATTAGTGGATTAACGTTTCAAATTCATAACTTTGATACATATACAGAAAATCATGTTTTTGATGCCCAATCACAACAGTAGATCCTATCTAGTTTTGGTTCTCACACCAACCTAATGGAAATATATAGATATCCCAATTTTCGAAACTCGAACACAAATACTGATAATGCGGCCGCATTACCAGAATTATCTCCGGGCGACTAAAGTGCGAATCTATATCTATCCAGTATATTAAAACTTCGAATATACGTTAATGACGCGTATATGCAAAACCTTTATATATTCGATTGTCCAAAATCAATATAAATAAAATATTCTAATACATTGAATAAGGTTTAAATCTTTAAAACAATCTGGTTTTATTTTAAAAATATACTCTTCACACTCGTTCTAGGATACTACTGATCCAATCTCTAATGAGTAATTCTCATTGGATATTGCTAATCCAATCTCTGATGAATTCTTTCGTTTGGTTCTAATGTGTCTTGTTCTCAAGCTCTGTAAACAAAAGCTCCGATACCACTTTATAACGACTTGAACTTCCCTGTGAAGGAAAGCGCAGATTGCTTTGAGGACAAGACAAATCAAAACGCAAACAGAAGAACATTTCACAGTTTATCACAACAATTCCATCATAATACAAAAATATACAGAGTAACATTACACATTTGACAAATATCAAAGATTTAAATTATATTTAAATACATAGCAGCGGAAAAATAATACAAAACATAACTGAAAGAAATACGCGGATACAGAGCTTTCTGAATATCACTTCAGCTATAAACCATGATCCTGTGAATATAAATCTGCAAAACCCAACTACTCGCTGCCCGTGTCAAAAATAAGGGCACCCAGAGTTTAGGTTAAAACAATACACTCCAGGTCAGTCATGTGACTGGTGTGAGAACTAAAACAGTTATTGATCTTAATTTTAAAGTTAGGTAAATCAAGGGACCGCGCCGTATAACACGGAACGGGTATCCTCCCAAGAATACCAGTGCATAAAACAACAGCGCAATGCTAAATAAAGAAAAATGAAGCTATCATAAGACCCAGGTCCCATCACACAATGCAACGCAAGTCGGAGGATAAGGTTTTACCTTATAATAGCCAAAGAATGCTTGATACATTTAAAAACAGATTATTTTGATATTACTATAAGTGTATAGTGTCAAAACAATTTCAATCATAAGTATCAATCATAGGCGGCATAACTACCATCTACTATTTCGCCATACTAGGTTCTACAAATAAAACCGAATTATCACGTATTGGAAATTGGATTCCATCATGAGTCGAGGCAAGGGGTAAGCTCCTCTCCGTTCAAGACACTCTGGCAAAGGTCTCACGACCAGACACAGCGATCCTGGATCTTCAGGGTCGGCCCTCTCTTACTTTTGAGGATTAGTTATTCCTAAACACATGTTTCCCGGTCCTAACAGACCTATATCCGAGGTGCCTCACATCCAACAACCACACAGGTAAAAAGTATATAAATGTCAGGGTTGGTTGGTCACTGACATCACCCATGGCTAGAAAGAAACGTCGTATTCTCCCTGCAGTCACTATCCCGTTTTTGACTCATACCGAGGTGTGAGGCTCGCGAATTAACGCCATACACAAAGCTATGCTACACAGGCCGTGCTTTGATCATCAACCACAAGACTTTTCTTTTCAACAGAAGCCTTGATCATTTTAGGCATGCCACATAGGCAATTCATGCCATGCGATTGATATCTATCGATATATAACCTCTAAGATCGTACGTCTCAGAGAAGGGAGTTAAGCAAGAGAATAAATTCTCCGCCGCCAAATAGATTTATATTTAATAGAAATCAATCACACAGAATAAAATACAATGTCACACACACAGTCCATTTACAAGTTCGTTCTAGGTCTAAACGAAACCGGAGCAACCTTATTCCTCGCATATCCATCGATCTCCAAGTACGTCTGGACGATCACCAACTGATTCCCTCCTCTTGGGTGTACAGCCCAATCAAGATCATAAATAATCATCCAAACGATGTGAAGACCTCTGGTCTTCAACCACCGTCTGCATCTTTGACTTATCGTCGAATCGATTATTCAGAATGGTTATAAACCCGGCCTTTCCGAATAACCTGCGGGTATAATAAACAAGTGTTACACAAACCCAACATACGCCTCATTCCAATTCAGACTATTCTTTTATTCAAATATTCACATTTTTAGGGAAAGGTTCCCATTAATTTTATCAAAGATAAATTCTTTTAAATTTATTCTTTAATCTTCCTTTGGATATCATTTCAAACCATGTTAAGGTTTTCCAAACTAGTCGGGATTAGCGAACCACACCGAAGTAATCATTTATTTTATTTCCCAATCCCAACCTATTCATCCCATGGAGCAAAACTGGTAATACTCTATATCTAACACCACGGTGTTATCGGTAAATATTAATTACCATTTCACATTCAAATCTAATTAAAGATTTAACTATCGCTTTGGAGAAAAATTGGTGATACTCCATTCTCGATCATTTCAATCTAATTAAAGATTCATTAAAACTCCACTTAGTTTTAATCTTCCAAAAAATCAATATTAATGGTTATTAAAAGCTAAGAAGTTAATCTTATCTTTAACTGGGTCAAAGAACCAATGTCCTTTAAAAACACGGTACATGACAAACCCAAAATCACATTCCATTGTTAATCGGGTTAAAGAACAGGTGTTATTCAAAACATTGCTCACAATAAACCGAAAAAACCAATTCAAATTCAATTCCAATTAAATACTAATTAACTGGACAATTTCACTAAATCTTAATTAAAAGATTTATTCTTTTCTAAACTGGGTTCAAGAACAGTGTTATTTAAGACGCCATTCACGATAAACCCCAAAATCCCATTTGATATTAAATACAAGGCTCTGAATGAGAATATATCATCTTATATTCATTATCAAATTCTGAAACCAACAAATATCGTATTGGAAATAACCATATAAATATACCTTTCTAATTTCCACAACCATATCTGTATAATCACGAAATCCAACATCGAAATATTCCGAAGAAAATTTCGATTCAAATCCATTCCAATTCGTATATTGGAAATTCTGATTATTTTTAAAACCACTTCAAATCTGGTTTAAAACTAGTTCCTTTCGATAAAAATATATTTTTATCCTTTCAAATGTGAAATTTTTCATCCCAGTTCTTTCCAATTCATATATTATGATTTTACACAAATTATTAATATTTTTAATAATTTTATCAAGGCCCGTACAGTTGGTTTTCAATAACGACCATCGAACTGCACTTACAGCGACCTTTTCCAAATTTGATTTGGACATAATCTCAAATCCAACTGTTAGATTTCAAATTTCTAATATTTATTGGAAAGAACTTTTCGATACGAACCCAACGGTTCCGGTTTCAAGAGAATCCGACGGTCGGATCTCCCGTTAAGTCAACTCGAAGTCAATGGTCGAAATTCACGAACTGCTGCGGCGCGGCGCGTTCTATTCAAGCCATTAATATATATAATATATATTATATATATATTTCGTCGATTTCAATTCAAAACATATTTTATAAATCATTTTAAATTCGTTTTCAAAACAATTTCAACTTCATATTCAATTTCAAATCAAAATTGAATATTTCATATCATTAATATATAAATGATAATATTTACAAAACATTATATTTTGAAATCACTTCTTTTTCTATATTCATTATAAAAACGAATATAATCGATATAAATATCATTTGCGTCAAAATGGTGCTTCTCTAATCAACACGGCTTTATATATTTCAATAACTTCATTATTCTATTCAACACATGAATATTTTCTTCAACGCATGAATATATATTTTTCTTTCAACACATGAGCATCGTCAATACGTGACTATTTATGTTATTTAATATATTTTACAAAATTATGATTTCTATCGTTTAATTCTTAATCAGACTCCAACTGTAAATTAGTAAGAGAACGATTCCCTAAGTATTAACCCCGAAGGCCGAAACCAACATCAGATCAATACCCAGGAGACCACTCATCTTATCTATTTTCTAGTTAGTTTCTAATTTTATATATGATAAAGATGTAAATTTTATTGTTAAAATATTTCGTTCAGCACATGTTAAGTTTCAACATATGAATATTCTCAACACATGAGTATCGTCAACACATGACTGTTTATTCTATTCAACACATGAATCTTTATTTTATAATATTCAACACACGACTCTTCATATGTAGAAAATATTCGCCGTGCTCGCCTTTTGTCACTTTCGTTTTCCGTATCCACTACATATAATATCGCATCTTTATTTTGTTGCTATTTATATAAAAATCATTCCTTTTCATGTATAAAAATTGAATTTTCATCGTTACTTCACATATATAAGAATCGTACTTTTATATCTCTTCTACATATATAAAGATCGAATTTTTATTATCTATATAATATAAAAATCATATTTTTTTTTCATGATTCAAAATCATATCTTTCTATCATTAAAAATCCTATCTTTTTATTTATCAAAAATATAATCCTTCTCTTTATAAAAATTAAATCTATTCTAAATTCAAAAATCTTACCTTTTCATGACATAAAAATCTAATCATTTATAAAGTAAAAATTATATTTTCCATGACATAACAGTCTAATCATTTATCTATAGAAATCTAATATTTAAAAAGTAAAAATCTAATTTTTATACAAATAAAACTGATTTTATAAATTAAAATCTGATTTTATAAATTATAGATTACCTTTTCAATCGGTAGGGGCTGTTTTGCGCTGTCACGCGGGAGGGGGGGAGGTTCCTTCTACGCGCTGAGTGGAGGTGAATGGGGTCCGTTGGGGCTAGGCAGGGTGGCACAGGCGCGGTGAAGGCCGCTGGTGGTCGGCGCGGTTTGGGGGGGTGGCGCGCTAGGGTTTAGAGGGTGTGGTGGTTAGGGTTACAGAGGGGGCTACGACCTAAATCGAATAGGGAAAGGGGAAGAAGGAGGTCGGAGGAGGGATGGTCTGAGCTTGGTGAGGCGGCGCTGGGCGGTGGGACCCATGGCGATGGCGTCGGGGCGATTTGAGGGGGGGCAATCGCGATTTTCCCTTTTTTTAACTTCGAATGAACATTGACCAGAGAGGAGAGAAAGGGTAGGGATAATATAATTTTATATATATATTATTATTTTTAATTTCAAAAAAGTACCTTTTTTTTAACTCGAAATCAAACCCACTGACTGTCGTCCCTAGCTAATTACCCCCATGCCGAACACAATGGGATATGTTTCGTTGGCTAATCCTATCGTTTCGATCAGTTTCTGTTTAGATTAAAATATAAATATATATATATATATATATATATATATATATTTAATTCAAACGTACATTTCAATTTACCGGGGTCACATATTGATTCAGAAATTTCTAGAAAAAATATTTCTAGCTTCGTATTGACAATACGATCCTAACAAAACTAATTTCGTCAAATTCTGAGACCGTTTGAAAAATGGCCATTTTATGGTCAATCGAAATTGACTGAAACTGTTAAAACACGTTTTACTTTGCCACGCTCACATATTGCTTCGAAAAATTATGAATTTTGGAATCTAGCAATAATTTGACATCCCGGATCCAAAAAAAGTGGTTTCATCAAAAACAGAGGTCATTTGCAAAATTTCCATTTTTAAGGGCCAAAATTCCATAGTGACTATTCTGAATTTTCAACTGACGTAACTTTTGATTCCCATTATGAAATTACAATTTTTCGGATTCGTTGGAAATATATTCTCAAATAGATTCTAATATTTTTGGTTTCGTTAAAATCTGATTTATTTTGAATCCTGTACATTCATTTGAACTTTGAAATCGAATTTTCGAACTACCGCGTCATTTTCAATTCCCTTTTATATTTAAAATAAAATATTTATATTCTAACGACGAATCAAATAAATATATATGTTCTAATTCTATTCAAAATAAATTTATCGTCGTTATTATTTAAAATAATTCATTTTAAATAATCAAAATACATTAAAATTACCAAAATAAAATTTTCAAATTGGCTCAGATTTTCCGAGTTTTTACAAACCTCGTGTCTTAGCACCATTACATGTTTTATTTATGCGCTTAGACCCCTCACATTAGATTTACCACTTATGGATGCTGGATATGCTGGGCGGGTTCGGGCAGACTTCTACCACAAGTGTAATCTAACCTCGTGCCTAAGCGCATTACAGTTTCTCATTTACTGTAAATTTTAGCGAAGTTATCCTTTTACTGTAATCTAATTTACACGTCATCAAATTATGCCTATATTATGGTGCATGTCCTTTTTAACATGTGTTTAATTCTATTTTTGACATGTAAACATTTAATTGGGTAATTGTTCAAATCTAACATGTTAACATGCCATTTACTCAATAATATGCCACAAGTGCATGTAATTATAACAACAATAGTCATTACCCATATTCTAACAAGTTTGTATTTCAACATGTAATTATTCCAAAACTTTAACTGATTCAACATATGAATTATTCATATTAACATCTCAACTTGTTATAACAACAATTCTTAATTATTCTGGCAAATTTACATACAATAACAGGGAATGTTTTAAATGATAACATAATATTATCTAAAATGCTATAACTTAAATCCACTCACCTTGAAAGCTTTCCAAATCCTAGATCTGTTCCAGATCTAATCTTCCATGGTTTTACCCTAATTGGATTCTGAACCTAACAACCATGGATTGACTATGTTTATTAAAAGAGAGAGGAAAGAAAGAGGAGGAAATTTGAATAGATCTGATCTAGAAAGTTACCTTACTTCGATATGAGATCTGAACACCTACTTACAAGTATTCGTTCCTTTTCTTCAGATCTGGATTTAGAATTTTTCCTAAACTGATAATCTAAATTTTCTGAATAGATTTGAGAAGAGGGAAGAATGGCGGAGCCTCCACGTAGCCTCAGAAATATGAGGTTTAGGGTTAGCTCTACATACTTATTTATAGGTGTATCAGAGAAACTTGGTCCCTCAGATTTAAATCAAAAATCTCAAAACTGTCCACGTCAGGGGAGAATGTTCTAGATCCGCGGGGTCGACCCCCCTTGGGGTGGGTCGACCCCCTTGTTGATGGGTTGACCCCTAGGTCGACCCCCAACAGTTTATATTCCCTCCTACTTTTCCTGCTCGTGAATTTTGATTTTCTGGATAACTTTTATTTAATATATATACAAATAAGTCCCTTATACGTATACAAACTTCTACTGCTCATAACTTCTTCATACGATGTCCGTTTTACGCAAACCCAGTGTCCATCTTGACCAGAATTTCAAGACGAGCACAATGGAGCAGTCTGTTCCACTTAATTCTTAATATGTAAATAAGTTATTCTTATTTTATTATCTTGAGTTAAAAAATGCGGGGTGTTACAGGAATTTTGTCTACTTTGAACGATATTTGAGTAAACTTTGTCCATGGATTTATAAACATTTTTTAAAACAAGATTTACATTTGTAACCGACTTGAATATTTAACGCTAGAGTTCTATGAACATTTTTGGAAACAAGAAGTATTACCATATTAATTTTGTAATTTAATAAATTTAATACTAATCGTGTATTTCGGTTTAAGGAAAACGTATGCTTTTATTTGAAATCCAAAATGGACCTGGACCTTTAATTTGAACATCTTATTCAATTTTAGAAATGAAATTACATTTGTAAATATGATCTTAGTTTAAATAGAGATTTGGCGTTTAAATTAAATATCTATATTTGGTTTTCGGCTTAGAATTGAATTTTATTTTGAACGTAATATGTAAGGTCCAAATTCTATATTTAATGCTTTTGCTAATTAGAATTAATTGCATAGACTAGCAAACAATTGTGCATTAATTGTCAATATATTCTACTTGTTAGATATTTGTGGATGATTTCTATTTTATTAACTTTATTTATTATGGAAAGGTTAACTGCATATCTTGCAATTAGTTGGTATAAATTCGAATTATCTCATATATGTATACATAGAAATGTCTTTAATTTTATATATGGAAAAGGTTTAATTGTGCATGTAAGAAATTATATGGGCATTGATTGATACATATGTCAATTAATAGGTTTTAATATATATCCATTTATTACCAGTTTTTATGGTATATTCAAAGTTTTTTTGTCATAGATTGGATGAAAACAATAATGAACATATAAAATACATTCTTAAATCTTACTTCTCTGCAAAGTAATTAATATAGAGGTTGTGATGTAGCTTAAGAATTTCTGGTTTTATTATAAAGGACTAAACTAAGTTTAAATATATATGGATTATTTTTTGAATTTAAATTCTTAATATGAACATTTTGCTAATAGAGAACATTTTAACTTTATATGTAATTTAACTTTGAAGAGAGGAAATTTTTATCGTTGGCAATTTCAAATTGAAGTTTAATATAAACAGTGATTAATATTGTTTTAAATAAACCGCTAAATTTATTTCATGATAGGACTATTTATAATACAAGCGGTTTAATCAAACTATAATCTAACCTTTATTTATAAAAGGAATACATAATAAAAAGGAAAGCAATAAATTGTGAAATAAATGTGCATATTTGGCGTTAACAATTGAAATTAATTTACGATGTATAACGACTGAATTTATAACGTTCTGAAAGAACGTTAATAACATTGTTTGTTAGTTCACATTTTAGCCTAGCATACTGTTAGACCAAAAAATGGCACTAACACCCAAATGCTATGTGAAAACCTCACAATCACAAAATAAATGTAGAAAAGCAGTAAAATAAGAGAGGACACACGAGATTTTTATAGTGGTTCGGCTCAAACCAAGCCTACGTCCACTTTATAGTTTCTTAAATCCTAAGAAGCTATTACAATACTGTTTGCTTGTTGTTTATACACGAAATCCTCGTGTTTACACTGAAGAAGAGGAGATTAAAGGGAAGATTATACATGATAGCCTCGTGTTGTAATGTGGAACTTGGCTTCCTTATCGAGCAATGGCCTTGCGTGAAGTAATGGTGGAAGTCATGATGAGTGAGAGCCAATAAAGATCCCTTGAAATAGCTATACGAGGGTGTATTTATAGGTGCAGAGAAGCCCTGGGGAGATCCGGATGAGTGACAAGTGTCCCCCATCCAACGCCTTGATAGGACGTGGTGACTAAGTGGCAAGATGGGAGAAAGCCTCTCCAATTCGTGTAAGGCCATGTGGAAGGTGACCCATGAAAATAGGAGGAAATGGTGCCACAAGAATAGGTCAATTCTGAAGTGCAGTAGCAGGTCGAAGGGGGTCGGTTCGGTTCTCCATCCCATTCGAACCGGAGTGTCCAAAGCCAAGCGTGCTCTTACGAGGATTTGGTGTGAAGTGGGTCGGGTCTGCCTTATCCCGATCTGAACTGGGGTCTCTGATCTGAGCCGACATCTAAGTGCTAAAGGGAAGATGCTGAATTGGTGAAGGCGGGATGCCTAAATCCAATCCGAACCGACTTATCCGATCCGATCTGATCCGTATAGCCGATCCGAATGGGTTATGCCAATTCCAAGTTTCCGGTTCTGCACGCGTTCACGGAAACGGGAGTAACTTTCAAACCATAAGTCTGATTGAGCCAAACCAAATCTCAAACTGAAGATAATTCAGAGATCTACAAGAGTGGTGGAGCATAGCTCCGTAATCGCTGTTTTCGGGCCCAAAAAAGGTCATCTGATAGGAGTTTCGGGCCTTTCTTTGTTTGTGATGTGATTTCGACCAAATCGTTGCCTGTCTTCTGACGATGCTTCCAGTACTCGAGCGTGTTTTTGATCAAAGATTCCATATGTTACTGCTTTAACTAAAAAGCGGGTCAACATTTTGCCCCCCAGAACATATCTTGTTGAACGAAGGAAGATGTGTTCTGCATAATCCAAGAAATCCAAGGCCACGCCAGGCCTGCCAGCTGCAAGTATAATCCATACCTGCGAAGAAAAGAGAGCAAAATGGTGTGTCAAATCCTGACAAAATTGATTACACTTTTGACCATAAACCATGCTTGGGCGTTCATTTGAGCATAAACCATACTCAAGAGACGTTCAAATCATCCTGCCAAAACCCGACGAGGGACCTAACCTTCCGGGTATAAGCCATACCAAGAAGTTCAAACTGAGCATAAGCCATACTCGGGTTTTATTGAGTTCCTTTGCCCAATCCTGACAAAATAATAAGCCATTCCAGAGTATAATCCATACTTAAGAATCCTAGTGAGTACAATCGATACTCATGTCGGGATAGAGCTATACTTGCCAAAACCTGACAAGGCAGTCTGTCCCTAGACATAATCCATGCCTAGGGGTCCGAGATAAGTATAAGCCATACTTTAATTGAGATTGAGAATCCTGCCACAATCTGAAAAGACACTTAAATTTGCCAAACATAATCCATACTCGGAAAGTCCTTCCTTATTCAATTCAAAGTACAAAACCAAAGCAAATCCTCATTGGTTTGTTATCGAGTGCAGAGCACACGTTCGAGCTAAATCCTAACCCCGAACGTGTGTACTCCAATTTAGCCAATCGAAAAACATAAAGAAAGCAAAGAAACATATCTTAAATCCTAAGAAATGCCGAAAATGCAGAGTGATCCAATCCAGTTCAGATGATGATGAGCCCACGAGAGCTCGATCTAGGATCATTCCCTCTCCGGGGAGCAAGTGGAGGTAGCGCAGGTGTAGGCGCTGTTGGTTGTTTCACATACTCGGGTAGCTCTCCACATCTAACCCATTCCTCAATCAGATCTCTAAGATGCCTGCAGTCATTTGTGTCATGACTGTCCATATCATGAAATATACAGTATTTTCCAGAATCGCGTTCTCTTTGCGATGGCTCCCTCTTGGGAGGCTTTGGATAGGAGATGTCACCGTTTGTGTTCACGTAGATGTCAGTCAAGGTTGAATTGAGTTCAGTGTACTTTTCATATCTGGGCCCTCTACGAGGCTGAGCGTTGCGGTCATTCTTGATGGCAGCTTTTCCTTTGCCTTTACCAGAATCAGACGGTTCTCCGTCTCTGAGCATGTTGACATCGAGAATTTTCTTTTCAGACATTGCGTCTTCTTCACGCAGAAATCTATCCGATTCAAGGTAGAACTCGCTGAGATTCCGTGGTGGGTCTCGGTACAAGGGTTTTTTGAACTCCGAGTTGTCCAGAACACCGAATACTGCCGCCATCAATACCATAGATGGCTCAGGTCGATCAACTGATGCTGCTGCTACGTTGAACCTTTCCAAAAATGAGCGCAGAGTTTCTCTGGGCCTCTGCTTGATTGTGGTGAGAGACATGACATTCTAAGGTCGAGCAATGTGGACCCGAAACTGTTCAATAAAGCGAGCGACCAACATGTTCTATCTGTTGATCGATTCAGATTCCAGCTGCCGAATCACATAGCATCTATATCGGTCAAAAAGTGAGGGAAGCACTTTGCCATGACGTTTTCCGAAGCCGACTGAACTTCCATATGACGTTTGTAGCGCATTAGGTGCACGGTGGGATCTGTCCTGCCGTTGTCGGGCTCCAGTTGTGGAAGTTTGAAATCTGGTGGATTGCGGGAATTCCTGATTTCCTGAGTGAATGGGCTGTGATTGACATCATCCATGTCATTCTGATAAGTGCGACCTCTTGAGAGGCGTTCGATGAGATTGGCGAGCCGGTCGCCCTCAAAGAGCTGTTGCAAGCTGCTAAGTTCAGAGCTGGTGCCCCCAGCGTTGAATCTAGTAGAATGTGGAAGTGTACGGGGAGCTTGGAAGGCCATTCGGTTCGGTTCGGAGGTGCCCCCATGTTGCGGCTCGGAGAAGCAAGGGAGGGCATGGCGAGGTGCACGGTTCGGGTCGGATGTACCGATCCGATCAGGTTCTCCTGTTCCGATCCGGGGTGCTTGATGCTGAAGCTGTGTGGTATTGCCGATCCGATCCGGTGCGGATGTAGGTTGAACCGGAGCGAAGTCTTGATTTCCAGAGGAGAGGCTGCTGCCCCCAAGCGCATGTAGGGTTGCTGTTCGGATCGGGTCCGAACCGACCCGGTAGGGAATGCCCCTCATTTCCATCTGCATGAGATTCAGACTTTGGCCCTCGGTTCGGATCGGATCTGAACCAATCTGGTTTGCAACTGCTGCTGGGGCTGATTCCATTCCATTTCCCATGAGATGTACGTTGTTGCTCGGCCTTCCTTCCATCCGAGCTAAGAATTGGTCAATCATCTCCTGTTATTTGCGAAGGAGGTCATCTTGCCTTGCCATCTGAGCCCTCAATTCGGTGAGAACGCCTTCCATCTCTTCTCGCATCAAGTATGCTGACGGGTTTTCATGTGAGGAAGTTTCATGGCTTGCCTCGTTTCTCGTGCCTACGCCTTCAACACGGGAAACCTTCCGCTTAGCCATCGATCCAACAGCCAAATAATCCAAGCAGAAGTTGAAGTTGTCGTTGTAACACCCCGTATGTTGAATAACTTGCTATAATATAAAACAGGGCAGAATTAAATTTTAAAATCTGAATCAGGGGAAACGTGCTATGCCATTGCGTTCATCTCGGAAAAATACGCGAAATAGAGTCCGAGTTTTTGAAAATCGGAGTCCGTATGACCCAGTTAAGGCCCGAAGAAGTTTTTAGAAATTCAAAACAGATTTAAATACGAAAATTTCAAATTTCAGAAGTGGCGGGAAAATTCCCGCCAGACCGAGGGAGTCGACCTGGGGGTCGACAGGGGTGTCGACCTACCCACCAGGTCGACTAGGGTGTCGACCCTAGTGTCGACCTGGGGGTCGACCTCCCTGGTCGAGCCCAGGTGACCTGGGTGCACCAGTTTGGCTTTTGGGCTGTGTTTTGGTGGCTAGGACGAGATCTGACGGCTCTAATCTGATTTAGGGTTAATCTAATGGCTTAAAACACCTAACTACTCTATAAATACACCCTAAGACTACCCTAATTCATACTAAAAATAGATACAATGTCGTTATGCCATCAAAATGCAACTTGAAGGAGCCTCCATCAAATTAAAGAGGAAGATAGCTTCTCAAATCAACTTCTAATCAACTCTAGCAACTTAATCTTCTTCATAGGAGTGCTAATCAACAAGTTGTGAGTTTTTATAGCCTTAATGAACAATTGTTCAAATGATTATGATAGGATATAATGAGGTTATGGCTATGAATGTGGATCAATGCAAGATTATGTTGTCATATGCTATGTGTTATGCATGTTATGCAAGTTATATGTTATGTGTTATGCATGTTATGAAAGTTATATGCTATGTGTTATGCATGTTATGCAAGTTATATGCTATGTGTTATGCAAGTTATATGCTATGTGATCATGATGTTATGCAAGTTATGCAAGCCATATGCTATGTGATCATGATGTTATGCAAGTTATGCAAGTTATATGCTACATGTTCATGATGTTATGCAAGTTATGCAAGTCATATGCTACATGTTCATGATGCTATGCAAGTTATGCAAGTTATATGCTATATGATCATGATGCTATGCAAGTTATGCAAGTGTTAGGCTATGTGTTCATGATGCTAGTTATGCAAATTGCTATGATAAACATTGATCCATTATGACACCATGATTATGCAAGTTTGGTGTATGATTATATGCAAGTTCATATATGATATGTTATGCAAGTTTGGTGTATGATTATATGCAAGTTCATATATGACATGTTATGCAAGTTTGGTGTATGATTATATGAAAGTTCATATATGACATGTTATGCAAGTTTGGTGTTTGATTATATGCAAGTAACATGTGCAAGTTTACACCTTTGTATGAGATGCATACATATGCAAGTTAACCCCTTTGTATGTCATACATACATATGCAAGTTTATCCTTTTGTATGACATAAGTAGCTTATGCAAGTTACCCTCTTTATGACATATGTGATTCATGCAAGTTTGGGTTGATTATTTATGCTAGTTGGGTTTGTTGCTATATGCATGTTGACACCTTTAAAAACCCATGTTGATGCTAATGTTATGCAAGTTGAACCCATTGAATGTGTGATGAATCTTCCCTTTTAAGTATGTCATGTTAGCGAATTATGTGGGGAACGATGGGGTTAATATTCATGTTAATAAAATGGTGTGAAGTTGGTATGATTATGCATACCATAAAGTGGATGGACATAATTGAGTCAATTATGTACATCATTAAATTTGTAATTAATTAGGGATAATTAATACAAATTATGGGGGGGATTAGTTAGGTGTAATTAATCGACTAAGACACGAGGTTGGACCCTTTTGTAGCATAAGACTGCCCGGAACCGACCGGCAAATCCAGCGGCTACAAATGATTGGCCCAATGTGAGAGGTCTTAGGCACAAACTTAATACGTGACAAGTGTAAAGACACGAGGTTAGACTCGGTTATGGCGTAAGGCTGCCCGGACCCGACCGGCAAATCCAGCTGCCATAAAAGATGGTCTAATGTGAGAGGTCTTTACAACGGTTACGTTCTTAATCAATTAAGAAACACTTAACCATATTAGCATGTAGAGGGACATGAAGGGCTAAGTGGGTGCCTTGGGTGGCATGTGGAAAAATCTAGTGGTTGCCTTGGGTGGCAATAGAAAATACGATTAGAATACTTAACCAAAGTGGAACAAGTAATTAAACATGATTAAAGGGTTAAGTAAGTGCCTTGGGTGGCATGGGGGAAAATCTAGTGGTTGCCTTGGGTGGCAATAGAAGATACGGTTAGAATACTTAACCAAAGTGGAACATGTAATTAAACATGATTAAAGGGTTAAGTAAGTGCCTTGGGTGGCATGGGGAAAATCTAGTGGTTGCCTTGGGTGGCAATGGAAGATAAGATTAGAATACTTAACCAAAGTGGAACATGTAATTAAACATGATTAAAGTGTTAAGTAAGTGCCTTGGGTGGCATGTGGAAATCAAGTGAGTGCCTTGGGTGGCATGGGGAAATCTACTGGGTGCCTTGAGTGGTAATTGAAATATGATTAGATGACTTAACCAAACTTTGAACATGTAAGTGGACATGATTATTAAAAAATGACAAGCTTAGGTGGGTAGCTTGTGGGGGCCCATTTCAACCAGTAACCCATATGTATCTTATTGGGCTCGACCCATGTCGAGGACGGGACACGCGTACTGGGCTTGACTATAAGAGGCCAAAAACGGGTTAGCGGTGGCAACGCAAGTCCAACGGGTTTCATATGCGTGTGTGGACCCGGGCTGGTAGGTAAGACGTTGTTGCATCGTGTAGGTATAAGCCGTGCACCGTTGATTGTATCGGGTTGCCACTTTGGGGAGTGATACACCCCACTGTGGGGCCAGCACGGGTATCTACGTTAGGGAGCCGATCGAATGGGAGTAGTGGGTACACCTAGTGGAGATAGGGGCAGACGGCACCTATGTAGTCAGCTAGGGGTACACGAGACTACTATTAAAAATTACTAAGTTGTGGGTACACCTAGTGGAGATAGGGGCAGACGGCACCTACGTAGTCAGCTAGGGGTACACGAAACTACTATTAAAAACTACTAAGTACACTTAGTGGGATCAACCTTTAAGTAGGAATTACCCTTGGGTGGGTAGATCTGGTGTGGTGCAGTGTAGGAATTACCCTTGGGTGGGTAGATCTGGTGTGGTGCAGAGTAGTATTTATCCTTGGGTGGATAGGCGCGTCTTTACCGTTACCTTAGTTCATCCTAAGTCTAGTTGACTGCTTAGTGTAGTCATTTATTCCCAGTCGTACCGTACCAGGTTTATATCATACCCTAATTACTTTAATGATTGTATTGTTAAAGTTATAGGGCTCACTCAGACTTATGTCTGACCCCGTTGTTTTTATCTTTTTCCCCAACCCTCAAGTTCTCAGAGTGGGCCTAGCACTAATGGGCTTTGATCAGATCGCTTTATCTATCTTTTGGAGCTTGGACTGTGATGTAAAGCTCAGTTTATCTTTTCTTTTATGGCTAATAGTTCATGTAGTGGGATTATGTACTTTTGTTTTATCAAGATGGATATTATGTACTTGACTCTTGTTTATGGTTTAATGATGTAACCAAACATGTTTTACTTTCCGCTGCAATGAAATGATGTTTTAAATTCTCAAGTATTACTTATATTTGTCTTGTTGTAACTTTTCTGTTCTATATTCACTTAAGATACTCCACCGATGCTATGGCATTCCCTTAGTGAGTGACCGTAGCGGGTGTGGGGTGTTACAGTCGTGTGCCCCCCTTCCTGGCACGCCAAAATGTTAGACCAAAAAATGGCACTAACACCCAAATGCTATGTGAAAACCTCACAATCACAGAATAAATGCAGAAAAGCAGTAAAATAAGAGACGACATACGAGATTTTTATAGTAGTTCGGCTCAAACCAAGCCTACGTCCACTTTATAGTTTCTTAAATCCGAAGAAGCTATTACAATACTATTTGCTTGCTGTTTATACACGAAATCCTTGTGTTTACACTGAAGAAGAGGAGATTAAAGGGAAGATTATAAACGATAGCCTCGTGTTGTAATGTGGAACTTGGCTTCCTTATCGAGCAATGGCCTTGTGTGAAGTAATGGTGGAAGTCATGATGAGTGAGAGCCAAAAAAGATCCCATGAAATGGCCATACGAGGGTGTATTTATAGGCGTAGAGAAGCCCTGGGGAGATCCGGATGAGTGACAAGTGTCCCTCATCCAATGCCTTGATAGGACGTGGTGACTAAGTGGCAAGATGGGAGAAAGCCTCTCCAATTCGTGTAAGGCCATGTGGAAGGTGATCCATGAAAATAGGAGGAAATGGTGCCACAGGAATAGGTCAATTCTGAAGTGCAGTAGCAGGTCGAAGGGGGTCGGTTCGGTTCTCCATCCGATCCGAACCGGAGTGTCCAAAGCCAAGCGTGCTCTTGTGAGGATTTGGTGTGAAGCGGGTCGGGTCTGCCTTATCTCGATCCGAACCGGGGCCTCCGATCCAAGCCGACATCTAAGTGTTGAAGGGAAGATGGTGAATTGGTGAAGGCGGGATGCCTCAATCCGATCCTAACCGACTTATCCGACCCAATCCGATCTGTATAGCCGATCCGAATGGGTTATGCCAATTCGAGATTCCAAATTTCCGGTTCTGCACGCGTTCACGAAAACGGGCGTAACTTTCAAACCGTAAGTCCGATTGAGCCAAACCAAAGCTCAAACTGAAGCTAATTCAGATATCTACAATAACTACGAAGCTTAGCTTTGCAATCGCTGTTTTCGGGCCCAAAAAAGGTCATCTGATAGGAGTTTCGGGCCTTTCTTTGTTTGTGCCTTTCTTTGTTTGTGATGTGATTTCGACCAAATCGTTGCCTGTCTTCTGACGATGCTTCCAATACTCGAGCGTGTTGTCGATCAAAGATTCCATATGTGATTGCTTTGACTGAAAAGCGGGTCAACATTTTGCCCCATTAAGGAACAAATAAAGTTTTCCTCCTTTTAAGGAGACATGGCAGGCAACAAATATATGATTAAATCTAGCCTAAAATCTTGCCATATCAGTGCAAAGATTTGTGATATTCCTTCTACTTTTTGTTCCTTTTCTTTTTCTATAAAAAGGACATACCTCCTTCTTCGTTGGTCCTTTACAACAGTTTCTTCTCATTATCTTTAAATTTCTGAAGGACATTTCTTCCCCAAATACTACAATTTGAACTCCTTCCTCTCATATGTACAATGACCCTCTTCCCTTCCTTTTCTTAAAGATCACGTCTTCCCTATTACTTCGCTGCTTTAAGAGCTGGCATACATGGTAGCTACAAAGAAAACGGTGCGCGCATCGTCTATGAAGTCGCACGAGTTCATTATTCCAATGGTTGGCAGTTGATACGGAAGTAGTTTAACGGGGAACAATTTGGAAAGCAATATTTGGTGAGAACTCTAATTTAATAAATTTTAAATTTATTAAAATGATTAATTTTAGTTAGTGGTTAGACATAATTTGATTATAAGTATATTCAGTTGATGCGTAAATGGTTGTTATTGAATGTGATGGACGTTTGTAGCTAGAACAAACCAAACACTAAGCATTATTTAACGTAACATTTGCACCCCATTTTATAAATTGTTTGATTGTTGCCATGTTGGTGGATGAACTTGTGTTTAATATAGATTGATTTTGTTGCATCACCCACACACTGTAGTTGTGGGATATATGGGTAGTCAATTTAAATCTCCTTCTTATGTGAATCATGATTAGAAATAAAGTGAAAATTTAATTTTGAATTCAAACTTCTAAATAATTTGAAATGTAAGTCATGAATAATTAAACGATTTTTCATAGCAACAAAATGAATTTAGAAATATCGTTAAAATTTGTTTTGGACTCCTAAGATTTGAACAAGTTTTGAAATCTAATTAAAAATTTGATTTTTAGTTATATTTGTTTAAGTAAATGTTTAGCAATCCATAAGCTTTAGATGTAATTTAAGAGAAAATTTGATTTAAGCATGTAACTAAACATTGTTTTCTTAAATACACTTTGGTTCATTATTTTAAAAGACCATTTGTAAGCTTTAAACAATTAAACAAATTTGAGCTATTGTGTTAAGTTTCCAATAAAAGTTGAACTACAATTTTAATTGAAGTATGAAACTTTGATTACGAATTAGAAAAGGACAAAATTTTGAACTGTCACCGAATACAAAAAAAAGTATGTATATGTTAACGACATTTCTTCCAATAATACATATATATGCCAGAACGTTCTAGGATCACAGAGAGGATAGTGTCTAAGGCTTGGGTTTGGAAAATACAGTTTCCTGCTTTCCTTAGCTGTCCCTAACTAATCCAACGGACGGGACGGTTATTTCAAAATCTAATTCGAAATTAAATAAAAATCCTTTGAATTTAGAACAATTATGGTTTAAAAATTAGTTAACTATATGTATACCTATATTTTCGAAATAAATTATGTTTTATTATTTATTATTAAAAAGAATTTTTTCTATAAAACATTTAATATATGTATATATAGTGATTAAAATTATTTTATTATACTCTAATTATTTTAATATATATATTTTTTCATAAAAAAGTTTTATTTATAATCAAAATTTTCAAATTATTTAAAGGTTTGTAATGTTTATTGAAATGGAATTTTTCTTGATTTAAACCATTGATTCAGATTGAAATTTGAAATAAAAATATATTCTCCTTTGGATAAAAATCGTTGTTTAAATAATCTTGATATTGATATGAAATTTTAATCTAATCTGAATATGAATTTGGAGGAAGATTAAAATGGGAAATTTGTAATAATCTATAACTATTGTTTAAAAATGTGCTTATTATTTAGGAAGACTGGGATCGAATATATGTTGGAAAACCATTCCAAGTAATAATACGACATGATAAAGAAACCAAAGATGTGGAAACGACAAATGAAGACCGGAATCTTTGAATTTATTTGGATTGACTGCTGACGTCTCGATTGGGCTGATCACCCAATACGAGGTTATAAGTGGCATGAGGTCTGAATATATTTGAGGATTTTCGTATTTTGTTCTATTCAAACCTAGGATGGACTTGTATGGATTGTGTGTCAGACATTGTAATTGACTGCATAGCACTGATTTCTATTAATTTATATCAGATTATGGCAATTAATTATTCCCGTCTCTAAGCTACTTAGAGGTTATGTATTGATAGAAATCTGTGACATGTTGTAAATTGACAATGTGACATACTCAACTTATGAAATGAGCTAGTGATGATCAAAGCTTGTTTTATTGAAGCAGAACATTATGTATATCGTGACCTTTATGAACCTCACACCCCAGATTGATGGTAAACTAGCGGTTAGGTTATATACATATCTCTATTGAAACTCGAAAGCTTCAGTGGTAGATCTACTTTGAAACCTGGGGAAAATAAGGGTATGTTCAGTGTTCGTGTCTGGATGTTAACTTATGATTTACCTAGTGTTTGGTATCCGTGCCTAGATGAAAACCGTGAGATGCAACTTGATCATGTTTTCGATTGATCTTTCATGTCAGGAACCATCATATTGGAATCCAACAACCAATACAAGCCTTTTGTTTTGTTTTTAAACTGCGTATGTGGGCATAGCCACCATGCTTGCTAAGATTAATATATTTATTTGCGAAACGGTTTTCAACACTATGCACTAATAATATAAAGAGGATTTTCACGTATGAAGGCATTTTTGGTTATCATAAGACAAAACTCGCCCATCTGGTGTGCGCTTGTATTGTGTGATGTGGGACGGACTTATGATAGCTTCATTTTTCCAAAAGTCATTGCGAATTTATATGCATGGGAAATCACATGGAGTAAACCTGTTCCGCACTAACGGCATGGTCCAGTAAACTTCCCCAACTTTAAAATAAACCCTAAAGATAAATGTTAACAGTTGTAGATCTTTGGAGCAAGATTTGAAGCGCTATCTGAGTTGGAGCTTCGAGCAAAAGTTGGAGTTTCCGTTGTATCATATCGCTTCTTCCGCTAAGAGTATATTTATGTTCCGTTGCTATATGTATGTAACTTTGATATTCCCTATAAATTTGATGTAATATTGTATTATGATATGAAAAGTTCTGTTATTTTTGTTCAATATACGTTAGTACCCATAACAATCCTTCTTTATGAACAATTTAAGTTGGTTTAATTACCGGCAAAGACAGAGCAAAAAGTCGGGTCGTTACAGTTCATATACTGATTATTGATTAGAGTTGGTTGTTCCATTATGTCAGCTGAAATGGATTACGTAGTTCATTCCATGTTAAAAAGAAGAAGAAAGCACACGAGGATCAATTATGTTTAATCGAGTAGCGCGACTATTTCCACATCAATGGGAGTAAGGTCCTGTCTTGGACTTTCAAGTAGTAAGAGTCAATAACGAAGATAAGTACATAACTCAATGGTAATAATCCTCATCAATTGTCGACGATCGAAACATTAGAATCTTGATAATAAATAATATAATACATATGCTATACTAAATCATATTGATAATGATGCATGAGACAATGTCAAATTGCCACAATTAAATCCTAAAATATGTATTATCAGTGGTGTATTGTAACCAGGAATGATCACAATAAAACAATAAACATAACATGATGTTATTTGTAATATTCAAAACAGAAAAATATAACTAATGCAAAAAATAATACTAAAAGCATCTCCAAAAAACACTTGCATATTAGCATTTGTGAAATCTACACCCAAATTCACGTCCAACAGGGTGCGGATAATACCTATAGTGTGGATTTCTAGGGGAAAGGTTCGGAATGTGTAAACTCTTCGGGTGTTTGTTGAACAAACGCCTGAAGTCAGGCGTCTGTTCAACAAACGCTTGTTCAACAAACGCCTGGTTTTAGGCAATTGTTGAACAAGCGCTTGAATTCAGGTGTCTGTTCAATAGTTGGTGGAGTAAACTTATTAGTTATTATAATTAATTCTTGTGAATGTGTTAGTAATTATGAAAAAATTAAATAGGTACTAAGTATCTTGGGTAATACGCGTTATCGATGTGAAATAAGTGATATGGTAATTTATGATAGATTTTTGTAGTTTGTATGTTATTTAGTGCTATGTTAGGTTACAATGAATTTTTGTAGTATTTATATTATTCACATCGACGAAGAAATTAAGAAACCAAGAATAATTAAACAAAAACGATTAACGGTTACAAAAGCTTAGGATACATAGTTTCACTTACTATTAATGGACATATAGTTTCAGCTAACAATTAACCGTTACAGTACAAGAATAGAAATACTAAAACAACGAAAACACAATAGCTGAGGATACATAGTTTTACTGAATTCCAACAAAGTTCCAAATATGGTCTGTTAAATAATTCTAGAGTCTTCGATGAATGTGAGAGTTACGGTAGGACATTTGGCTTTCTACGTGAAACTCCAGCTCTAGTTCGCTCCCAATCATATTTTCCCACCAAATCTCAATCAATGGAGTAGCTCTGTCATAATTGAAATCATCTTCCATGTCTCTTTCATCCTTTATAATCATGTTATGCAAAATAACACAAGTGTACATTATCCTAGTCAATTTAGCTGTGGACCAAAATCATCACGGATTACTGACGATCGCAAATCTAGATTTGGGAACGCCAAATGCTCTTTCTACATCCTTTTTTTGTCCTTCTTGCATTGCTGCAAAGCTTGCTTGTTTATTGTTTTATGGGTTCAGGAATGTCTTGACAATGATACTTCATTGTAGGTATATATCATCGCCTAGATAATATCCATGGTCGTACGTGTTACCCTCTAAAGTAAAATTATATGGAAGTGATCTACCATTTGCCAAATCATTAAACAATGTTAAACTTTTAACTAGGTTCAAATCATTGTTCAAACCCGGCATTCCAAAAAAGGCATGCCATATCCGTAAGTCGTACGATGCTACAACTTCAAGTATAATAGTTGACGTATGAGACTTACCCGGATAAACTCCAGCATATGCTTTTTGACAATTCTTCCACTCCCAATGCATGCAGTCTAAACTACCTAACATTCCATTCCATGCTCTACTACTGTGCATATTCATTAACATTGCAATATCGACATTGTTTGGTCTACGCAAGTATTGGTTACCGTAAACGTCTACGATTGCTTAGCAAAAATGGTCAAAGCATTCCAATGCTATGCTTTTCATCATTTTTAAGTTTTCGTCCTGAGCATCAGCGGGATCTCCATTTGATATCATACGCAGTGCAGTTGTCATCTTTTGAATTCCAGTGAGCCACATTGTATAAGATGCATTGCATTTGTAGATAAAGTATGAATCGTGTTGTTTAATACACTCTACGATTCAAAGAAACATAGGGCGCCTCATTTGGAATTTCCTCTTAAAATCTTGAGCTGTGTATGTTGAATTTGAAACAAAATAGCCTTCCATTTGTCTCTCGTTCTACCACGAATTATGTCAGTTTTTATATCGACGACCTACAACAGAACCACCATGTTTCTTGCTAGATTCTCCATCTACATGTAGTGCAGCTATTAGCTACCTCTGTCAGCGAAAATGATCCTCCACCATAATATCAAATTCTTCATCATTATCATCGAACAACAAACACTCTTCAATGGACATTTTTGACTCTTGAAGTTTTCGAGTAGATACTATAAATAATGTATAGTGTTTGGGTAATAGATGTTGTAAGTCTTCCCACTAATATATAAAGTTTTTCTACATTAAATTAGAATAAAATATTTCGCACGAATGCCCTTGCATCATTGGATAACTTATTCTAGTCTTCATTGGTTATTGCGTTTGGCGTTTCATTTGTTACTGCATTCTGGTCTTCATTGGTTTCCACATTCTAGACTTCATTGGTTATTGTATTTTGGTCTTCATTGGTTACCGCATTCCGGTATTCATTGGTAACCGCATGCTTGTCTTCAATGGTTACTGCATTCTGGTCTTCATTGGTTACAGCATTCTGGTCTTCATTGGTTACCGCATTCTGGCCTTTATTGGATACCACACTATGTTTTTACGGGATACCACACTCTGACTTTATTGGATACTAAACCCTATTTTAATTGGATGCCGCAAACAGGCTTTATTGGATACTACACTCTGTCTTTATTGCGTTAATAAAGAGCACCTAGTCTCTCTTCCTCTCTTGATTAATATTTGCATCAACCTAGATTTTATAAGCTGGTTTTATGAAGAATAGTGCCTCAATTGTTGTAAGTAATAAATATGTTCACTTGTTTCTTCTTCCATATATTGTTATGTTCTCTATGGTTTGCCAATATTTACTAATTTATTTCAAGAACCCTCTTTTCATCTGGATCAGAATGGCAGAATGGGAGGTCGATGATGAAACCAAGATTCAAACATACGATGAGGGTTCAACTATACGATGAGTACAAACGGAATAAGCAACCGACCGAAGATGTCCAAGTAGAAGCCGTATAAGTCGAATCGGAACTCTTTAGTGCGATGCAACCAAATATAGTAGTCCAAAATATCGGATCAGTTCAAAAATCTCACAATGCTCGGTTGAAGGAAGTAATTGCTTGACAAAACCCCAATAGGTCAAGCTCTAACATGACGGGTCATTCAGTGCTATGCTATTACACACTCGAATGTAAGGTCCTTGTTTCTAAAAGCCAGACAAATGCAGGTCATCGCTTTTATGGTTGCAAAGCATACGTTGATGTGCAGAATCGCCAAGGATTACAAAGTTGTAATTTTTTTATTTGATCGATCCATCGTTAACGAAGAGGGGTGTCCAGTATGCACTTGAAATGAAAACTGAAGTTAGTCGCTAGGAACGAATGAATGTACCTGTAAAGGCTGAAATGCTTCACGGGTGCTACGGTATACCCGGAAACTATAGTACCAAGTTAACATATGTTGAATCCTATGCTTTTGGAGTTGTTTCCTAGTAAACATGTGCTATATATTACGTTTTATTAGCTATTTCCTAGTAATCAAGTGTTGTATCCTAAGTTGTAATAGTTATTTCTGAATTAACAAGTGTTGTATCCTAAGTTGTAGTAGTTATTTCCTACTTAACAAGTGTAGTAGTTTTAATAATTGGACCGTACAAATGTGTCAAATTTTATTATATTGCAAAAGTGATAAAGCTGCAATATATCAACGTCTATTTTTTTATGACAACACATAATAAATTATAACTAACATAAAGCAGTTCGAATGGACAACACATATTTACAGAGAAACAGTGGCTTTTTAAAAAAGTTTGAAATAATTATATGCATAGTATTTGTTACAAAGAGTGTTGCTTATAAATTATTTCGTTGCTCATTCTGAAATATTACAGTTAAACTCTAAAAGGAAAATGTCCATCCAAAATTGGTCTGCTGTTGAGTTACTAATTATGACACCCCACGTACGTTAATGTCACTCTTTATCAGAATGCATTAAGTTCCGTGAAGCGTTATAGTTAAACAGAAATAGAAACATTACAAGACAGATATAAAATAGCAGCGGAATTTAAAACTTTATTTTTCAAACAGAAAACATCGTGGTCCAAAATCCAGTTACAACATAAGTCTGAAATACAGAAAACCCATTACATCATTAAAATATCTGCCTTGTACTAAAATCATCAAAGTATAGTAATATAAAATCATAGAGCCTAAAAAAATATAGCCATAGCAAGGTAGATAGGCAATTAAAGCGGTACATCGAAGAAAATCCAAAATCCAAGCAGGAAGAGACCTGAGAACCTTGGGGGGAATAGGAAGAGAGAAAAGAAAAGAAAACGGGTCAGACATAAAGTCTGGCGATTCCAGTGACTTTTAGCGTATAAATGAGTAAAAGCATCATGACAAGCACATAAACAGGATGAGAGAGATAACTGTATCATAATACAGGTATAACAGACTGCACAGGATGCGCTGAATGAACAGAACAGAGTAGATTACGCTTCCCAGATACTTTTCTCTACACCAATACTAGTATAACAGAAAAAAATTATCCCAACAGAAACATAATGGTAGGCTTAGATGTACTTCTAGTAATGGGTTTTACCCCCAAAAGATAATAACAGGCAGTCCAACAGAAATAATGGATGTTACACCAATGATAATAACGGGTACCTAAACAGGCATAACTAGATGTACCCTAATTACTACCCCAATCGATCGGCTCCCTATCTCGTAAATACCCTGTGTTGGTCCCACAATAGGATGTATCACTTCCTAAAGCGGCAACCCCCAGATAGACACAGTCGTATCTACTGGTGTTATAGCGTCTTATTTTCACGAGCAAGCGGATCCATACACACACATGACTCCGCTGGTACACGCCATCAGACACCTCCACCCATATGGAACTCTTATAATCAGCTCAATAAGCATGCCCTGACCCCTACCTAGTTCGGGGTCCCCCTTTGGATACCAGTATGTGTTACTGACTGATACGGATCCCATACAACAGATGATACAAGCCACCCTCTTGGGTTGCATCCCCACCACTAGGATTTTGATAGGTTATGCCTAACGGATTAACAAGCCCGCATAACCCCAACATATAAAACAGGTTAAGTTTGTTGGGTTCGTATAACCCTCCACAGATTTACTTAATCCTCCATTGATTCAAACAAGTTTACTTAACCTTTACACAATTTGACAGGTTCATATAACCCCTACAGATTTAAACAGGTTAGGTATTGCAGTTTCATTACATGTTTTGCTTAATCTATTAGTTAAGCTACAGGTTTTCATCCCCTTAACCTCAAGTCATAAATCATCATATAAGATAAACCCCAAAATAAAGTATTAGATCACAGTATAGGTAATGCCCCAAATCCCAGTCATGTTTTATAATACAAGTCATGCCCCAATTTATCATTCCCAGCCATTCCCAATTTCGTCCATTCGCATATTTCAGCGATAAGCAAGGCTCGAAGGTAGCCTGGCTACAAAAATAAAAAGGGAAAGAGAGAGAGAGAGAAGAGAACAGAATTAGGCATAATAACAAAATAGGCATAATAGAAATAGGCATGTAAGGACTGAACAGTAAATCAAGTGTACATGTAATGGCGGATTTGTTTAGTTATGATTCAGGTTATTAACATGCATAGATTTAGATCCAAACTTATAAATATGTCAGGATTACTTATTAAATGTTTATATCTAAAAGTAACATGAACTCACAGAGACTGGATCTAAAGAATAGAGAAAAGAATGTTAATGTTGTAGCAGATATTCTTGAATAAGTATAAGTCGTTGTTGCAGAAGAATAGGCTATATCAATCCAAGTTGGAGCAGCATCTCGGTGTCTCCATTGTTTTGGGTGAATAAAACAATAGAAATATTGTCCTATTTATAGCCAACCGCCAATGAATCTCGTTCAAAAATGCGCCCAGATGCAAGGTAAACCCCTAATGGCCAGAATCCTACTCTGATTTTCGAATTATTTTGAATTCTGAACTTGATTTGTTTATATATAATTCTCTTATAAGCATACAAACTTCTAAGCTTAATAACTTCCTTATATGATGTATGTTTTATGTAAACTCGGAGTCTATCTTAAGCAGAATTCCGAGATGAACGCAATGGTGTAGTCCATTTTACTTAATTCTCAAATATTTAATTACGTATTCTTTAGTTTATCATTATAGTATTCTTTAAAATTATGGTGTTACGTTCTCTCCTACTTAAAGAATTTCGTCTCCGAAATCTCCAAGTTAAGAAGAATGTATATCCTAACATCCATCAACCATCTACTCATCCACCAATAATAGACATCCATTGTCCTTAAAAGATTTCTAATGCTTATATGAACATATGCAAAGGTGTGTGTATATGTCCCTATGCTAATGCGAAAAATCAGGCGGTCTGCTGATTCAGTT
This sequence comes from Allium sativum, assembly GCA_030737875.1. NCBI lineage: Eukaryota > Viridiplantae > Streptophyta > Magnoliopsida > Asparagales > Amaryllidaceae > Allium > Allium sativum. Next base: position 559,206,613 of record CM060920.1, on the reverse strand, counting down.
GACCTCCTTAATGCAATGTATGTTAGTGCCATGAATCCAACATGTATGCAAATAATCCTAATATATCATGTAAACTCTAAATGTGTGCACAATCATCCATCCAAATGCAACATACATATGATGACATACTCATTTCCATCCATAAAAAGAAGGAAAATGCATACTCAACCATATGCAGTATGAGAGTGACTGAGCCGATCTAGTGCCTAATGTGTGTATATGCATTCACGGGCAACCACTAGCAAACATTTGCATCCACTTGCATCAATCAAACATAACATATCCCAAACACATGTTTACATCCATTGGTTCCCTACCTAAAGGTCGAAGATTCGATCGATAGTATATACTTAAATGATAGAAGCAAGTATGAAATGAAGCTTGGAAAAAGAAGTTAAAAACATATTGTTGTAAAGGAAAAGGTACTGAGCGTGAATCTTGTCTTCTGTTTCCCAAGTTTCATCTTCATTATCTTCTCCCTATTGAACTTTCATCAACTTGACCTCTTGATTGCGTAATTTCTTAACCTCTGATCCAAGAATACAGGTAGGAACTCGTTTAACTGTCGTCTCTCGTTCTATCTGTACTTCCTCAAGAATATTCAGCTCAACTACCTCTGTTGTATCGTGCAAACACTTCTGCAAATGAGAAACGTGGAAAACATCATGAATACCTGTCAATCTCTCTGGTAGCTTCACCCTATGGGCCATTTGGCCAATTCTTTCTATTATGGGAAATGGCCCTACAAACCTTGGCGCCAATTTCCCTACAGATCCAAAGTGAACCACATTCCTCAAAGGTGATACCTTGATGAATACCATGTCTCCCACCTCAAACTCAATATTATTCCTTCTCTTATCTACGTAGGACGTATGCCTGTCCTGAGTTGTCTTCATGCATCAGCTGATAATATCAATCTTCTCTGAAGTTTCTCTAATCATCTCAGGTCCAAGCAGAAACCTATCTGTAGACTCCCACCAAACAAGTAGATGATCTACAAGGTCAACCGTACAATGCCTCGAAGGGTGCCATGCCATTACTAGCTAAATAATTGTTGTTGTAGGCGAACTCTACCAAAGGAAGATGTTCCTCCCATGTCCCTCCAAAGTCTAGGATACACAGTCTTAAAAGATCCTCATGAACTCTATTTACACTCTCCGTCTACCCATCGGTCTAAGGGTGATAAGCGGTGCTCAAACACAACTGTGTACCTAATGCCTCCTGCAAGCTCCTCCAAAACCCACTAGTGAATATGGGGTCACGGTCACTCATTATACTGGAAGGTACTCCATGTAGACGGACTATCTCACGAAGATAAACTGATGCCAACCATGATGTCGTTCTCTTACTCTTAACAGGAATGAAATGAGCGCTCTTAGTAAGCTTGTCAACTATAACCTAAATACTAGTGTCGCCTTTCCTCGATCTAGGCAAACCATCAATGAAATTCATAGAGACGCTCTCCCACTTCCACTGTGGGACCTCCAAAGGATGAAGTAAACTGCCGGAATTCCTTTGCTTAGCTTTGATTTGCTGGCAAATCAAACATCGAGAAACAAACTCCGCTATATCTTTCTTCATCCCAGCCCAAAAGAAAACCCTCTTCATATCTCAATACATCTTATCTCCACCTGGATGGATAGTTATCCTAGAATGATGGGATTCCTCAAGGACTGTCTTCAACAGACTCCCAACTCGGGGATCACAAAGCCTTCCATCTTGTCGCAACCATCCTCTATCATCTGTGGTATATCTACTGTGGTGACTAGAAGTCGCCCCTCTACTGATCCTATCCAAGATGTCCGCTATTTGTGGGTCCTCTTGCTATGAAGTTCCTATCTGATCCATAAGAATAGGTCATACCTCTAAGAATTCCAACAAACCAGGTAAGATCCATAGATGGCCTAAAATCAAAGGTCGATATGTATTCCAAGCTCCGCCTCTCTACGAGTAGTGGACTCAAAGGCATCCTTTGCCTACTTAACGCATCTGCCACTACATTACCCTTGCCTGGGGTATAAGAAATCTCAAAATCATAGGATGCTAGGAACTCCCTCCATCTCTGTTGCCTCAAATTAAGACCTCTACGAGATCAAATACTTGAGAGATTTATGATCAGTATACAACTCGAAATTCTCTCCAGGTAGATAATGACGGCAAGTCTTAAACGCGAATACTATGGCAATCAACTCTAATTCATGGGTAGGGTAGTTCTTCTCATGAACTCTCAACTGTCTACCACCGTAACATACTACCCTTCCCTCTTGCATGAAAATGACACCAAGCCCTGTGCCACATGCATCAGTGTATAATGTGAACACCTTGTTCCTGTCAAGCAAAGTCAAAACTGTGGCTATTGATAGAGCCATCTTCAATCGCTGAAAAGCATCCTCATAGTCAATATCCCAATGAAAAGGTTAAATTCTTCTTCGTTAGTCTGGTGAGTGGGGCTGATATCTTTGCGAAGTCCTTAATAAACTTCCTATAATAGCCTGCTAAACCGAGAAAACTCGTCACCTCCGTTGCATTCTATGAAATCTTCCAATCTTGAACTGCAACTACTTCCGTGAGATCCACTGTTATCCTATCCTTAGAGATCACATGCCTTGAAATCTCACTTCCTTTCTCCAAAAATGACATTTGGAGAATTTTTCCTTAAGCTGGTGCACTCGGAGAGTATTCAAAACCTCCCTTAAATGTAGGGCATGCTCTTCCTCGCTCTTCGAGAAGATCAGAATGTCATCCACAAAGACCACAACGAACTTATTCAGAAACTCCCGAAACACCCTACTCATCAGATCTACAAAATAGGTGGGTGCATTCGTCAACCCAAAAGGCATGACGTGCCATTGGAAGAAAGCATCTGGAGTTCTAAAAGCGGTCTTGTCTATACTGCCCTCGGCTACCCTCAATTGATGAATTCCCATGGCCATGTCTAACTGGCAGAAAATAGATGAACCAACAAGTTGGTCAAACTGATCATCTATGCTTGGAAGTGGGTGCCTATTCTTCTTAGTGAGCTTATTCAACTCCCTGTAATCCACACATAAGCGAAGCGAGCCATCCGCCTTAGTTGCAAATACGACTGGAGCATCCCATTCAGATATGCTTGGCCTAATAAAACCCTTCTCAAGTAGCTCCCTTACTTGCTTGCTAATCTCCCTCCACTCCCTAGGAGCAATGTCACGCACAGGAAATGCAACTGGCTTTGCATTATCCACCAAGTATATCCGGAAATAGATTTCGTGCCTCGAAGGTAAGCCCTTGACCTACTCAAAAACATCCGAATACTTACAGACTACTGGTAAAGATCGTAAATCATCGATAGAAGCATCAAGTGATTCTAGCTGTGCAGTTAAAGCGCTCAGAGGATCCAATGCGAAGGAGGCGCGAAAAGTTGTAGCGGGGATTAAGCGAGGAAATAACGGGATATAGTAGATGAGTCTGAAATAGCATATAAAACTCGTATTTAATGCTTTTTCTAATGCATAAATGATAAATAAATGGAAAATTAACATTCAACTTAATTATAATAAGTACATTCTTAGTCTTAAATAAATACATAATCAGATATATGTAAATAAGTATAAACTTTTATTTAGCTTGACTAAATTTAATAGAATATTATAGTATTTTATATTCTAAAAAATACTGTAGCAAAATTATATTTTAAAAATATTGTTATAATGCATAAATGTCATTTTTAATTCGTTTATCATATAGAAGATACAGCGGAATATAGCTGAAATAGTGGCATATATCGGGAATATTGGAATATATAGGGGATTAAAGCGGAAAGGCTATTTGGAAATAGCGTAGTATTTGAAACCCGCTACAGGATATAGCGGGGATACAGTGGGGTAAGAGCGGAGAATAAACTGCATAGGATTCTAGTAAACAAAGCATGAAAGACCCCCTTAAGGTCACAAGAAATCTCGAGAGTCCTCCCATGGAAAGTCAAAAGCCTAACGACCCTCCTCTCACAGTTTAGAATGGCACCATACATGGCTAGCCAGTCCATCTTTAGAATAAAAACACAGCCCATGAAACCATGCACATATGTGTCGCACTCAAACTCGATGCCCAACACAGATATCCTCAAACCCCGACAAATCATAGACATATAAGTTGTGCCCCCAATGGGGTTTGAGACAACAACGGGATCCAAAACCACAGTAGTACTAAGGTGCTGAGACTTGACCACATAATCAGATATAAAAGAATGCAAAGCGCCAGAGTAAAAAAGAGTTCTAAAAGGATGATCGAAAAGAGAAATCAAATCTTTAACAGAAACTTTCTTACCTTTGTCAAGTACACTAGCCACGAGACCTTACACCTGCCCTCCAGAAGATCCCGCCCTTTGGCCCTGTCCTTGCTTCTTCGGGCACTCCTTAGTATAGTGTCTGACCTCACCATGGTGGAAACGAGCATTCTTCCTTTTTCTGCAATCTCTGCTCAAATGACCCATGCGTCCACAACTATGACATTTCCTCTTGTCTTGATCTTTGTCATTCTTTCCGCCCTTCTTTTGTTGTTGTTCTTTCTTGGGCCACACTTTCTTGTTTTAGTGTCTCATCAATCTTAGCCTCTTTCTTTTTGCCTTTATCTTCATCGTGCATCAATGCTATATCAACAAGTTACTCGAAAGTTGCTCCCATCGGAATATGAGACATAGCCAAACCATGAAGGGATTCATTTAACCCTTATAACAACCCGTAAGCCCGGATTGACTTGAAGACAAGACGAATCAGAACACAAACAGAAGAACATTTCATTGCTTATTACAACAACTTACATCTGAATAAAAGAATATACAGAGTACGAATAAATATTATACATTTGATAAATATCAGAGATTTACAAATTACAATGCAGCAGAAAATAATAAAAAACACAACTGAAAGAGATACACGGATATAAAGCTTTCTGAATATCATTCTAGCTGTAAACCAGGATCCTGTGAATATAAATCTGCAAAACCAAAACTACTAGCTGCTCGTGTAGAAAACAGGGGCACCCAGAGTTTAGGTTAAAAAATAAAATCCGGGTCAATCATGTGACTGGTGTGAGAACTAAAATAGTTATTAATCTTTATTTTTAAAGTTAGGTAAATCAAGGGATGACGTCGTATAACACGGAACGGGTTTCCTCCCAAGAATACCAGTGCATAAAACAAACAACGCAATGCTAAATAAAGAACAATGAAGCTATTATAAGACCCAGGTCCCATCACACAATGCAACGCAAGTCGGAGGATAGGGTGTTACCTTATAATAGCCAAAGAATGCTTGATACGCTAAATTTCATCTTTTATTATTACTATAAGTGAAGAAAACAACTTCAAATATAAATGTATCAATCATAGACGGCATGGGTACCATATATCATGTCGCCATACAAGTTCTACAATTAAAACCGCATGATGTCGTATTGGAAGTTGGATTTCCATCATAAACCAAGGCATGGGATCGTCCTTACCGCTTCGAGACGCTCTAGCCTGCCCCTTGGGACCCAGACTCAAGTGGGCCCTTGGATCGTCAGGGCCAGTCCACACAGAGTGGATTAAAATGCCTGAACAATGCGTTTCTCTGCCCTATGGGGCGTAAACTGGTCATATCCCGACCAAGCTATCGGCCTCGGAATGACCAATATAACTGAGGCGCCTCGCTATCCATCATCCACATAAGTAAAATGTTAGGGCGTGCAAAACACTAACACCACTCCTAGCTAGAAGGAAACGCATGCCCTCCCTGATGTCCTCTCCCATTTCTGGTTCACACCAGTGTGTGAGGCTCGCAAATTAACGTTGCACAAAGCTACGCTATGTTAAAGCCGTTTTTTGATCATCAACCACAAGACTCTGCTTTTCAACAGAAGCCTTGATCATTTGCATCTCAGCATGCCACATAGGCAATTCACGCTATGCAACCGATGTCTATCAATCACACATAATGAAATCTGATGTCAGACACACATCCATTTACAAGTTCGTTCTAGGTCTGAATGAAACCGGAGGCACCTTATTTCTCCCCCATATGTCCAATACAGGGGAGAGGTCCTCACATATCTGTCGATCTCCAAGTACGTATGGATGATCACCACTTATTACCTTGCCTTGGGTGTACAGCCCAATCAAGACATCAGTAATCATCCAAACGATGTGAAGACCTCCAGTCTTCAACTACCGTCTTCATCCTCGACACATCGTTGAATCAGTTATTCAGAATGGGATAAACCTGGTCTTTCTGAATAACTCGTGTATATAATAAACAAGTGCTATAAAAACACAACATACGCCTCATTCCAGTCCAGAATATTTCTTTATTCAAATATTCTTATACTTTGGGAAAGGTTCCCATTAATTTTATCAAAGATAAATTCTTTAAATTTATTCTTTAATCTTCCTTTGGATATCATTTCAATCTAATTAAAGATGCATTTAAACTCCACTTGGTTTTAATCTTCCCAAAAATCAATATTAACGATTGTTTAACTTGGGAAATCATATCCTGCCTTTAACTGGGTTAAAGAACCAATGTCATTTAAAACATGGTTCACTATAAACCCAAAATCACATTCCATTCCATCAGCCTTTAACCGTAAATTGGCAAGTGAACAATTCCCTAAGTATTAACCCCGAAGGCCGAAGCCAACATCAGATCAATACCCAGAAAACCATTCAACTTAACTAATCTCCAGTTATTTTCTGATTTTGTTAACTCTGTTGAGTCTAAGAATAGTATTATTAAAGATACCATTTACGACAACCCAAATCTCATTCCATTAACAATGGAATCTTCATGGAAAACAAATCGATATATAATCGATATAAACTTCCATATCCAACCGATAATATAAATGGAATAACGAAAGGCCTTTTTAAATGCCAGATATATTAACCGACTTCCTCTATAGATGCTTACTTCGATTATTTCCAAATACAATTCCATTCAATTCCAATTTAATATGTTAAATTGGAAAACTTTACTTTGGAAAATCTCCTTTAAATCTTAGCAAAAGATTTATGAATTCCAAATCCCATTTCACTGTAAATCGGATTAAAGAACGAGTGACGCTAAAACACAGTTCACGATAAACCCAATTCACGTTCCATCAGTCCCTAATCGTAAATTAGTAAGAGAACAATTGCCTAGTGTTAACCCCGAAGGCTGAAACCAACATCAGATCAATACCCAGGAAACCATTTAACTTAGCTAATCTCCAGTCAGTTTCTAATTTTATTAACTCCATTGGGTTTAAGAACAGTATTATTAAAGATACCATTCATGACAAACCCAAAATCCAATTTGATATTAAATACAAGGCTCTGAATTGAAAATATATCGGCTTATATTTAATATCAAATTCTGAAATCAACCAATATCGTATTGGAATAACGATACATAAAAACATCTTCCAAATTCCTCCACAATTTCCGTACAATCACGGAATCCAACATCGAAATATTCCGAAGATAATTTTGATTCAAATCCATTCCAATTCATATATCGGAAATTTCTGTTATTTTTAAAACCATTTCAAATCCAATTTATTTATTTTAAAAATATTGGATTTCATAATTCTAGTTCAAAACTAGTTCATTTCGATAAAAAACTATTTTCATCTTTTCAAATGTGGAATTTTTCATCCCAATTCGTTTCAAATCATTTATTATGATTTTACACTAATTATTGATATTTTTAATAATTTTGTCAAGGCCTGTACAGTCGATTTCCATAAACGGCCACCGAATTGCACTTACAACGACCTTTTCCAAATTTTATTTGGTCATAATTCCAAATCCAGCCATTAGATTTCAAATCTCTAATATTCGTTAGAAATATCTTTTCGATACGAACCCAACGGTTCCAGTTTTAGGAGAATCCGACAGTCGGATCTCCCGTAATATCCGTTCGAAGTCAATGGTCGAAATTCACAAACTGCCGCAGCGCAACGCGTTCTATTCAGGCCATTATATTATATATATAATATATATTTCATCGATATCCTTTTCGAACATATTTTATAAATCGTTTTAAATTCGTTTTCAAAATGATTTCAACTTCATGTTCAATTTCAAATCCAAATAGACTATTCCATATCATCGATATATAAATGATAATGTTTTCAAAACATTAGATTTGGAAATCAATTCCTTTTCTATATTCATCATATAAATGAATGAAATCGATATAAATATCATTCATGTCAAAATGGCGTTAATCTAATCAACACGGCTTTATATATTTAAATATTTTCGTGCCCATCCCAAATCGGACATCAAAATCATATTTTGATTCTTTTCTGAATATTATTTGAAAATATTCATTATTTTAAAATAATCGTTATTTTAATATATTCATTCTTTCTGAACTGGAATCAGACACAGTCAATTACCATATAATGTGATTATATGGATTTCATACACACATGTATATAACAATAATCAAACACGGTCAACCATCATCCAGAGTAAATTCTACACTGCATAAGCATCAAATATAAATATTTAATGCTTACAACAGCTTGTCAATCAATCGATCAACATACAGCTAATTATTAGGATTAGTGTATGTCCAGTTTCATCCCAATACCCGTGTGGGGTTTTCAAACAACAAACACAGATTTATTTGTGCAGTTGGGAGAAGTGTAAAATTTATCGTCCCAGTCAATATCAGTCAAATGTGTGTACATAAACAAATCATCCGATTTGTTTATGAATATTTATTTTATTCATATACACATTAAAAATTATATTTTTAACTATAAAATATTTTATTCCATTCCACATCACACAATCAACTTTCACAACATAGTCAAACAAATAAACAAGTCGTCCATGGTCTGTGGACGACGGGTGTCGGGTGCAGTTATGCACCATCTACATCCTAGTATATATTTTAACTAGAAAATAAAATAAAAGTGAGGTGCTCTCACCGTTGGGTTCCACCCCGCCAGTTTTATTTCTGAATTTCTGAACCGTCTGGATTTGCCTAGAATTCTAAAACAGTCTGTTCTACGCTGTTCATATTAAAAATCACATTTTTAATATGATGTTTATGTTAAAAATCGCATTTTTATATCGCTACAAATATAAAAATCAAAATTTTATATTCTCCATCGTATAAAAATCATATTTTTATTATCTCTATTATATAAAACTCATATTTTTATTATATAAAAATCATATTTTTATTATATAAAAATCATATTTTTATTATCTCTATTATATAAAAATCATATTTTTATTATCTCTATTATATAAAAATCATATAATCTTTTCTTTTATAAAATCTAATCTTCTATCTAAAATCTATATAATCATTTCTTATATAAAATCTACTTTTCTATCTAAAATCTATATAATATTTTCATATATAAATTCTAAACTTTTTCTAATTATAAATCTCAACTTTATAGAATTAAAAATCTCATCTTTATAGAATGGTTATTCATAAAAAGATCAGCTTTTTCTTTACATAAATAAATAAAGTTGAAGATAAAAACTCACTTTTTATTCGATCTTTACAGAGGAGGGGATGCTGCATCATCGTCGGAGGAGGGGGTGCTGTTCGGCCTTAGACGTCGACAGTGCGGTGGGCAGCACGCCTGACGTGGCGGCATCGGGCTTGAAGCAGGGGGTGACGCTCGAATTTGGGGAAGGGGGATTTGAAGAGAGGGGCGACGGTCGGAGAGTGATGGGGAGAGGTAGACGACCGCTGGAGCGGTGGCGCAATCGATGGGGAGGGCGTGGTTGGCGGTTGCGACGGGTTTTTGGGAGAGGGACTGAAGCAGGGATCGATTTTATAAAGAGGAGGCTTAGAAATAATTGGGAAGGGGTTAGGTTTTAAAAGAAAATTATATATATACATATATATATATTATTTGATTTATTTAATTTCTTCAAAATTCTTGTTTAATGATACGAACTCCCATCCGAGCCCAATGACTGTCGCCCCCAGCTAGTTACCCTCATCCCGAACACAATGGGATAGGTTTCGTAACCCAATTCTATCGTTTCGATCAGTTTCCGTTTAAATTAAAATATAAATCTATATATATTCAATCCAAACATACATTTCAATTTACCAGTGCCACATACTGATTCTAAAAATTCCAGAAAAATTATTTCTAGCTTCATATTGACGATACGGTCCTAACAAAACTAATTTCATTAAGTTTGAAGACCGTTTGAAAAATGGTCATTTTCTGGTCGATCCAAATTGATTGAAACTGTTAAAACATGTTTTACTTCGCCACGCTCACATATTGATTTAAAAAATTATGAATTTTGGTATCTAGCAATAATTTGACATCCCGAATCCAGCAAAAGTGGTTTTGTCGATGTAACACCCTGAATTTTTGAATAATCGAATCAACTAAATTAAAGAATAATTAATCTTAGATTTGAGAATTAAGGGAAACGGGTTGTGCCATTGTGTTCGTCTCGGAATTCTGGTTGAGATAGAGTCTGAGTTCGCGTAAATTGATTCCATATGAAAAATATATCTTTAAATTAAATATTGCAGCAAAACATAAAAAATAAGAATGAGAAAAGAATAAATGTTTAGCATTGTTCAAAGGTTTGTAAGCAAAAGACTTAGTAGCTCATTTGGTTGGAACACGTGACTTGCATACAAGGGGTACAGAGTTCGATCCCCGCCAGCGCCATATTTTTGTTTTATAAGAATGGCTTAAAATGGCTTAGTGTGAATGTAGTTCAAAAAGTGGTTTAGTGTGAAAATGGGTAATTGGGAAGATAGATAAAAAGAAAATATATATATATAAACATATATATATATATATATGACGTGTACGCATCATGTGACGTACGTGGCGCATTTTTGGTTGTCAATGATTGTTTTTTTATGTGGCCTTCTTTGATTGGCTTTTATGACAAATTAAAGGTAAGAAAGATTTATGCATGTATAAATGGATATTTGTATATGGGTAATTAATGTATACGGTAAAAGGGACAATATGTAATTAACAATAATAGATTTATAATTTACATATAAATATGAAGGATAAACATGAAAACTAATGGCATAGATTGGTTCATGAAATGGTACATTTAGTGTACCATTAATTGTGAGCATAATTAAAAATATAGTTATGGCATAATTAAAACGGGAATAATTTACATATGGAATTTGTCATAAATAAGAAATATTTAAATTATAGAAAAAAAAGAACATTTAATACACTGTGCTGAGTCATTAGGGCTGAGGTGTCACCCTATCTTGTTTGGATGGTTCAGGTTGCTTCTAGGTTGATCGGATTGCCTAAATTAATCCTAAACTCTATAAAAACACCTCTAGACTCAAACCCTAAAATAAAAACAAAATTAGATTCATGGCCTCCATGTCGTCACCTAGCAACTCGGCATAGCCGCCACCAATTAGAGAGGAAGGAAGCTAGTCTAAATCAATCCTTTTCAACTTTAACAACGAATCTTCTTCAAGGGAAAGCTATTACAACTTCAGAACTCAGAATTCATAATTCAAGACCTTCTTTGAATTGCAAGTGTTCGATAATTTTAATAAAATAATTAGCAAATTAATTGGATTGAGTTATGATGTGGACTATTTGGATATGATGTGAATTATTGACCGCATGTTATTATTCATATAGTAAAATTGTGATGTTTATGTTGTAAATTCTATGATGCTATCTTGTAAAGTTGTGATCATCCATGTCGTAATATTATGATTGGCTTATGTATAATCGAATCACCATGTTCTTCATATGTTAGTTTGGGTATGTTGATTCATATGATAAATCATAATTATGTATGCAAGTTTAGATTATTATTTTTATTAAGACATGAATCATATGCAAGTTGGGGAAAATTATATGTATAACCTTATATGCTTCATGGCATCTATTTTAGATCTAAAGTTAGGCTATGACATGTGTGAGTTATATGCCAAATTCTACATGCTAGTTTACATGTTTAGATGTAAGTTTATACCATTGTTATGTTGCATAAATCACATATGCAAGTTTATATGAATACATGTGTTTGAAAATGAATCATGTTATGCAAGTTTGTGGTTACTGCCTATGCAATTTTACACCTTTAGATGTAGATCTATGACATACATGATTTATGCAAGTTTGTGACCATTATCTAAACAAGTTCACACCTTTAGATTTGGATTTATGACATATGTAATTTTATACAAGTTGTAACTTTGGCCTATGCAAATTTTAGATGTAGAACATCATTCACACATGCTAGTTCACCCCTTATGTTTAGATCTAGTTTTAATTATATGTATGTTGTGATGTTTTCTCTTTATTCCATGAGTTAGACTAATCGAGTCTAACGTATATTTTACGTTAAACGAACGAACGTACAACGTGGGGTAAAGGGGATAATATTAAAAGATTTAATTGGCATAAATGCCTTAAAAGGCATAAAATAAATTTGTGATGAAAATTGGTATGATTTTACATACCATAAATAGATGGACATAATTGAGTCAATTATGGCCATAGTTAAATTTGGAATTAATTGATAATTTGAATAGGGAAAGTAATTCAAATTGGGGAATGATTAATTAGGAGTAATTAATCGTCTAAGACACGAGGTTAGACTCTTTTGTGGTGTAAGACTGCCCGGACCTGCTCGACAAATCCAGCTGCCACAAATGCCAGTCTAATGTGGGAGGTCTTAGGCATAAATTAAATACGCCACAATTGTAAAGACACGAGGTTAGGCTCTTTTGTGGTGTAAGACTGCCCGGACCCGCCCGGCAAATCCAGCTGCCACAAATGTCAGTCTAATGTGAGAGGTCTTTATGAGGTTACGGTCTTAATGAATTAAGAAACACTTAACCAGATAAACATATAGTGGGACATGAGGGGGTTAAGTGGGTGCCTTGGGTGGCATGGGGAGTCTAGTGGGTGCCTTGGGTGGCATTTGAAATACGATTAGAAATACTTAACCAAAATTGAAACATATAATTGAAACATGAATAAGAATTGGGTTAAGTGGGAAATACTAGAGGGGACCAAGCTTAGGTGGATAGCTTGTGTCAAGTCATGGGGGCCCATTTCAACCAGTAACCCATACGTATCTTTGTGGGCTCGGCCCAAGTTGAGGACGGGACACACATACTGGGCTTGACTGTAAGAGGCCAAACCGGGTTAGCGGTGCCAATGCAAGTCTAACGGGTGCATATGCGTATGTGAAACCAGGCTGGTAGGTAAGACGTTGTTGCAACGTGTTGGTATAAGTCGTGCATCTCTGGTAGTATTGGGTTGCCACTTTGGGGAGTGATACACCCCACTGTGGGACCAGCACAGGTATCTACGAGTTAGGGAGACGATCGAATGGGGAAGGTAGTGGGTACGACTAGTGGAGATAGGAGCAGGCGGCACCTATGACAGCAGCTAGGAGTACAGCTACCATATTATAAATATTGTAATTAGAATGAGGAGGGTAGTGGGTACCACTAGTGGAGATAGGAGCAGGCGGCACCTATGAAGGCAGCTAGGGGTGCACGAAACTACCAATATCATTATTAAGTCTGTAGGCAGGATCAACCTTAGGATGACTAGTGGTGGTGCAGTATAGCAATTACCTTATAGTGGTGGTGCAGTATAGTGATTATCTTATATTGGGTTAGGTGCGCTTTAATGATATTGTTGTTCATCTTGTTTCCTTGTTTACTCTGCCATACTCAATGCTTCATGGTCATTACCTTATTTTCCAACTTATGCCTTAGCCTAGTTACTTTGGTAATTATATTGTTAAAGTTATCGCACTCGCCAGACTTTATGTCTGACCCCCTTTGTTTCCTCCTCTTTTCTTCCTCCCCCCCCCCCCCCGGGGCTAGGTGCTCAGGTTGGAACTAGCACCGGTGGAGCTTGATTTTGGACAACTGTGTTTCTTGCTTTTAGAAGATTGCTTGGATCGCTGAAGTAAAGTTCAACCTCTCTTTTATTTATGGCTATTTTGTATTGGGGATTATGTCTTTCAATTTATGTACTTTGATTTAGTCAAGATGGATATTATGTACTTGGCTCTGGTTTTGATGATGTAATCAAACATATGTATTTTCCGCTGCAATGAAATAAAGTTTTTAATTTTTCAAGTACTATTTATATCTGTCTTATTGTTAATTTTCTGTTCTATACTAACTTAAAACGCTCCATAGAAGTTAATGCATTCCCTTTGTGAGTGACATTAATGGACATAGGGTGTTACACGTGGTACCAGAGCTGAAGTTTACCAGAACAGATATGAGATTTTGAAAAACTATTTTTCAAAAGCATTTTATAAAGAAATACTTTCAAAAATATGTTTTAAGGAAAGTATTTTCAAGAAAAAAGCTTATTTTAGAAAGCATAGCCCCAAGGGCCATATATCTTATCTTTAGTATGTCCTCTCGTTAGTACCTTTGACCTTTAGGTAGGGTAGTCCTATGGTTGAAACATGTGTTTGAGATATGTTATGTATGATGGATGCATGTGGATGCAAGTGTTTGCTAGTGGTTGCTCGCGGATGCATATGCACACACTTTAGGCACTAGATCGGCTCAGTCACTTCATATTGCATACTGCATATAAATGTGTGTGCATCTTTAAGCTAATGGATGTATAATGGTTGTGCTATCATATGGATGCGGCATTTTGGTGAAAAGTTGTGCACACATGTAGAAATAATATGTATCGATGGGGTTCTTTCGCATACATAATGGACGCATGGCACTATCATGGTTTGCATTAAGGAGATCAACTGAATCAGTAGACCGCCTGATTTTGCATTAGATAAGGAACATATACACACACTTCTTGCATATGTTCATACAACATTAGAAAATTTTAAGGACAATGGATGCCTATGTTTGATGGTTGAATAGATGGTTGTTTAGATGGTAGGATACGTTCTTCTTCATTTAGAGATTTCGAGGACGAAATCCTTTAAGTAGGGGAGAATGTAACACCCTGAATTTTTGAATAATCGAATCAACTAAATTAAAGAATAATTAATCTCAGATTTGAGAATTAAGGGAAACGGTTGCGCCATTGTGTTCATCTCGGAATTCTGGTTGAGATAGAGTCCGAGTTTGCGTAAATTGGATTCCGTATGAAAAAGATATCTTTAAATTAAAGATTGCAGCAAAACATGAAAAAAAAAATGTTTAGCATCATTCTAAGGTTTTGTAATGACCCAGGATTTTGTCGACTTTGGTTATCGCCATAAACTCAATGATGACTAACCAAACATCGAAAAATACCGGATGATTAATGAAAGAAATTAGAGGGTGAGGATAGATAAGATAGAAACTTAGAATAGAAGAAGAAGAAGAAGAAGAACACAATATCAGAGTAACACGAATCTCACAACGGAACGAATAAATATATTTCATAACACAACTTTGAAATACAAATTTGTACTTGAATATACATATCATTATCAAAGTACAGCACTTACAACACAGCGGAAATAACTAAAACTATATGATCCTGAAGCCTCCTGCTCCATCTCTTCAAGTATCTGTAAATCCCGACTACTTGACTGCCGTACAAATTTAGGCACCCAAGAGTTTAGGGAAAACAAAACAAAATAAACTCCGGGTCAGTCATGGGACTGGTATGAGTAAAACAGTTAAACAGTTCGAACAAGTAATCAATATCTCATAAGACCACGTCGTATAACGGAACGGGTTTTTCCCTTATGAGAATCCAAATTATCTTTATATCAAAAACCTTTTGATATTATAATAATGTCTATCACCCACAATATAATAATCATCTAGCAGAAACGCTTTCATCTCACGTTCTACATATATAGTATACAATCAAAACCGCAAGCACGTATTGGGTAATGGATTTCCAACTATGACATGGTATGGAACCACCTTTCGCTAGTGTACCTCTAGAAAGGAATACACTGGGTTCAACAAGAACATCTTGCAACCCGGCCACACATGACTGACCACTCATTTCTCTTGAGTGTATCGAATGTATATCACCAACGGTTGGGATCGGCAACCATTTCCCGAATGGGACAGCATCAACAATAGATTTTTAGAAGTAAATGAAACTCTAGATCAGGTGATTATACACCCTACTTCGGTGCGACCGACTTAGCCATGCTGCCTGCCCAATTTCTGTCATTTACCGGATGTTGAGGCTTGAGGTTATGCCTTATCATCATATCAGATTCACTTCGAATGTCACATAGTCAAATCCATCAAATCACTTATTGATGTCTACAACCATACATTACGTGTCAGCTAAAAGAAGTTTCCTTCTCCGCTTCCACTCTTGGTATGGTTGAAGAAATCAATGTACGTGATCTTTCCGGAAATACTCTGTCAGACATTCATCTATACAAGTCATCCAGGAACAGGATGAACCGAAAGCACTATTCAGTACATCCATCTTAGGCACTGTTGTCTAAGACTTATACAGTAGCCCTTGCATTTTACTCCGTCTTTAATTATCTTTGGCATATATGATTCGCAACGCTTATGCGAATACAGAATGGTTCTTTGGATTATAATCCAACCGGTCTCTCCATATTAACAACGTTAAAATGGTAAAAACTTCGATAGTCTGTTATTTAACTATCAAAGAAAAACACGTGTGCAAACAACGATATTATTTCCAAATGGAAATTCTATCAATCAATCATCAATGATATATATCTACATATACATATATTTCCTTATTTTCTATGTTTAGAAAATATACGTTATTAACACCGGAAAACATTTCCATTGTTTATTTACATATCACTATCATTTCACAACTATCAGTCCCTGGCTGTAAACTAGTAGGTGAACAATTCTCTAAGTATAAACCCCGAAGGCCGAAACCAACATCAGATCGACACTTAGAAAACCATTCAATTTACTAATCTCTAGTCAGTTTCTAATCTTGTTTAACTCTATTTCTTTTAACTATGTTCTATTAACTTCTTTGAATAACTATGTTCAATTGACTCCTTTCGAATAACTATATTCAATTGACTCCTATTTGATGACGCTATTTGATAACTCTAATCGACTAACTCTTTTCTATCTCGTTAATTTCCTTTTATAATCCTATTTATTTTCCCAATAAATATTCCTTTATTCTATTTATTTATCAACTAAATATTCCTTTATTCTATTTATTTACTTTCTACGTAAATATCTTTTCTTTATACTTCTATTTACTTGCTAAGTAAATAATCGTTTTATAAAAATTCTTTGACTTTAAAATTATTCCCTTTCTAAATATCTCCTATTTATAAATATTCAGTTTATAAATATTTTATTTTCAATATCACTTTGAAAATTCCCTTATCAACATTCCGGTATGTTATGGTATTCAACATATCAAATCACGATGATCAATATCGTCCAAACACATATAATTGACAACAGATTATATATCATGTCATATATCACAATATATGAATCATAGTAAAATAAATGTTGAGGAATCCAGTTGGATTCCTCCAACCTGTTTCCCTGCATCACAGATGTTAAACAATATAGATAACATCACTTTCAGTTCCATATGATATATTCTGTTAAACAGAACTAATATAGAAATTCAACTAACTGACTAGCAGTTCAATCAAACAATCAACACGCAGTCAATCAGCCAATATTTAACAGTTCTAAAAAATACAACATGAAATTATAAACTATTCAGAGTTAGTGAGATTTACTCACATTTGCGCGTTAGCCGTTAAATAACGATTTGCGTTATTTGATTCAGTCGGACAATTTATTTTGCCATAAATTGTAA
Source organism: Allium sativum (assembly GCA_030737875.1). NCBI lineage: Eukaryota > Viridiplantae > Streptophyta > Magnoliopsida > Asparagales > Amaryllidaceae > Allium > Allium sativum. Next base: position 559,188,853 of record CM060920.1, on the reverse strand, counting down.
TGTGCTCCATTTGACTCGCGGTCAGTTCCAGTGTGTAGTGTTAGTCCATACGATCCCAACGCAAATTACAGTTCGTCAATCTGACTTCGTACGAGCTAGATACGACCATTACAATTGGGCTTTACCCTTTTTACTGGCCCACTCCCCTACAAACAGACCCAGCCCGCGTTAAAGTCCAAACCGAACATCTTGTTCCCCGAACAATCGTAACTCAGCCTGCATCCTCCGACTTCGATTTATGCAACTCGCCAGTCTTCTACAGGAACCCCTCTTCTCTCCATAAAAAAAACAACACTGAAATCACCTAATCACTTCCTTAATCTCTACTTAATACCCTTTAATCACTTGTTAAACCGACGCTCATCTCTTCCTTCCAAAACTGTCGACTCCTGCTTCTTCTCAATGGCCATTACCGAACTTCAGAACATGATCGCACCTCCATTTCTCCAACTGACAGTGCCTCGTTCACCCCCCTTCGAATCCTCATTCAAACCATCCCCAACAACATTGAATTCGAATCCAACTACCAGGCCGAACGAACCCGCACAGTAAACCCACCATTTACAAACTTTTACCTCCACTGTATTCCTCCTACAGATCACCCAAACCAAATGATACTGGAACGAACGGTTTAAGGATCAAATAATTAGTGGGTCCAAACATTTAAGAGGAGAATGTGATTTTTTAATGGAGTGTTGGGTTTTACTTTTAAATTTCTTGGATCCGCCATTGAAGGATTCGAATCCCTGAAGCCCTCGAAAAAGTCTGCCGTGATGATATTATTTATACTCTGTTGAGACTTAAGGGTTAAGCATGCATAGGTGTTCAAACGTAACTTCTCAACCCTGTTTTCATTCATTTTTTTGATGTGGTAGCGAAGGAAAAATGAAAGGTATACAGTTAGCCGCGTGAGCTGATCTTTCATGGCCGGCAGGACTTAGTAGCTGTGAAGGAAGGAACGTGGACGCCAGGGAGGCATTAGAAATGAATGGAAGGTATAAAAAGAACGTGCTCATATATTGTTTTAAGTTTACAAAATTTCGGTTACTTCGTTACATGAAACTCTGTTCATTTTGATCTACTATCGACAGAAATAAATATACCATTATGTTCAACAATGTGCCACGATCCCAAAAATATAATAATACCGGTAGTTTAACTCATATTTTGAAACCTCAAAATGTTGATTACAGGATGCAAAATACTCCAAATAAAAAGTTGCTTATTTAATTAATTAAAAATTACAGTAAAATTCTAAAAATTAAATTATCGTTATGTCCCAAAAGAACCTTGTCTAAATTCCAACCCGATCTCTAGTTATATCGAATAAACCGATACGATCGATAAACGATTCTATATCGACTATATTAAAATTTGATTTGGACATAACTCAAAATCTACACAACGAAATCCTGATTTTTCTCCTCTACTAGAAAGATATACCCCACCAGCTCCACACGTTTCTTGTTTCACATAAATTCGATTTAAAACGGCTTCTGTATATTCAGTTGAAGTTCGAATCGCCAATTTACGAACTGCAGCGCCATTTCAAGCTCGATTTTAATTATATTATAATTCTATGTTCAAACTGTCGTTTATATAATATATTCGTTATTCAACTTCAATTCCAAGCTGAATTAAATATCACAGATGATCCGGTTCACACCATATCGTCATTTCAGCCAATTCTGATTATTTCAGAATTAAATATATTATTTAATTTATTATTTTAATTAAATATTCATCATTATTTAATTCCACGACCATTTATTTCACTATATCAGTACTTAAATAATTAAATAAATTAATTATAATACCTTTGCCAATGCGGGTCATTACAGGTTTGTAAGCAAAAGACTTAGTAGCTCATTTGGCTGGAACACATGACTTGCATACAAAGGGTACAGAGTCTGATCCCCGCCAGTGCCATATTTTTTGTTTTAGGGGAATGGCTTAAAATGGCTTAGTGTGAACACAGTTCAAAAAGTGGTTTAGTATGAAAATAGGTAATTGGGAAGATAGATAAAAAGAAAATATATATATATAGAAAATATATATTTATATACACATATATATATATATATGACGTGTACGCATCATGTGGCGTACGTGGCGCATTTTTGGTTGTCAATGATAGTTTTTTTATGTGGCCTTCTTTGATAAATTAAAGGTAAGAAAGGTTTATGCATGTATAAATGGATATTCGTATATGAGTAATTAATGTATACAGTAAAAGGGAGAATATGTAATAAACAATAATAGATTTATAATTTACATAAAAATATGAAGGATAAACATGAAAATTACATGGCATAGATTGGTTCATGAAATGGTATATTTAGTGTACCATTAATTGTGAGCATAATTAAAAATATAGTTGTGGCATAATTAAAATGGGAATAATTTACATATGGAATTTGTCATAAATAAGAAATATGTAAATTATAGAAAAAAATGAACATTTAATACACTGTGTTGAGTCATTAGGGCTGAGGTGTCACTCTATCTTGTTTGGATGGTTCAGGTTGCTTCTAGGTTGATCGGATGCCTAAATTAATCCTAAACTCTATAAAAACACCTCTAGACTCAAACCCTAAAATCAAAACAAAATTAGATTCATGGCCTCCATGCCGTCACCTAGCAACTCAGCATAGCCGCCACCAATTAGAGAGGAAGAAAGCTAGTCTAAATCAATCCTTTTCAACTTTAACAACGAATCTTCTTCAAGGGAAAGCTATTACAACTTTAGAACTCAGAATTCAGAATTCAAGACCTTCTCTAAATTGTGTGTTCGATAATTTTAATAAAAAAATTAGCAAATTAATTGGATTGAGTTATGATGTGGACTATTTGGATATGATGTGAATTATTGACCGCATGTTATTATTCATGTAGTAAAATTGTGATGTTTATGTTGTAAATTCTATGATGCTATCTTGTAAAGTTGTGATCATCTATGTTGTAATTTTATGATTGGCTTATGTATAATCGAATCACCATGTTGTTCATATGTTAGTTTGGGTATGTTGATTCATATGATAAATCATAAGTATGTATCCAAGTTTAGATATATTTTTTATTAAGACATGAATCATATGCAAGTTGGGGAAAATTATATATATAAACTTATATGCTTCAAGGCATCTATTTTAGATCTAAAGTTAGGCTATGACATGTGTGAGTTATATGCCAAATTCTACATGCTAGTTTACATGTTTAGATATAAGTTTATACCATTGTTATGTTGCATATATCACATATGCAAGTTTATATTGTTAGCCTACTTTGTGAACTAGGCAACACAAAGCCGAGATGTCAAGCGTTGAAGCACACTTCTTCTTAAAAAGCATCGGATCGGATCGGAAGGCTACTACCTAATCGGATCAGAGGGCTACTATGCAATCGGATCGGAGGGATACTACGCAATCGGATCGGAGGGATACTACCAGATCGGGACGGAACAGAGCAAAATGGACAAGAACTCAGGTTCAGCTCAGGTCGGGTCGGATCGGATGCCCCGATCCGAACCCTTTCTGCTCGCTCTTCCGAACCGAACCCAGCATACCATATCGCTTCACCCCACGATCTCCTGGATGTTCGGGGTAGTTACAACCATTTCCTACCCATGATGACCACTAATCTGGTGCGTTGTCAACACTCGAATCCATTTGAGCCGGAGAACGATGGGATGAGAGCCACGTATCTCCGACCCGAACCGGATTCTGGGTGAATTTCCACCTATAAATACCCCGTCAAGAGACATTTGAAAGGATCTTTTTGGCACTCTGAGAGTTCAAACACCTTTGAGAACCGAATTCCACCATTCCCAAACAATCCAAATCGTCATTTAAAGTATATTTTGAGATAATTGAGTGAATGTACATGAAAAGTGAGTGAAATTGAGTGAATATCTCATTATATTTACATCTATATCATCGAGGAAAGTGATTATAAAGTGGACGTAGGCTTTTCGACGCCGAACCACAATAAATCTTGTGTCTCCATTTTACTTTTTGATCTCATTTTATTTCGATTTTAGTCAATTTTGGTGTTAGAACCACTTTTTGGTCTAACATTCTGGTGCTTTCATTGAGAGCCATTTGAATTCTCTGTTTTTCTGGATTATCGTTCTACTTTTTGGACCTTTGAGTTCAAAGAAGTTAATCCTCAAGTTTCGATGCTTTTGAATATTTGTTGGTTGATTGTTGAAGAACTATGGCCAAAGGAGAAGGCAAGGAAGTTCAAACTAGTCGAGGGAACGGAGTTGGTGAAGATCAGCAAAACCCGGTTGTGACAAGGTCTCGTGGGCAGAGCTCGGGAGCGGATCAGACAGGTTCAGGAAATCCGCACCGAACTCAAGGAGAGAGCTCCGATACGATCCGAGTAGGAGAATCTGAAGATGTGCACTCCCCTAACCCAAACCGATCCGAACAAGTTGCTCTGCTTCGATCCGAACAAGTTTCCCAGCTCCGACCCGAATAGATTGCTCAGCTCCGATCCATCACTAGGAGATGCTGGAACCTCTACTCGAGCTCCTCCAAATGCTCCGACTCCAGCCACCAGGATCAACGATCAGATCAATCCATCTGCACCTATTACCCAAGGAGATTTTTCGCACCTTCTTGACATGCTTGAGAGCACTAGGGAGGCTATGAAAATCCACGAGTGCACCAATCTTATGATGCAAGAGAATATGAGAATCATGAGCAGGGAAATTAGCGAACTCCGCAGACAGAGAACCCCATCCCCGGTTCATCGCACTGCAATGGATCAATCTTCTTCTTCTGAGGAAGAACGACCCCGTGAAAGAAGGCCACTCGAACGACCTCAGAATTTGGAGCAAATGACGTTTGGATCTTTGGGGTCCCGCGAGGACGCTGCACGGGTACTAGAACCCAATGATCCGAGCTTGAGAGAGCCTATGCTGTTACCAATGCGGGGATCCCATGTATTGCCTAGAGACCCTAACCTTACCAATCCTACTCAGGGACAAATGCTCCAGCCCCTTCCTCCCGAGATCGACCAGGAACGTAGGGAACAAAGCATAGCAGAAGCGGCTCGAAGAATGAGGGCATCCCCTGATCAGGAGCCCAGAGGAAACCCGAACATCAGAAGGAGGGCGTCCCCTGATCAAGAGCCCAGAGGAAATCCAAACATCAGAGCCAGGGAGCCTGAACGGCCCTTGACCAATGCTGACGTATGGACTATGGTACGCCAGATCATGTCTGAGAGTCGGAACTACACCAATGAAGATTATGGCATTGAGCGAAGCCATACTCCCTTTACTGATGACATCATCAACTTTCAGTTTCCCCGACGTTTTAACCTGCTGCAGATGGACAGGTACAACGGGAGAACCGACCCGGGACAACATTTGATGCGATACGCATGGCTTATGAATGTTGTCGTTGCCCCTGACGCAGTGAAGTGTAAAGCTTTCCTGATCTACTTAGAAGACGTGGCGCTGCTATGGTTTACCCGACTTCCTCCTCGGTCGATATCGAATTTTAGGGAATTAAGCGAACGTTTTATGAGTCAATTCCGACTTCACGCCCGTCTAAAAATGTTATTGAATTACCAAGAATTAAGAAAGCGCCGGGTGAGTCTTTGAAGTCATATCTCGACCGTTTCAACTTAGCTGTAACAGAAGTCAGTGACCTGCACGAGCCCACCATCTTGATGGCTTTAATGGAGGGAGTCGATCCTGATTCCGAGTTTGGAGATTATCTTTATGGGAAGCCACCTCCCACAAGAGAGTTATTTTATGAAAAGGCCGATATTCATTTAAGACGAGAGGAAGCAAGAGAAAACAGAAAGAGAAAGTCCGGAGTGGCTTCAAAAGAAACTGTTTAGTGTAATGTCGCTGTGAAGCAGTCTGGAGAAAGTTCTGAGAAAGTCGAAGGGAATGTGGGAAACAAGAATGGAAACGGCAATAATGGAAACAGGGGCAACAACAACCGTAATGCGAATGGTAACAGAAGAAATAGGAACCGAGGAAGTAACTCTGACAAACGACCCCGGTTCCAGACCTATGAGAATTATTCACCGCTAAACGACACTCTGGAGAACATTTACTTGGATACATACAATGTTTTGCAATACAAAAGACCGCCGCCTCGAGACTCAACGGAGAAAGAAATCGCAACTGGAAAATTTTGTTTATTTCATGGAACTCATGGGCATTCAACAAATGAATGTCGACATTTGAGAGATGTGATTGAGAAGCTGCTGCGCGAAGGAAAATTGGATGAATATAAGGCTGCCCCAAGAGACAGGGGGCAAGGAGAACAGGCCCCAAAGCAGAATCAATCTGCTCCCAAGCCTACAGCGCAGCAGAAAGGCAAGGGAATTGTTATTAACACCATAGTAGGTGGACTCCACCCAGCTATTCACAGTTTTAGAGCAATGGACCAATACGTTAATGCAGCTAAGCACGTAGATGTGGATGGGTGTGATGATTTGGAAGATACCGCCCCTGTGAAACAACAGAGGACAATGTTTGATGACGTGGTGTTCCGTAGCAGAGACGATACCGGAATCCAGTCACCTACCGAAGATCCGTTGCTCATTACCACCACCATTGGACCGGCATTGGTTCATAAGGTGCTAGTGGACAATGGAAGCTCTATTAATATTTTGTTTAAAAAGTCATTCGATCAGATGAAACTTGAGTCTGGAGATTTGAAGCCATGTGATGGTTGGATCCGAGGCTTCAACGGGGCATCGACATCTCCAATGGGGTATATAGAATTGCCCGTAACATTGGAGCAAGGGGAACGTCGAAGAGTACGAATGCTTCAGTTCGTAGTGTTGGACGTAGATTCACCCTACAACGCATTTTTGGGAAGGCCTGCCCTTGCAGAGTTCAGGGCTTGTATCGCCCCCATGGTGTTTATTGCTTAAGTTCCCCACTAAAGCCGAAACAGGAGTATTGAGAGGAGATCATGTCTCCGGACGGGCTTGCTATGTCGCCGAATTAAAAATGCTGATGAAGGGACTCAACGTCGAGAGTAAAGGTGCCTCGCCTCCTCCAAAGGAGGGTTCGGCGTAGTAATTAGAATGATCAGCCCCAAAGGAGTTGCCCAAGGGAACGCCTGAAGACTTGGATCCCAAAGAAGATGAGGAACCAAAGGCTAGAAATGCAACTCCTAATGAAGCGACAGTGGATATACCGATTGACGAAGCTGATCCAGCAAGCGTTTTGAAGATTGGATCCCAGTTGGATCCACATCGAGCCAAAGAACTAACTGACTTCCTGAAGGCAAACCTGGATGTGTTTGCCTGGACCCACGCCGACATGTGTGGGATATCGCCATCCATCATGAGTCATTCACTGAGTATAAACCCAAAACACCCGCCTGTAAAGCAAAAGAGACGTGTGCTGGGTCCAGAGAGGTCGGCAACTCTGAAAGAGGAAGTGGAGAAGCAGAAAGAGAACGGATTTATTAGAGATTCGACATATCTCGACTGGATATCGAATCCTGTTTTAGTAAAGAAGTCAAACGGAAAGTGGCGGACATGCATTGATTTTTCGGACTTGAACAAAGCTTGCCCGAAAGATAGCTTCCCACTCCCCAGAATTGACCAACTTGTAGATTCAACAGCGGGACATGAACTTCTTTCTTTCATGGATGCATATTCCGGGTACAACCAGATTCCTATGCACGTGCCAAATCAAGAGTACACGAGCTTCATTACAAATTTGGGGTTGTATTGCTATGTGGTCATGCCGTTCGGATTGAAAAACGCTGGAGCTACCTACCAACGCTTGGTGAACAGGATGTTTTATAACCAAATAGGGAAGACTATGGAAGTTTATGTGGATGATATGCTTGTCAAATCGAAACAGTCCTCCAGCCATACACGAGACTTGGCAGAGATGTTAGGTATCCAGCGAAAATATCGGATGAAGTTAAATCCTTTGAAATGCTCATTTGGAGTGGCATCGGGAAAGTTTCTAGGTTTCATCGTGAGCTCTCGAGGGATTGAAATCAATCCCAGCCAAATAGCAGCAATAAGAAACATTGAAGAACCGAGGAGAATCAAAGATGTCCAAAGTCTTGCAGGGAAAGTAGTCGCGTTGAGTAGATTTATCTCCAAAGCAACGGACAAATGCGTCCCATTTTTTGACTTGATAAAAAGGTGAAAGAAGAATTACGAATGGACTCCGGACTATGTTGAGGCCTTTCAAAATTTATTGGAATTACTAGAGAAACCACTGATTTTGTCAAAGCCAGTGGATCATGAAGAGTTATTTGTTTACCTAGCGGTTTCGACTCACGCTGTTAGCACAGCCTTAGTCCGAGAAGAAGACAAAGTGCAAAGGCCGGTATATTATGTAACCAAGAAATTGGCAGCTGCAGAACGCAACTACCCAAGGATTGAGAAGCTTGCTTACAGCCTCCTGATCGCCTCCCGAAAACTTCGCCACTATTTCCAAGCTCACCCAATAACCATATACACTGACCAGCCACTGAGGCAGGTGTTGCAGAGACCCGAAGCATCGGGGCGTTTGATCAAATGGAATATTGAATTAAGTCAGTTTGATTTAAATTTTCAGCCGTGGAGATCGATCAGGGGGCAAGCTCTGGCTGACTTTATAGCAGAGTTCACAATTCCAGAGGAGGAAACGATCAATGACAAGGTGGTCAAGTCAGAGGAGGAGTTAAAATTAGATCCATGGAAGCTGTACACAGACGGAGCCAAGAACGACCGAAGGTCCGGAGCTGGAGTCGTCTTAGTTACTCCTGAGGGACGATCGTTATATTATGCTCTACGATTAGAATTTTCAGTGACTAATAATGACTCCGAATATGAAGCCCTGATTGTCAGGCTGAAACTTGCTAAGGAACTCGGAATAAAGGCGTTGGATATATTCTACGACTCCAAAATAGTCGTCAGCCAAGTGCGGAAGGAGTTTGTGGCTCGGGGACCTCGACTGATCGCTTATCTCGGGAAAGTGGAGGAGCTGTTAAGCAGTTTGGAACGGTATAACATAACGCATATCCCAAGAGCCGAAAACCAGAAGGCAGATAGGCTAGCAAAGCTAGCTAATTCCGACAACCCGGAAGAAACCGAAATGATTCCAATTGAAACGTTGGGATCGCCAAGCTTTGAGTCGATGGAAATTGAATTTGCTTTCGAAGCAAAACCGGAGAAGGAGTCGTGGATGACCCCAATTAAGAATTTCCTTAGAAATGGGATACTCCGGTCAACGAAGAGTGAGAGGGGGCTATAGTTCGCAAGGCTACCAGATACATCCTTCAAGATGATACTCTTTATAGACAAGGATTTTCTATGCCCCTATTACGATGTATAGCACACAACGACATCAAGCGTGTACTATGAGAAGTACACGAAGGTGAGTGTGGAGATCATACGGGAGGTCAAACCTTAGCAAAGAAGGTATTGCGGTATGGATACTTCTGGCCCACAATTAATAAAGATGCAGCTGATTATTCACGACGCTACGACAAGTGCCAGAGATTCGCCAAAATCCCCAGAGCACCACCGACCCAACTTAAATCGATGGTGAGTCCTTGGCCGTTTGCCATGTGGGGAATTGACATCATCGGAGTTCTACCAATTGCTAAGGGAGGAGCGAAATATGCAATAGTCGCCGTGGACTATTTTACGAAGTGGGTGGAAGCTGAGCCCTTAACCAAAATCACAGCGAGAAAGGTGATAAGTTTCGTGGTTAGAAATATTATATGCCGATTTAGGATCCCAAGGACCATTATAACTGATAACGAAACCCAGTTCGATGGTGCCGAATTCAGAAATTTCTGCCAGAAATATAAGATCGACAAACGGTACACTGCAGTCGCCCATCCACAGTCAAACGGGCAAGTAGAAGCGATAAACAAAGTCATAAAGTCCATCCTCAAGAAGCGATTAGAACGTGCAAAGGCAAAATGGGTGGATGAATTGCCCTTAGCTTTGTGGGCATATCGGACAACGTTTAAGACAGCTACCGGTCATACTCCTTTCTCCCTCTCATTTGGTTCAGAAGCGGTAATTCCAGTATAGCTTGAAGTTCCCTCTCACAGGGTAACATATTATGACCCGATGACAAATCGGGCACTCCTACTCGAGTCTCTTGATGAAATCGAAGAAAAAAGGGACGAGGCAGACTTGCGCGCGTCAAGACAACGACGTCAGATGGCATGCTATTATGACCAAAAAGTTCGTTTTAGGACTTTCGAACCGGGAGATTTGGTGCTAAAGCGAGTTTTTCCATCCCTTCCTCACCTTGGTCCAAAGTGGGAAGGACCCTTCGTCATCCAACGGAAACTTGAGACAAGAGCCTTCAAGTTAACAGCCGTAGATGGCGAAGAGGTACCTAGGGCTTGGAATGCCCAACACTTGATGCGATATTTGAATTAGGGATGTTGTACTCTTTGCTGTTTTCCTTATGAACACTGTAAAAAGGCACGACTTGCCTTAGAAAAATCTGTTGATATGAACAAAGAACTATAAAGTGGATGTAGGCTACGACTTAGCTGAACCACTATAAAAATATCGTATGTCATTTACTTTCCTGCATTATTTATACCTTTAACTACTATTCCGTTATGATTATGGAATATAAGATGATTTAAAACTTAAAAGTTGAAAACAGCTTATATGCAGGAACAAACACAACGACTGTTTGTGCGATAAGACATGAAAGAATGGGAAGACGACATTCTTAACTCTAACTCTCAAGAATTGAGAGAGAGTATAAAGGACGGGAAGACGACGTCCTCTGAGGCGTGAAGGTGCACCCAGACAAGAGACTGCCTCAGTAAGAACTCTAACCTGAATATAAGACAGGAGAGTATTAAAAATGCCAGAAAAAAGGACAGGCATCAACGACACAAAGAATGTGACCCCGTCGGAGAATCGGGGACATTCAGACTGTTCGACTAAATCTTGAATAGTTTTTCAAGATTGATTGGGGGCATATATGTACACACATATTTCACCCTACCATGACTTCATTACACAGCTATAGTAGGACATGCATTTTTACATAAGTACAGAACTGATAACTAACAGACATTGCAGAAAACGAATTATTTTTATTTACAAATGAACGAATTTGTGCAGGAAAACAGACAAAAAGAAGGTGCGAGGGCCACACTGGCAGCAACAATTATGGGCCAATCAAATGCTAAAATAAAGCAAGACACTCCATCATTTAGACTTCGAAGCGGGCTTGGACTTCTTAGCAGCCTTCCCCGCATCCCTTGCCTCTTTTTCAGCCTCCGTAAAGATGCGCTTTGACTTTTTCTTCCCTGAAGCTGAAGCGCTGGAATCAGTTGACTTTTTCCCAGAAGGCGGAACGCTGGAATCAAGAGAATACTTTTTAGCAAGTTCTTCTATAATAGATCTAGTCAAAAGCTTAACAACTAACCTTGATCCCGCATCCACTACTGCGAGGGGCTTAAGGCTTTTGGGGTCTAAATCTTCAACTTTAAGCTGCATGCGTCTATCTTGTTCGGCTTTCAGTGCAGCTAAAGTAACATCATCGGCGCTTTTCGACTCCCTGACTATAGCCACCTCAGGGTCTTCCTCATGTCCTCCATTGCTTCCATCATCTTTTAAGGCATCTATCATTTCGTCATCATGAGGAGTATCAGCCTTAGACGGTTCAGTTCCTTCTCCCGAATCTATGGGGGCAGCCTTGTCATTTCCCTCTTTGGCCTTCTCCGTAGGTTCTGCTCCAGGGGTAGTTCCCTGGGACACGTCTGTCTTTTCGGAAGGTTCAATACCTACAGAATGAGAAGCAACAGTTATCAACTCAGGAGAAAATAACGGGTTCTTCATCGATTGCCCAATTACGTGATGAAAGGTAGAGATAGCTTTAACGAATTGAGGTGAAAAGGTAGAGATACCTTCCGACGACTTCTCAGCTGGAGTGACCGTTGTCTCCGACGCTGTTTCGGGTATGGGGGACAAAAGAGATGCCCGAGGGATCCCCGGGTTTTCAGGATCATACCCCTCTACTTCAGAAGTTTTAGAGGCAATAGAGGAAGAACCAGCCTCAGGAATGTTCTTTTGCTTAGCCTTCCGCCTCTCTTCGTCCATAACAGCAGCAATAAGGCGGCGTCCTTCGGCTAGGCGTTCTGGTTCATCATCTCGTAGATATTTCTCCATAAGCTTGTCCTCGTCAATGGAATCAACCTTGAGCTCCTCTTTCTCCCATTCAACGATATGACTCCATACTTGGACTAAGGTAGATGGATAATCTTCAATCCAAGAGATGTTCCGGCGGCGAATGATATGCGCAAAGAATTCAATCATTAATTCGCTGAAACCATGCACCTCTTCCTCAGCCTCTGACAGTTGTTTGCGGGCCTCTTCAGCGGATTTGATAGCACATTCAACGTTACCCTCCGCTAGGGCAGCCCTGTTCTCCGCCTCCACCAGCTTAGAAGCCAAGTCAGCATTTTTCTTCTCCAATTCAGCATTCCTCCTCGCTAACTCGTCCTTCTCCCGCTCAAGGTCAGCGTAAGCAAGTCGCATTTTGGCAGCATCTGACTTGGCATCTTTGGCTTGCTTTTTCAATTCCGAACGCTCTTAGGTATGGGACTCAAGCAAGTCATGGTAGCGCTTTTGTAGATCCTCAAATTGTTGCTTGAAGCTGGCAGCATCCCGTTGAGCAACAGTAAGTTGAGCCTGTGTATCCTCCAAGTCTTTTCCTAAATTTTTTAAGGCCCTTGCATCGTCTTCTGCGGTTTTTTGCATCGAGTCAGCATTCGTGATTAAAGTTCGAATGATTCTGGAAAGGCTGCGCGAATACTTGAACATCTCTGAATACTGTTTCTTGACCGCGTCTATTTTTGCTTTGGCCTCATCTGCCCACCTCGAAGAAATAGGCTCGAGAGCAGGTAAAAAAGTCAAGTTTTCGAAGTAATGTTCAGAAAATTGCTCCTCCAGATACGCCCGCTTAACTGCAGTTTCAGCATCTAGCGGTGGAGGTGCGGGGAATGTCAGCTCAGTATCCCTGTGCGTGGAGGGCTCGATGGTCTCTTCATCCTTTCTAGACCGTTTAGCGGGAACCTTACGCTTGCTTCGTGATTCGGTATCTCCTGGCGGACTCCTCTCCCTACTGCGCTTTTCTTGGGAAGAGGTTGAGTCTTTTGATTGCGGCCTGTCCTCTTCCCGACGACCTTGGTAACCTTTATACCGCTCTGGATCTGTCCGGACAGGAGAGCGAGAGCGCGAGGACCGCGAACGATAAGGATCATAGGGCTTCTATCCTCCCTACTGCGATCTTCGCGACGATCATACTCAGTATCGTGGGGCGGATTAGACATGCTGCGGTGGAGTTTCCTGATATCATAATAGGATCGGGACATCGTACCTGCACAACAAGACAAATGAAATTCAGGATCAGTATTTTCACAAAAAGAAAAATGCTGTGAATTGTGGTGCTATTGTGTTAAGTGCGTCCTAAGTGGTGTTTTCCCCCCGACAAACCCGAGTCTGAAGCCAGACTAGTACGAGCGGGCTCTTTGGCCTTAGCAGGAGTGGTCTCTTCGGAAGAAGTGAAAACTAAAGGATTCTTCCCAAAATCCTCTGAAGTGTAAATAGTTTCAGGTAAGGGGAGATCCCCCAAACCCTGAAATAGTGGGTCATCGGTACTAGGGACATCTCCCTCAGAAGCATCAATCGGCAGCTCCTTGGAAGACGTTGACCTTTCTGGAGAAATGGCATCCTCGGGAACAATATACCCCTCGCGGTGCTTTTCGGCCATGTTAGCCAATTCATCATCTTGAGTCGAAGACGGAGAAGGTGAAGTATGAAGAGGCACTGTAGGAGCTCTCGAACCTTCGCCCGTTTCTGGTATTACGTCCACTGGGGGAATATATACATATGGACCCATTCCGTGACCAATGCTACGGGTAATGGACAGCAACCCATGAAGATGAAGATATTCGTCCTTAAGGACGTCATCAATAGTAAAAAACTTTTGATCACCATTAAGGAGCCAGTGCATCCGATCAAAGAACGCTTGATCCGATATTTGTTTTGGGTTATCAACTGCAAACAAAAAGAAAAACGGATTAATGCGGTGGTTTGGATGTACAGAGTCGAGATTTAGAAAACCAGTGCTTTACTTGATTTTGTCCATCTCCTAGCACACCCTGGCTGTTGCTTTACATAAAACCATTCTAGCCTGGAGTCACTCGCTTTACTACTGAACGGTGCTGGAATTATTTTCCTCTTAGGGACATACTCGAAGTAACAGAAAGAAGGAGTTTCTAGAGTCCGGTGCTTGAAGTTATAAAAGAAATGAACGTCATCAAAAGTGAGCCTTATGCCTAAGATCTCACGGTACGCTACATATAGGGTGTACAAGTAAGCATAGGAATTGGGATGCAACTGCATGGGGGCAATCCGCATTTGTCTTAGAAAATCGACGACGAAAGGAGAAAATGGAGGGATAGCCCCGACCATGCACATCAATCGAGTGATTGCCATAAATCCCTCTGGAGGGTTGTGAGGACGATCAGCTTTTGACGGCAACAAGGTATCCCCCTTGGGTATCCCGTACTTCAGGCGTATTCGAATAAGTCTGTCATTGTCGATCGTCGATTCAACAGAATCTTCAGGTGATTCCAGAATGATGGCAGACTCAAATTCGTCAGGAGCTCGATTATCTCCAATCCCTCCTTCCTCTTCACAACCCAGGGAAACTCCACCCTCAGAAGACACATTATCGCTTTCGTGAGTTTCTACCTCGTAGTCTGAGCCCTCATCATACCATTCTGGATCTGAGGAAGAAGATATGTCTTCAAAAGTAATTTTGTTGGATGTCTCTGGAATCTCTTTCTTTTCTGCTAATCTAGATGAACGTCTAGATGTCATGGTCACTAAACTATTGAAGAAGCAATAGCACAAGTTAGAGTAAATTAGCCCGTATCCCCCTGTGCATGTGTATAAACTAAAGTGCGAACAGTGTATGCAGAAAATGTAAAGTTAACGCTTGAAAGTGCGACGCAAAATCTTGGCAAAGTAATAATGTTCAAGGCAGTTCTTGATGTTCATTTATGTTCGCAGGGCACTATCCTAACTGTTCATTAAGTTGGAAGTTATGTCAAGTATTGATTTGGCCAATTAGACAAACTCTTGTGTATTAAGCTGGGGCTGCTTCGGATCGGTTCGGGTATAAATGATTGGATTGGATCGGAGGTAAGGCTGTGTTTTGGTCAGAAGTGGGTATCTAATCGGACCGGTTCGGGATTGTGTGTTCGGAGCGGATCGGATGGACTTGAGTCCCAACACCCCTTCTTCCTTGATCCACATTCCGACCCGATCCGGCTAGGTAGACTTTGCCTTCCCTCTTTCAAATTTAACTCCGACCCGATCCGGTACCGAAAACCTCGTATCCTTTTCTTCTCCTACATCCCCCATACTTCTCTACCCGAACCGATCCTCCACATTCTGTATCTTCTTCTTTATCCTCAACCACAGTTGGACCCAATTCGATTTCCAAAACTCCATATAGGAATGAGCATATATCCTCTCCAACCTCCCAGCGCCTCGAGGTGGTGGCGGAGCCACCAGCGACGACGGCGAGGAAGGAGGTAACCACGGCGTCGGAGACATGCCATGAATATGCCCAATTTGTTCAAATTAACTGCAAAATCTTAATTAAAGGCAATTACAACGATAAGATTCAGGGTTTCGAGACTACCTATATGTTTATTTCAAGAATCGAAGCGAGAATTTTGGGATTTTTTGAGGATTAGGGTTTCGGTATGTGAATTAGGAAACGAGAATAATAGAAAAGAAAGAAAGAAGAAGGGTGATGGATTTATATATATAATAGCACTGACCCCTTGTATTCCTGCCCTATTTTCCCGCTCGGACCGGAACAAGAGCCCAACAGCGCAGTTTAGCCTGCTAGCCCAATACGAAACAGAGAAAGAGAGGAGCCATTCGGGTCGAAGCCCGAACCGAACAGAATTTCATATGTCAACTTGGCATTTAAATTGAATTAAAATTCGAAGAGGAAATAAAAGCACAAGAAAAATCAAAAGGAAAATTACCTGGAAGGATAATCGAATGTTAACAAGAGTTCTCCAAGCTGTTTGAAAATAAAGAAAGGGATTTACATACTATGTGAAGTACATATATAAACACCAAAAGATGCAACTCCCTGAAGCGACGTGTCTCTATATGTCAATAGGAACGACTTTTCAACGATTCAACTTCAGAAAGGCATTGTGCCAATGACAATCAAAGCATGCTCCGTATCCCACAGAAGCATCCTTTGAGGGGACAAAATGTTAGCCTACTTTGTGAACTAGGCAACATAAAGCCGAGATGTCAAGCGTTGAAGCACGCTTCTTCTTAAAAAGCATCGGATCGGAAGGCTACTACCTAATCGGATCAGAGGGCTACTATGCAATCGGATCGGAGGGCTACTACGCAATCGGATCGGAGGGCTACTACCAGATCAGGACGGAACAGAGCAAAATGGACAAGAACTCAGGTTCAGCTTAGGTCGGGTCGGATCGGATGCCCCGATCCGAACCCTTTCTGCTCGCTCTTCCGAAACGAACCCAGCATACCATATCGCTCCACCCCACGATCTCATGGATGTTCGGGGTAGTTACAACCATTTCCTACCCATGATGACCACTAATCTGGTGCGTTGTCAACACTGGAATCCATCTGAGCCCGAGAACGATGGGATGAGAGCCACGTATCTCCGACCCGAACCGGATTCTGAGTGAATTTCCACCTATAAATACCCCCATCAAGAGACATTTGAAAGGATCTTTTTGGCACTCTGAGAGTTCAAACACCTTTGAGAACTGAATTCCAGCATTCCTAAACAATCCAAATCTTCATTTAAAGTATATTTTGAGAAAATTGAGTGAATGTACATGAAAAGTGAGTGAAATTGAGTGAATATCTCATTGTATTTACATCTATATCATCGAGGAAAGTGATTATAAAGTGGACGTAGGCTTTTCGACGTCGAACCACTATAAATCATGTGTCTCCATTTTACTTTTTGATCTCATTTTATTTCGATTTTAGTCAATTTGGGTGTTAGAACCACTTTTTGGTCTAACATATATGAATAAATGTGTTTGAAAATGAATCATGTTATGCAAGTTTATGGTTACTGCCTATGCAAGTTTACACCTTTAGATGTAGATCTATGACGTACATGATTTATGCAAGTTTGTGACCATTATCTAAACAAGTTCACACCTTTAGATTTGGATTTATGACATATGTAATTTTATGCAAGTTGTAACTTTGGCCTATGCAAGATTTAGATGTAGAACATCATTCACACATGCAAGTTCACCCCTTATGTTTAGATCTAGTTTTAATTATATGTATGTTGTGATGTTTTCTCTTTATTCCATGAGTTAGACTAATCGAGTCTAACGTATATTTTACGTTAAACGAACGAACGTACAACGTGGGGGTAAAGGGGATAATATTAAAAGATTTAATTGGCATAAATGCCTTAAAAGGCATAAAATAAATTTATGATGAAAATTGGTATGATTTTACATACCATAAATAGATGGACATAATTGATTCAATTATGGCCATAGTTAAATTTGGAGTTAATTGATAATTTGAATAGGGGAAGTAATTCAAATTAGGGAATGATTAATTAGGAGTAATTAATCGTCTAAGACACGAGGTTAGGCTCTTTTGTGGTGTAAGACTGCCCGGACCCGCCCGGCAAATCCAGCTGCCACAAATGCCAGTCTAATGTGGGAGGTCTTAGGCATAAATTAAATACGTAACAATTGTAAAGACACGAGGTTAGGCTCTTTTGTGGTGTAAGATTGCCCGGACCCGCCCGGTAAATCCAACTGCCACAAATGTTAGTCTAATGTGAGAGGTCTTTATGAGGTTACGGTGTTAATGAATTAAGAAACACTTAACCAGATAAACAGTTAGTGGGACATGAGGGGTTAATTGGGTGCCTTGGGTGGCATGTGGAATCTAGTGGGTGCCTTGGGTGGCATTTGAAATACGATTAGAAATACTTAACCAAAATTGAAACATGTAATTGAAACATGAATAAGAAGTGGGTTAAGTGGGAAATACTAGAGGGGACCAATCTTAGGTGGATAGCTTGTGTCAAGTCATAGGGGCCCATTTCAGCCAGTAACCCATACGTATCTTTATGTGCTCAACCCAAGTTGAGGACGGGACACGCATACTGGGCTTGATTGTAAGAGGCCAAACCGGGTTAGCGGTGGCAACGCAAGTCCAACGGGTTCATATGCGTATGTGGACCCAGGCTGGTAGGTAAGACGTTGTTGCATCGTGTAGGTATAAATCGTGCATCTCTAGTAGTATTGGGTTTCCACTTTGGGGATGATACACCCCACTGTGGGACCAGCACGGGTATCTACGAGTTAGGGAGCCGATCTAATGGGGAAGGTAGTGGGTACAACTAGTGGAGATAGGATCAGGCGGCACCTATGATAGCAGCTAGGAGTACAGCTACCATATTATGAATATTGTAATTAGAATGGGGAGGGTAGTGGGTACCACTAGTGGAGATAGGAGCAGGCGACACCTATGAAGGCAGCTAGGGGTGCACGAAACTACCAATATCATTATTAAGTCTGTAGGCGGGATCAACCTTAGGATGACTAGTGGTGGTGCAGTATAGCAATTACCTTATAGTGGTGGTGCAGTATAGTAATTATCTTATAGTGGGTTAGGTGCGCTTTAATGATATCATTGTTCATTTTGTTTCCTTGTTTACTCTGCCATACTCAAAGCTTCATGGTCATTTCCTTATTTTCCAACTTATGCCTTAGCCTAGTTACTTTGGTAATTATATTGTTAAAGTTATCGCACTCCCCATACTTTATGTCTGACCCCCTTTGTTTCCTCCTCTTTTCTTCCTCCCCCCCACCCCTCCGGCCAGGTGCTCAGGTTGGAACTAGCACCAGTGGAGCTTGATTTTGGACAACTGTGCTTCTTGCTTTTAGAAGATTGCTTGGATCGCTGAAGTAAAGTTCAGCCTCTCTTTTATTTATGGCTATTTTGTATTGGGGATTATGTCTTTCAATTTATGTACTTTGATTTAGTCAAGATGGATATTATGTACTTGGCTCTGGTTTTGATGATGTAATCAAACATATGTATTTTCCGCAGCAATGAAATAAAAATTTTAATTTTTCAAGTACTATTTATATCTGTCTTGTTGTTAAGTTTCTGTTCTATACTCACTTAAAATGCTCCATAGAAGTTAATGCATTCCCTTTGTGAGTGACATTAATGGACATGGGGTGTTACAGTCGAAAACGGAGGTTGTTTGCAAAATTTCCATTTTTAAGGGCTATATTTCCCTTAGCGACTATTCTGAATTTTCAGCTGGGCATAACTTTTTATTCCCGCTATGAAATTTCAATTTTTCGGATTCATTGGAAAGATCTTTTCAAATAGATCCTAATATTTTTGCTTTTGCTAAAATCCGGATTATTTTGATTCCCGTACATTCATTTGAAATTTGAAATCGAATTTTCAAACTACAGCGCCATTTTCAATTCCTTTTATTAAAAATAAATATTTATATTCTAACATCGATTCAAATAAATATATACGTTCTAATTCTATTCAAAATAAATTTCTCGTCGTTATTATTTAAAATAATTCATTTTAAATATTCAAAATTCATCAAAATTGGCAAAATTAAAATTTTAAATTGGTTCAGATTTTCTGGGTTATTACAACCTCCCCCACTTAAAATCATTTTGTCCTCGAAAAGGAACGGAGCTGAAAGTTGTTTAACTAACCAACTCAACTTTCATTATTCTTATTATAGCTTAAGTTCTTTAACTTTTCAGTTTCTAAGAACTTTTCAAATTTTTCAAAAATTTGGCTAACACACTAAATTTTCGAAATTTTTTGCCATAACCTCCCCTGTACGGGAGCACCGGGAAAATCCCGAAATTGCCATACAGGCCTCTCCAATCCAAAAAGAAAAAGAAACAGCCATGCGGCTAGCCAATGGCTCATAAAATCAACAAAAACCGCAAGAAATACAATAAACATGTACCTCTTTGTCGGGCAAACAATTTTATTCTTCTGCTCTAGCCTCTTTGCAATGACCAGTTCAATGGATACACATGTATATGTATGCAATTTCAAACAACTTTCAATACAGTTCAGTATTTGGTTCAATTTGGCCTAAATTTACCTTTCTTTCACGTGTTTATTTAAATAAATAATCACACAACTCAATCATCAATCAATTAGTTGATTATCTTTTCAAATTCATAACTTTGATGCATAGTCCAAAAACCAGATTTTTGATGCCAAATCACAACAATAAGCCCTATCTAGTTTTGGTTCTCACACCAGTCAATTGGAAATATATAGATATCTTGCTTTCAAAACTCGAACACAAATGCTGATGATGATGCATCATCATCAGGATTATCCCCGGGCGAAAAGAGTGTGATTCTATATCTATCTAGAATATTCGTGACTTCAAATACACGTGGATCAGACATATATTAAAATATCTATATACTTGATTGTCCAAATTCAATACAAATAAAATATTCAAATACGTATAAAATGGTTTAAATTTTCAAAACAATATTTGTTTTCATCTTTATTTTAAAATAACACTGTTCACACTCGCTCTAGGATACTACTGATCCTATCTCTAACGAGTCATTCCTATTGGATATTACTAATCCAATCTCTGATGAATTCTTTCGTTTGGTTCTAACGTGTCTTGTTCTCTGAGCTCTGTAAACCAAAGCTCTGATACCACTGTAAGAACCCGTAGCTTCCCCATGAAGGAAAGCCCGGATTGACTTGAGGACAAGACGAATCAGAAAACAAACAGAAGAACATTTCATTGCTTGTTACAACAATTTACATCAGAATACAAGAATATACAAAGTACGAATAAATATTATACATTCGATAAATATCAGAGATTCACAAATTACAATACAGCGGAAAATAATACAAAAACACAACTGAAAGAGATACACGGATACAGAGCTTTCCTAATATCATTCCAGATGTTAACTAGGATCCTATGAATATAAATCTGCAAAACCAAAACTACTAGTTGCCCGTGTAGAAAATACGGGCACCCAGAGTTTAGGTTAAAACAATAAACTCCAGGTCAATCATGTGACTGGTGTGAGAACTAAAACAGTTAATAATCTTTATTTTTAAAGTTAGGTAAATCAAGGGACCACTCCGTATAACACGGAACGGGTTTCCTCCCAAGAATACCAGTGCATAAAACAAACAGCGTAATGCTACATAAAGAACAATGAAGCTATTATAAGACCCAGGTCCCATCACACAATGCAACGCAAGCCAGAAGATAGGGTTTTACCTTATAATAGCCAAAGAATGCTTGATATGATAAACTTCATCTTTTATTATTACTATAAGTGAAGAAAACAACTTCGAATATAAATGTATCAATCATAGACGGCATGGGTACCATATATCATGTCGCCATACTAGTTCTACAATTAAAACCGCATGATGTCATATTGGAAGTTGGATTTCCATCGTGAACCAAGGCAAGGGATCGTCCTTACCGCTTCGAGACGCTCTAGCCCGCCCCTCAGGACCCAGACTCAGGTGGGCCCTTGGATCGTTAGGGCCGGTCCACACGGAGTGGATTAAAATGCCTGAACAATGCGTTTCCCTGCCCTATGGGGCGTAAACTGATCATATCCCTACCAAACTATCGGCCACGGAACGATCGATATAACTGAGGCGCCTCGCTATCCATCATCCACATAGGTAAAATGTCAGGGCGTGCAAAACACTAACACCACTCCTAGCTAGAAGGAAACGCATGCCCTCCCTGATGTCCTCTCCCATTTCTGTTTCACACCGGTGTGTGAGGCTTGCAAATTAACGCTACACAAAGCTATGCTATATTAAAGCCGTGCTATAATCATCAACCACAAGACTCTGCTTTTCAACAGAAGCCTTGATCATTTGCATCTCAGCATGCCACACAGGCAATTCACGTTATGCAACCGATGTCTGTCAATCACACATAATGAGATCCGATGTCAGACACACATCCATTTACAAGTTCGTTCTGGATCTGAAAGAAACCGAAGGCACCTTATTCCTCCCCCATATATCCAATACAGGGGAGAGGTCCTCGTATATCCGTCGATCTCCAAGTACGTCTGGACGATCACCACTTACTACCTCGCCTTGGGTGTACAGCCCGATCTAGACATCAGTAATCATCCAAATGATGTGAAGACCTCCGGTCTTCAACCACCGTCTTCATCCTCGACACATCGTCGAATCAGTTATTCAGAATGGGATCAACCTGGTCTTTCTGAATAACTCGCGTATATAATAAACAAGTGCTATAAAAACACAACATACGCCTCATTCCAGTCCAGAATATTGCTTTATTCAAATATTCTTATACTTTGGGAAAGGTTCCCGTTAATTTTATCA
This sequence comes from Allium sativum, assembly GCA_030737875.1. NCBI lineage: Eukaryota > Viridiplantae > Streptophyta > Magnoliopsida > Asparagales > Amaryllidaceae > Allium > Allium sativum. The sequence continues at coordinate 559,166,392 of CM060920.1, read as the reverse complement.
AAGATAAATTCTTTAAATTTATTCTTTAATCTTCCTTTGGATATCATTTCAATCTAATTAAAGATGCATTAAAACTACACTTGGTTTTAATCTTCCCAAAAATCAATACTAACGATTATTTAACTTGGGAAATCATATCCTGCTTTCAACTGAGTTAAAGAAGCAATGTCATTTAAAATACGGTTCAATATAAACCCAAAATCACATTCTGTTCCATAAGCCTTTAACCGTAAATTAGCAAGTGAACAATTCCCTAAGTTTTAACCTCGAAGGCCGAAACCAACATCAGATCAATACCCAGAAAACCATTCAACTTAACTAATCTCCAGTTAGTTTCTGATTTTCTTAACTCCGTTGGGTCTAAGAACAGTATTATTAAAGATACCATTCACAACAACCCAAAATCTCATTCCCTTAACAATGGAATCTTCATGGAAAACAAATCGATATATAATCGATATAAACTTCCATATCCAACCGATAATATAAATGGAATAACGACAAGGCCTTTTTAAATTCTAGATATATTAATTGTCTTCCTCTACAGAAGCTTACTTCGATTATTTCCAAATCGAATTCCATTCAATTCCAATTTAATATGTTAAATTGGAAAACTTTACTTTGGAAAATCTCCTTTAAATCTTAACAAATAATTTATAAACTCCAAATGCCATTTCACTGTAAATCGTGTTAAAGAACGAGTGTCACTAAAACATAGTTCACGATAAACGCAATTCACATTCCATCAGTCTATAATCGTAAATTAGTAAGAGGACAATTCCCTAAGTGTTAACCCCGAAGCCCGAAACCAACATCAGATCAATACCCAGGAAACCATTCAACTCAACTAATCTCCAGTCAGTTTCTAATTTTCTTAACTCCATTGGGTTTAAGAACAGTATTATTAAAGATACCATTCACGACAAACCCAAAATCCAATTTGATATTAAATACAAGGCTCTGAATAGAAAATATATTGGCTTATATTCAATATCAAATTCTGAAATCAACCAATATCGTATTGGAATAATGATATATAAAAATATCTTCCAAATTCTCCACAATGTCTGTATAATCACGGAATCCAACATCGAAATATTCCGAAGATAATTTCGATTCAAATCCATTCCAATTCGTATATTGGAAATTCCGGTTAATTTTAAAACCATTTCAAATCTAATTTATTTTAAAAATATTGGATTTCATAATTCTAGTTCAAAACCAGTTCATTTCGATAAAAATCTATTTTTATCTTTTCAAATATGGAATTTTTCATCCCAATTCTTTCCAAATCATTTATTATGATTTTACACAAATTATTGATGTTTTTAATAATTTTATCAAGGCCTGTAAAGTCGATTTCCACAAACGGCCATCGAACTGCACTTACAACGACCTTTTCCAAATTTGATTTGGTCATAATTCCAAATACAACTGTTAAATTTCAAATCTCTAATATTCGTTAGAAATCACTTTTCGATACGAACCCAATGGTTCTAGTTTTAGGAGAATCCGACAGTCGGATCACCCGTAATGTCCGTTCGAAGTCAATGGTCAAAATTCAGGAACTGCCACGGCGCGACGTATTCTATTCAGGCCATTATATTATGTATATAATATATATAATATATATTTCATTGATTTCCTTTCCAAACGTATTTTATAAATCGTTTAAAATTCGTTTTCAAAACGATTTCAACTTCATATTCAATTTCAAATCCAAATTGAATATTCCATATCATCGATATATAAATGATAGTATTTTCAAAACATTAGATTTGGAAATCAGTTCCTTTTCTATATCCATTATATAAATGAATAAAATCGATATAAATATCATTCACGTCAAAATGGCATTAATCTAATCAACACGGCTTTATATATTTAAATATTTTCATGTCCATCCCAAATCGGACATCAAAATCATATTTTGATTCTTTTCTGAATATTATTTGAAAATATTCATTATTTTAAAATAATAATTATTTTAAAATATTCATTCTTTCTGAAAAGGAATCAGACACAGTCAATTACCATATAATGTGATTATATGGATTTCATACACACATGTATATAACAAAAATCAGACACAGTCAACCATCATCCAGAGTGCATTCTACACTGCATAAGCATCAAATATAAATATTTAACGCTTACAACAACTTGTCAATCAATCGATCGACATACAGCTAATTATTGGGATTAGTGTATGTCCAATTTCATCCCAATACCTGCGTGGGGTTTTCAAACAACAAACACAGATTTATTTGTGCAGTTGGGCGATGTGTAAAATTTATCGTCCCAATCAATATCAGTCAAATGTGTTTACATAAACAAATCATCCGATTTGTTTATGAATATTTATTTTATTCATATACACGTTAAAAAATATATTTTTAACTATAAAATATTTTATTCCATTACACATCACACAATCAACTTTCACAACACAATAAAACAATAAAACAAGTCGTCCGTGGTCTGCGGACGACGGGTGTCGGGTGTGGCTACGCACTGTCTGCATCCTAGTATATATTTTAACTAGAAAATAAAATAAAAGTGAGGAGCTCTCACCTTTGGGTTCCACTCCGCAAGTTTTATTTCTGAATTTCTGAACAGTCTGGATTTGCCTAGAATTCTAACGTATTCTGTTCTACGCTGTTCATATTAAAAATCACATTTTTAATATGATGTTTATATTAAAAATCGCATTTTTGATTGCTACAAATATAAAAATCAAATTTTAATATTCTCCATCGTATAAAAATCATATTTTTATTATCTCTATTATATAAAAATCATATTTTTATTATCTCTATTATATAAAAATCATATTTTTATTATATAAAAAATCATATTTTTTTTATCTCTATTATATAAAAATCATATAATCTTTTCTTATATAAAATATAATCTTCTATCTAAAATCTATATAATCTTTTCTTATATAAAATCTATTTTTATATATAAAATCTATATAATCTTTTCTTATATAAATTCTAAACTTTTTCTAATACAAATCTAAACTTTATAGAATTAAAAATCTCAGCTTTATAGAATTGTTATTCATAAAAAGATCAGCTTTTCCTTTACATAAATAAACAAAGTTGAAGAGAACAAAACTCACTTTTTATTCGATCTTTAAAGAGGAGGGGGATGATGCATCATCGTCGGAGTAGGGGGTGCTGCTCGGCCTTGGACGTCGGCGGTGCGGTGGGCGGCGCACCTGACGTGGCGGCATCGGGCTTAAAGCAGTGGGCGATGCTCGAATTTAGGGAAGGGGGATTTGAAGAGAGGGGCGACAGTTGGAGAGTGACGGGGTGTAACACCCCACCTCCGCTAGGGTCACTCACAAAGGGAATGCACTAGTTTTGGAGGAGCGTTATCGAGGTAAACAGTCACAGAAATATTACGAGACAGACATAAAGAAAACAGCGGAAGAAGATAAATTTCATTACTTTCAAAATAGTCAAAGCCTTTTTCATCCAAAGTACCAAATAGCCAAAGTCATCATTTTCCATTACAACAAATTCTGTCTTGCATAAATAAAGAAGCATAAAAGCTTAAAACAACAAAAATGGCATAATTCCCCAAGATAGCAGAAATGCAGCCATAGCAGAGCTCAAGATCAAACCGTACATGAGCTGAACCGAAAGCAAGAGAAATCCAAGCTAAGTGCTAGAGTTTCCTCCCTCAGAACCTGGGGGGACAAAAGAAAAAGAGGCGAAAGAAAACGGGTCAGTCTTAAAGACTGGTGAGTCCTAGTGACTTTCATCATAAAAACAGGTAAAGGTAACATGACATGTATAAACTGAAAGTAAACATAAGGATGCTGTCAAGATGGGCAAGATAGACTAAGATAACATGATAAATCAAGTATAAATCAAGTATAGCATCACATGTTCAAGATTCGTTGCACCAACTGTACTAGTATCCCAAACCCATGTCATATATTAACCATGAAATGATCCCTTGGCCTAATATCATGAAATGACCCATTTTGGGGTCCTACGGAACAATCCATTAATCGACCGGCTCCCTACAAGTTCTAGCTCGTTGTGTGTCTGTGTCATACGACCCTATCACGAATGTAGTCACCTGTGCTACGTCCACCATAGGGTGTATCAAGCCCTAGGGTGCCAACCACCGACACGAATCAAGCATCTACTGATGCCTAATGCCTTTTTTTTCAACTCCGGACTACGTGCACGACCATAATCCGCCTGAACCTACACTGGCGCACCAACTCAGCCGTCGTTCTGGTCGCTTACAATCAGCCCAGTAATCGTACCCCACCCTGCCTAGTTCCAGGGTACCATGATACATCTAAGTGGGTTTGCTGAAATGGACCGCGTAACTAGGGTTTCCGTCCAACAGGTTAAGTGCTGTCATTTAAATTCGTGACTTAACCCATATCATTCTAGTATGTTAAGTTGGTTAAGTGTTGTCTTTCAATTTCATGACTTAACCCCACTAATCATGTATCAAGTTGGTTAAGTGTTGTCTTTCATGTTCATGACTTAACCCTATCATGTGGCATTAATTCATTAATGCACCCCCAACCTCTCACATCGGACCTGTTGTTGTGGTCACTGTATATGCCGGGCGGTTCTAGGCAGATTTACACCACAACTCAGTCTGACCTCGGGTTTCAAGCGCGATATGACCAACTACCCACATTGGATCCTATTGTCTGCAGTCACTGGATTTGCAGGGCGGTTCCGGACAGAATTACGCTGCAAACTCAACCCAACCTCGAGTTGGCCATTTTCAAGTTCATTCTAGTGTCATGTCCATGTTCAAGTTTCATGTCAAGTTCGTGTCAAGTTTCATGATTCACGTTCATAATCAATCCATGTTTTTCCTAATCTACCCAAATCGTATTCCCATCGCACGTAAACGTGAATCGATCTATATTACAAGTAAATCCAAATCCAAAATAAAAAGGAATAACATCAAAACTATGATAGGCAAAAGAACAAGCACAAGGTGATAAATCTTGCATGATATAGCTTGAGATAACTGGTTATAACATCACTGGCATATAGAATAATAGTCCCAAAACATTAGGATTACAGATCTAGCATAATAAGGTGATAGTCATGATAAAGGTGATAATCCAAACTTGTGAAAAGTAGATTAATTCAACATCACAGGCATGATAATACTATGGACATGAAGGAGTTTGATTTACAACATGAATAGGTCCAAACTGATTTCATAGCAATATTCCCAAATGTTAAGATCCAAGATGGAAACTAGAATAGATGTGAATCGATTATCATACTTAAGTCCAATTTCACTTTATCTCATGTCCAAATTACAAAAAACAAGTTTAAATCTCAAAGTAACTAGAACTTACAATGCGCGGATCGAGAATTTAGAAAGCAGAATCGAAGCTCTAGCCGAACAACCCCAATATGCAATTCCTAGCCGTAGTCTTCAAGAAATAGTGTTCGTGTTTTATTTTAATTTACTTATTTCAATTATTTCATAGGCAGCATAAGGAGAGAATAAAATGGTGTAAAGAGAATGGGGTTAAGGGACTGTTTATATAGGGTTAGGATTATGAACATAGACATAAAATATGTCTAGATACATCGCAACGCACCAGACTTGAAATCTAGAATTCGACACCAGGTCGACCCCCAGGTCGACACTATGGTCGACCTGGTCCCTAGGAGGTCGACCGTAGTGTCGACCCCCAAGTCGACCTGGTCCTGGGCGGTATTTTTCCTGCCCAGCCCGCTCTGGTGTTTGAATTCAAATTTTCGAATTCGAATTTCGAGCTGTTTTCAATTCTGAAAATCTCTGAAACTTCGGAGGGTCATAACTTGGTCATACGGACTCCGTTTTTCGAAAACTTGGACTCTATTCAAAGCAGAATTTCGAGATAACGCAATTGCGCAACCCGTTTTCCCTGATTCTTATTTTAAAATTTAGTTCTTCCTTGATTTATGATTTTAATATGTTACTAAAATACAGGGTATTACATTCTCCCCTCCTTAAAGGATTTCATCCCCGAAATCTCCAAGTTAAGAAGAATGTGTCCTACCATCCAACATCCATCTACTCAAAACATCATCCACAAGTAGTCATTGTCCTTAAAAGATTTCTAGCGCTGTATGTACATATGCAGAAAGTGTGTGTATATGTACTTATCTAATGCAAAAGATCAGGCGGTTACTGATTCAGTAGACCTCCTTAATGCAAAATATGTTAGTGTAATGAGTCCAACATATATGCGGATTCCTAACATACTTTATAATCTCTACATGAGTGCACAAACATTCATTCATATGCAACATCCAAATGATGGCATATCAAGTTTCCATCTATGTACAAGTATAAGCACTCATGCATATGCAACATGAAAAATGTGACTGAGCCGATCTAGTGCCTAATGTGTGTTATGCAACCACGAGCAACCACTTGCAACCACTTGCAATCATCAACCATAACATGTTTCAATCACATGTTTACATCCAAAAGGGTTCTGCTTAAGGTTCTCAAGATAGGATCGAGAAGATAACAAGATAAACATGGATAACAAAAAGCATGTACATGATACGAAGGTATGTAAACTTATAGGAAAAAGAGATCGAGAATGTACCCTAAAAAAGAATTGGGTATAGCGCGCTTATCTTCTCTTCGGTTTCCCAAGTTGCGTCTTCTTGGGCTTCACTCCACTGTACTTTAACTAGCTTGACTTCTCGATTCCTTAGCTTCTTGATCTCCGTTCCTAAGATACAAATCGGAACTCACCTCAATGTTGCTTCTCTTTCCACTTCTACGCCTTCAAGGATGCTTGGCTCAACCACTTCGATAGACTCATGTAAGCACTTTCGGAGATGCGAAACGTGAAAGACATTGTGTACTCCGGCCAACTTCTCCGGTAACTCTACCTTATAGTTATCTTTCCAATCCTCTCGATGATAGGGAACAGTCCTACGAATCTCGGTGCTAACTTTCCAACCTTTCCAAAGCGAACCACATTGCGTAAAGGAGAAACTTTTATAAAGACCATATCTCCGACTATGAACTTTAGGTCTGTCCTTCTCTTGTCCGCGTAGGATTTCTGTCTATCTTGGGCCGTTTTCATCCGTCTTCGTATCAACTCAACCTTCTCGGAAGTGTCCCTTATCATGTCGGGTCCAAGTATGAGCTTGTCTGTCGACTCCCACCAACAAGTTGGTGACCTGCACAGTCTTCCGTATACAGCTTCGAATGGTACCATTCCTATGCTAGCTTGGTAACTATTATTATACGCAAACTCAACGAGAGGTAGGTGATCTTCCCATGTACCACCAAAGTCAAGAATGCATAGTCTCAAAAGATCCACTAGTACCCTATTTACCCTTTTGGTTTGTCCATCCGTCTGTGGATGATAGGTCGTGCTTAAACTGAGTCGTGTACCCATTACTTCTTGTAAACTATTCCAAAATTCGCTAGTGAAAATTGGGTCACGATCGCGAACTATACTGAAAGGAACTCTGTGCAACCGTACTATTTCTCGAAGGAATATAGTTGCTAGCCATGATGCGGTCCTCTTGCTCTTCACAGGAATGAAGTGAGCGCTCTTCGTGAGTCTATCTACTATAACCCATATGCTAGTATTGCCCTTCCTTGACCTAGGCAATCCATCCACGAAATCCATCGAGACACTCTCCCATTTCCACTGCGGAACCTCCAAAGGATGCAATAGCCCACCGGGCTTTTTCGACTCGACCTTTACTTGTTGGCACACCATGCACTTAGAAACGAATTCCGCCGCGTCCTTTTTCATCCCGTTCCAAAAGAAAATGCGCTTCATATCCTTGTACGTTTTATCCCCTCCGGGATGTATAGTCACCTTCGAGTGATGCGCCTCTTCGAGAACTCTCTTTACCAAGTCTCCCACTTGTGGGACACATAGTCTACCATCACGCCTTAGCCATCCCTTGTCATCTATGGCATACCTACTGAGGTGACTTGACATCTCACCTCTAATCAACTTGTCCATGATCTCGACTATCTGTTGGTCTTCCTTCTGTGAAGTCCCTACTTGGTCTAGAAGCGTAGGCCTTAACTCAAGAGATGCTAACGTGCTAGCCAATGACTCAACAACAGGTGTGAAATCAAAGGTTGCTATAAACTCTAGACTTTTCCTTTCAACAAACAAAGGACTCAAAGTCAACCTTTTCCAACTTAGCGCACCCGCCACCACGTTACCTTGCTAGGGGTATAAGCTATATCGAAGTCATACGATGCCAAGAATTCCATCCACCTCTGTTGCCTTGGATTCAAATCTTTTTGCGAAAAGAGGTACTTAAGCGATTTGTGATTGGTATACAACTCGAACTTCTCACCTAGAAGATAGTGGCGCTAAGACTTAAGTGCAAAAACAATCGCGGCCAATTCCAAGTCATGTGTGGGATAGTTTTTCTCATGAACTTAAAGTTGTCTACCCCCGTAGCATATCACTTTCCCTTCTTGCATTAGGACAGCGCCTAATCCCATGCCGCACGCGTCTATGTACACCATAAACATCTTACCTCCGTCGAGTAATGCCAAAACTGGAGTTGTGGTAAGGGCTCTCTTAAGCCTTTGAAAAGCAACGTCACACTCTATGTCCCATGCAAAAGCTAGGTTCTTCTTCGTTAACCTAGTAAGAGAGGCTGAAATCTTAGTGAAGTCCTTAATGAACTTCCTATAGTAGCCCGCCAAACCGAGAAAGCTTCTCACTTCCATTGCGTTCTTAGGAACTTTCCAGTCTTGCACCGCAACTACCTTTGAGGGGTCCACAGCTATACCTTGCTTAGAAACTACATGTCTAAGAAACCAAACTTCTTTTCTCCAGAAATGACACTTGGAGAACTTAGCCTTTAACTCGTGTGCTCTAAGCGTATCCATGACTTCCTTGAGATGTCTAGCATGTCCTTCCTCATCCTTTGAGAAGATCAAAATATCGTCCACGAAGACCACCACAAACTTGTTAAGGAACTCCCTAAACACCCTACTCATCAAGTCTACGAAGTACGCGGGTGCATTCGTCAAACCAAACGTCATGACGAGCCATTCGAAGAAACCATCCGGAGTCATAAACACAGTCTAGTCAGTGCTTTCCTCAGCCACTCTAAGTTGATGGAATCCTATAGCTAGATCAAGTTGAGAGAAAACATACGCTCCTACAAGCTTGTCGAACAAGTCGTCGATTCTCGGTAGTGGGTGCCTATTCTTCTTAGTCAGCTTGTTTAACTCACGATAATCTACGGATAGACGAAGCGAACCATCCGCCTTAGTAGCGAATACCACCAGAGCACCCCATTCAGAAATGCTTCGCCTAATGAAATTTTTCTCAAGCAACTCCTTAACTTGCTCACTAAGCTATTTTATCTCTCACGGGGCCATGTGTCGAACGGGAAATGCAACTGGCTTAGCATTATCAACAAGATATATACGGAAATCTATCTCGCGTTTAGGGGGTAACCCCTTAACCTCATCAAAGACATTGGGATATTCTCGGACTACCCTTACTGATTGCAAATCATCGATAGACGAGTCAAGATATTCTAGATAACATAACATGACCCATAGGGTTACAAGAAATTTCAAGGGTATTACCAAGGCGAGTCACAAGTCTAACTACCTTTCGTTCACAATCGAGAATGGCTCCATTATTGGACAGCCAATCCATGCCTAGAATCAAACTGTATCCCATAAGTCCGAGAACATAAGCATTACACGTGAATTCTATGCTTAAGATAGAAATCCTCAAATCCACACAAATCATAGATAAATGAGCGGAGCCACCAATTAGATTTGAAACAATAACGGGATCCTCAACTAGACTAGTACTTAGGTGTAAAGTTTCAACAATATCAGAAGAAATAAAAGTATGCGATGCGCCAGAATCAAACAAGGTTCGAACAGGATGATCAAGAAGATAGACTAAACTTTCGACAGAAATATTTCTACCTCGTTCTTGCGGAGGTACCGTGAGAGCGTGGACTTGTCCTCCAAAAGAAGGTCCATCTCCCTGCCCTTGCTTCCTTAGGTAGGCCCTAGCCATGTGTCCTGTCTCACCACAGTGGAAACAGCCACCCATCTTCCTTTTCTTCTTCCTGCAGTCTTTGACCAGATGTCCAGAAATGCCACAGAAATGACACTTTCTCTTTTTATGGGGTTTGTTGTTCTTCCCGCCTTTCCTTGGATCAGCCTTCTTGTTTTGTGACCCTTCCCCCTTCTTATCTTGAGGCACTTCTGCTTTTGCCTCATTCTTTCCCTTGTCTTCCTCATTTAAGAGTGCCATGTCTACTAACCTTTCGTAAGTAGCCCCCATAGGTATGTGGGTCATAGCCAAGCTGTGAAGTGGCTCATTCAATCCCTTGACAAAACGAAGAGCCTTCTTATGAGGAGTATTCACTAAGTCCAGTCCAAATCGGGCCAATTGATTGACGTACTCCTTGACCGTCATACTTCCTTGCTTAAGAGATAAGAACTTTTCCAGCTGTAGACTTCGTTTAGCTTGTGAGAGGGATTTCATCTCAAACCTTATCCTGAAATCCATCCATGTGTCAACAGGTCTTTCAGTGTTAGTGACTTCCCACCAATAGAAAGTTTCGTCTTTGAGCAACCATACTGCCAACTGTACCTTCTACCTATCGTCCACCTCGCAGATAACGAACAGATCCTCAGTTTCTTTGAGCCAGTTCCTTGCTTCTACGAATGATTCAGTTCCCTTGAAATCCTTCCCATCCATGGACCTAAAATCTCTACAGATCATTGAGAAAGCATTTGCACGATGAGGAGGAGGAACCACTGCAGCAGGAGGAGGAATATCTGCTGGGCCTGCATCGTTGGCCCTAGCCTCTAAGTACCTCCTGAACCAGCCAGGTATTGGCACATCCTCTGGAAGGTTAAGATTCCCAGACATGCTGAAATGAAAAAGAAAAAAGATTCAAACGAAGAAACAAAGGATAGTGCTAATGGCTTTTGGGGAATATCCTTTAAATAAAACAAAACTTTTCTTGAAAAATGCTTCTTTGTAAATGGTTTTGAAAATAGTTTTAGAAGGTTTTAAAAACTTTTGCCCAGCCTGGTAACCTTCTGCTTTTATACCAAGCGTAACACTCCACCTCCGCTAGGGTCACTCACAAAGGGAATGCACTAGTTTTGGAGGAGCGTTATCGAGGTAAACAATCACAGAAATATTACAAGACAGACATAAAGAAAACAGCGGAAGAAGATAAATTTAATTACTTTCAAAATAGTCAAAGCCTTTTTCATCCAAAGTACCAAATAGCCAAAGTCATCATTTTCCATTACAACAAATTCTGTCTTGCATAAATAAAGAAGCATAAAAGCTTAAAACAACAAAAATAGCATAATTCCCCAAGATAGCAGAAATGCAGCCGTAAAAGAGCTCAAGATCAAACCGTACATGAGCTGAACCGAAAGCAAGAGAAATCCAAGCTAAGTGCTAGAGTTTCCTCCCTAAGAACCTGGGGGTAAATGAAAGAAAAAGAGGCGAAAGAAAACGGGTCAGTCATAAAGACTGGTAAGTCCTAGTGACTTTCAGCATAAAAACAGGTAAAGGTAACATGACATGTATAAACTGAAAGTAAACATAAGGATGCTGTCAAGATGGGCAAGATAGACTAAGATAACATGATAAATCAAGTATAAATCAAGTATAGCATCGCACGTTCAAGATTCGCTGCACCAACTGTACTAGTATCCCAAACCCATGTCATATATTAACCATGAAATGATCTCTTGGCCCAATATCATGAAATGACCCATTTCGGCTCCCTACAAGTTCTAGCTCGTCGTGTGTCTATGTCGTACGGCCCTATTACGAATGTAGTCACCTGTGCTAGGTCCACCATAGGGTGTATAAAGCCCTAGGTTGCCAACCACCGACACGAATCAAGCACGCACAGTGTAAACCTACTGATGCCCAATGCCTGCTTTTTCAACTTCGGACTACGTGCACGACCATAGACCGCCTGAACCTACACTGGTGCACCAACTCAGCCGTCGTTCTGGTCGCTTACAATCAGCCCAGTAATCGTGCCCTACCCTGCCTAGTTCCAGGGTACCATGGTACATCTAAGTGGGTTACTGCTGAAATGGACCGTGTAACTAGGGTTTCCGTCCAACAGGTTAAGTGTTGTCATTTAAATTCGTGACTTAACCCTTATTAGTCTAGCATGTCAAGTTGGTTAAGTGATGTCTTTCAATTTCATGACTTAACCCCACTAATCATGTATCAAGTTGGTTAAGTGTTGTCTTTCATGTTCATGACTTAACCCTGTCATGTGGCATTAATTCATTAATGCACCCCAACCTCTCACATCAGACCTGTTGTTGTGGTCACTGGATATGCCAAGAGGTTCTAGGCAGATTTACACCACAACTCAGTCTGACCTCGGGTTTCAAGCGCGATATGACCAACTACCCAAATTGGATCCTATTGTTTCCAGTCACTGGATTTGTCGGGCGGTTCCGGGAAGAATTACACTGCAAACTCAACCCAACCTCGAGTTGGCCATTTTCAAGTTCATTCTAGTGTCATGTCCATGTTCAAGTTTCATGTCAAGTTCGTGTCAAGTTTCATGATTCACGTTCATAACCAATCCATGTTTTGCCTAATCTACCCAAATCGTATTCCCATCGCATGTAAACGTGAATCGATCTAGAATACAAGTAAATCCAAATCCAAAATAAAAGGGAATAACATCAAAACTATGATAGGCAAAAGAACGAGCACAAGGTGATAAATCTAGCAAGATATAGCTTGAGATAAATGGTTATAACATCGCTGGCATATAGAATAATAGTCCCAAAACATTAGGATTACAGATCTAGCATAATAAGGTGATAGTCATGATAAAGGTGATAATCCAAACTTGTGAAAAGTAGATTGATTCAACATCACAGGCATGATAATACTATGGACATGAAGGAGTTTCATTTACAACATGAATAGGTCCAAACTGATTTCATAGCAATATTCCCAAATGTCAAGATCCAAGATGGAAACTAGAATAAATGTGAATCGATTATCATACTTAAGTCCAATTTCACTTTATCTCATGTCCAAATTACAATTAACAAGTTTAAATCTCAAAGTAACTAGAACTTACAGTGCGCGGATCGAGAATTTAGAAAGCAGAATCGAAGCTCTAGTCGAACAACCCCAATATGCAATTCCTAGCCGTAGTCTTCAAGAAATAGTCTTCGTGTTTTATTTTAATTTACTTATTTCAATTATTTCAGAGGCAGCATAAGGAGAGAATAAAATGGTGTATAGAGAATGGGGTTAGGGGGTTGTTTATATAGGGTTAGGATTACGAACATAGGCAGAAAATAGGTCTAGATACATCGCAACGCACCAGACTTGAAATCTGTAATTCGACACCAATTCGACCCGTAGGTCGACACTATGGTCGACCTTGTCCCTGGGAGGTCGACCGTAGTGTCGACCCCCAGGTCGACCTGGTCCTGGGCGGGAATTTTCTTGCATAGCCCGCTCTGGGGTTTGAATTCGAATTTTCGAATTCGAATTACGAGCTGTTTTCGATTCTGAAAATCTCTGAAACTTCGGAGGATCATAACTTGGTCATACAGACTCCGTTTTTCAAAAACTTGGACTCTATTCCAAGCAGAATTTCGAGATGAATGCAATGGCGCAACCCATTTTCCCTGGTTCTTATTTTAAAATTTAATTCTGCCTTGATTTATGATTTTAATATGTTATTAAAATACAGGGTATTACACGGGAGAGCCGACGACCGCCGGGGCGGTGACGCAATCGATAGGGAGGGCGTAGTTGGAGGTTGCGACGGGGGTTTTGTGAGAGGGGCTGAAGCAGGGATCAATTTTATAAAGAGGCGGCATAGAAATTTGTGGGAGGGGGGTAGGTTTTAAAAGAAAATTATATATATATATATGTTTTTTATTATTATTTGATTTATTTAATTTCTTCAAAATTCTTGTTTACTAAAACGAACTCCCATCCGAACCCAACGACTGTCGCCCTAGCTAATTACCCCCATCCCGAACACAATGGGATAGGTTTCGTAACCCAATTCTATTGTTTCGATTAGTTTCGGTTTAAATTAAAATATAAATCTATATATATTCAATTCAAACGTACATTTCAATTTACCAGGGCCACATACTGATTTCGAAAATTCCAGAAAAAATATTTCTATGTTCGTATTGACGATACGGTCCTAACAAAACTAATTTCATCAAATTTGAAGACCGTTTGAAAAATGGTCATTTTCTGGTCGATCCAAATTGACTGAAACTGTTAAAACAAGTTTTACTTCGCCACGCTCACATATTGATTTCAAAAATTATGAATTTGGAATCTAGCAATAATTTGACATCTCGAATCCAACAAAAGTGGTTTCGTCGAAAACGGAGGTCGTTTGCAAAATTTCCATTTTTAAGGGCTATATTTTCCATAGCGACTATTCTAAATTTTCAGCTGTGCATAACTTTTTATTCCCGCTATGAAATTTCAATTTTTCGTATTCATTGGAAAGATATTTTCAAATAGATCCTAGTATTTTTGGTTTTGCTAAAATCCGGATTATTTTGAATCCCGTACGTTCATTTGAAATTTGAAATCGAATTTTCAAACTACCGCGCCATTTTCAATTCCTTTTATAATTAAAAATAAATATTTATATTCTAGCATCGATTCAAATAAATATTTACGTTCTAATTCTATTCAAAATAAATTTCTCATCATTATTATTTAAAATAATTCATTTTAAATATTCAAAATTCATCAAAGTTGTCAAAATAAATTTTTTAAATTGGTTCGGATTTTCTGGGTAATCTCTTGCAAACCTCAAAGCTTTCTTGTGCGGGGTATTCAATTGCTCCAAACCAAACCTCACCAATTGATTGAACTTATTGACATACTCTTTGATAGACATGCCTCCTTGCTTAAGTGCCAGCAACCTTTCCAATTGCATACTCTCTTCCGCCTGAGAAAGAAACATCATCCTGAATCTCTGTCGGAAATCATTCCAAGTCTCAACTGGACGCCCTGCTTGCGTCACTTCCCACCAGAGTGAAGCCTCATCTTTCAGCTGCCAAATGGCAAATTGAATATTTCTAGGTTGTCAACCTCAAAAATCCCAAACAAATCCTCCGTCTCTTTAAGCCAATTCCTTGCTTCTACAACAATCTCAGTTCCTTGGAAAGGCTTTCCTCCCATATCACAGAAATCCTTGCATATCTTAGGGAAACTATTCTCTTATGGAGGAGGAACATCGGCTGCAACTGGGGAAGGGGCGTCTGCTTGGCCTCCGGCAAGCGTCGTAGCCTCAAGATACCTACGGAACCAAGTCGGTATCGAAACGCCTCGGGAAGATTCGATTCCCTAGGCATGATGAAAAGAAAGGAAAAAGCGATTCAAACAGAGAATCGAAAGATAGTTCATATGTCTTTAGGGAATACATTTTTCAAAAACAGACTTTTCTTTTGAAAAGGCTTTCTTTTTAATACCTTTTGAAAACAATTTTTAAAACCTTTTATCTGATCTTGTAACCTTCAGCTCTGATACCAAATGTGACACCCCACGTCCGTTAATGTCACTCTTTATCAGAATGCATTAAGTTCCGTGAAGCGTTATAGGTAAACAGAAACAGAAACATCACAAGACAGATATAAAATAGCAGTGGAATTTAAAACTTTCTTTTTTAAACAGAAAACATCGTGGTCCGAAATCTTGTTATGACATAAGTCTGAAATACAGAAAACCCATTACAAAAAATTAAAATATCTCCCTTGTACTAAAATCATCAAAGTACAGTAATATAAAATCATAGCCCCCCAAAAAAATAGCCATAGCAAGGTAGATAGGTAATCAAAGCGGTACATCGAAGCAAATCCAAAATCTAAGCAGAAACAGAATAGAGAATCCTAATCAAGCCTGAGTATTCCCACCCTAAGAACCTTGGAGGGGAAAGGAAGAGAGAGAAAAGGAAACAAAATGGGTCAGACATTAAGTCTGGCGAGTCCAGGGACTTTAGCATATAAATAAATAAAAGCGTCATGATAGACATTGAAACTGGATGAGAGAGATAAAAATATTATAAGACAGGTATAACATGCTGGGCAGGATGAGCAGAACAAAATAGATTATGCTTCCCATATACTTTTCTCTGTACCAATACTAGTATAACATAAATAGAATGATCCCATCAGAAACATAATGGTAGACTTAGGTATACTTTTAGTGACGAGTTTCACCCCCCAAACAATAATAACAGGCAGCCCAACAAAAATAACAGGTGTTGCCCCAACGATAATAATGGGCACCTAAACAGGCAGGACTAGATGTACCCTATTTACTACCTCAATTGATCGGCTCCCTATCTTGTAAATACCCTGTGGCGGCCCCACAGTAGGATGTATCACTTCCTAAAGTGGCAACCCCCAGATAGACACATCCATATCTACTGGTGTTATAACGTCTTATTTTCCCGAGAAAGCGGATCAATGCATGCACATGACTCCGTCGGAACACGCCATCAGACACCTCCACCCATATAGACCTCTTATAATAAGCTCAGTAAGAATTTCCTGACCCTTACCTAGTTCGGGGTCTCCCCCTTGGATACCAGTATGGGTTACTGACTAATAATAGTCCCACACAACAGATGATACAAGTCACCCCCTAGGTTTGCATCCCCACTACAAGGATTTTGACAAGCTACGCCTAACAGATTAATAAGCTTGCATAACCCAATATATAAAATAGGTTAAGTTTGTCGAGTTCATATAACCCCCTACAGATTTATTTAACGCTCCATTGATTCAAACAAGTTTACTTAACCCTTACACAATTTGATAGGTTCATATTACCCCCACAGATTTAAACAGGTTATATTACAGTTTCATTACATGTTATGCTTAATCTATTAATTAAGCCTACGGGTTTTCATGCCCGTTCCCTCAAGTCATAAATCATCATATAAGATATGCTCCAAATTAACCCTTACACAATTTGATAGGTTCATATAACCCTCATAGGTTTAAACAGGTTAAGTATTACAGTATCATTACATGTTATGCTTAATTTATTAATTAAGCCTATGGGTTTTCATGCCCCTGCCCTCAAGTCATAAATCATCATATAAGATATGCGCCAAATTAAAGTCTTAGACCACGGTATAGGTTATGCTCCCAAATCCCAATCATATTTTATAATACAAGTTATGTCCCAGTTTATCATTTCCAATTTCGATCGTTCGCATATTTCAACGATAGGCCTAGGCTCAAAGGTAGCCTGGTTATAAAAATAAAAAGGGAAAGAGGGAGAGAAGAGAACAGAAACATGCATAATAACAGAATATGCATATGATACTAGAAATAGGCATGTAAGAACTGAACAGTAAATCAGGTGTACATGTAATGGCGGATCTGTTTAGTTATGATTCAGGTTATTAAAAGGCATAGGTTTAGATCCAAACTTATAAACATGTCAGGATTACTTATTAAACGTTTATATCTAAACGTAACATGAACTCACAGAGACAGGATCTAAAGAGCAGAGAAAAGAATGTTGATGTTGTGGCAGAGATTCTTGAATATGTATAAGTCGTTGTTGCAGAAGAATAGGCTGATTCAATCCAAGCTGGGACAGCATCTCGGTGTCTTCATTGTTTTGGGCGAATAAAACAATAGAAATGTTGTCATATTTATATCTGACCGCCAACGAATCTCGTTCAGAAATGCGTCCAGGTGCAGGGTAAGAATCTTCCCCGGATCTGGGGTGGGTCGATCCCCGGGTCGACCTTAGGGTCGACACCCCCTTGTGTGGGTCGACCCTAGGGTCGAAGCCTATGGGGTGTGGGTCGACCCCCAACAGGCCAGAATCCCGCTTCGATTTCCCGCTTTGATTTTCGAATTATTTTGAATTCTGAACTTCATTTTTTTATATATAATTCTCCTATACGCATATAAACTTCTAAGCCTAAAATTTCCTCTTACGATGTCCGTTTTACGCAAACTCGGTGTGACGGCCTGCCCCGCACCAACCGACATTTACTCCAAAGGTGCGCTGTACACATGTCCAGTTAGCACGGAACGGGTCGTCAGAAGGAAGAGGAAGAAGGAAATGAACTAATAAAGAACCTGTAGAATGTATCACAGTGCATAGAATAAAATATAATAATAACATACTTGACATAAAACAGGTGAGATAGTGCATAAGCTGAAAACCAGAACTAAACATCATAGCAGCGGAAATCCAAAATACAACTTATTACAACTTTTCAAACTGTCTCAAAGCAAAAGTAAGATAAAGGAGGTACACTACTAATGCCCAAGTAGCGACCACCAACGACACAGGGAGAATGTGTATATATATATCATACGTGGAAGCCTCCTGCCCGCCTCCGAATCAGCTACTCGCGCATCACCAGCTAACCTGTCTCTAGTCTGCTCGTGTGAGCAACCAGAGTAATAAGAGGAGACATAAAACTCTGGGTCAGACATAAAGCCTGTTATGAGCGATAAGCATCTAAAGTGAACAATAACAGGTAGACTAAAACATACCTGAACCTGGACCTGCAACCAAAGAGTTAGCACTACATACTGTACAACACTCTAAGGTACCATATCAAACGGTGTAAAGATATGGAGGTGGGGGAGGTGTGCATGTCATAATGATGGCAAACAATCAAACATAGCATCCATCCTCACATCTCTCACTCAGTGCGTAAAGCATACGATATTCACCACTTCGATCACCCAACATACCTTGCTACGATCACTCTGCCCCATGAAGTCATAAATGGCTTCACTGCACTGATAACGTAGCCACAAATCCTTCGCTATGTCCACTTTGCCCCCATGGAGTCACAAGAACCCCACTGCACTGGCTCATAGCCTTACAGATCCTTACTATGTCCACTCTGCCCCCATGGAGTCGCAATGACCCCACTGCACTGGCTCATAGTCTTACTACGCATCACCTTGCCCCTCAGGTCATAATGACCCTACTGCACTGATAACGTAGTCTTGCTACCATCACCTTGCCCCTCGGGTCATAATGACCCTACTGCACTGATAAGTAGCCTATCATTCATTTTTAGTGGTGAATCGAAGTTATGAACGTCGACAACTCCTTAGCACACGTCCCGCAGCAAAGTCCAACCATGAAGTGAACTCATTGGTTCCCAACTGGATCCTAAGCTCTAGCTTCCATTTGGACTACCTTTGCATCTCGGGTTATTGGTCATCACCAGATCGGTTCGGATAAGAATGCTCCTTCTTCACTGGATCGGATCGGGTCTCCAGATTGCCACGGTTCGGATCGCCATCGCGGTCCTCTTTCCCTCTGCTTCGGATCGTGCTCCTCTCCTCGGTTCGGATCGGAATACCCCATACGGGTCGGATCGCGCTCCTCCAGTTCGTGGCTCCCCCTGGTTCGAATCGGCGTCTCGTAGTGTATCGGTTCGTGGATGCTAGTCCCCTCTAGTCGGATCGTGATGCGAAACACAAGTGGATCGGATCGGGTAGCAGTTCGCGGTTGGTGCTTGTGGGCCTTGCGCAGATGGTTCAGTTTGGAGGAGATGACTCGACTCGTGGTGATGTCCCACGATCCCATAGGGCGATCCGATCGACCCTCATTCCCCTATGCGATCCAAATCCCTGCACCTTGTCCAGCGAGTTGTTTACGCCCCTCGACGGCGTTTTCGACCATTCCAACTATTCTAATCAGTCACAAAGCATACCATACAGTCATAGAAGTATGTATAATCAACCACAAACATCAAAACAACAATATGGTAGGTTAAAATGGATCAAACATACCCAAAACCCCATATTTCCCCTTAAGCATGTTTAGGTGAAACTTATGATATAATTAGCAAAACTTAACCAAATTAACCCAAATTCATATCAGAGGTCTAAAACATCATTCCGAATTTTATAAACATTTTTCCAGAATTTTATCATGTTTAAATTTTCTAATTAACACTAATCACCCCTAATTAGCCATAATTAGTGCAAAACTATACAAATCACTCACCTTAGCCACAAAATAACTAAGATCTGAAATAAAGCTCTGATTTGATGTGAATCTCTATGCTAAACAGCAGCTCCAATGTTGATTTGGTGTAGATCTTCCTTGATTAGGGGTTGCTAAGCCAAATCCTTGACCAAAAGGTGATTTAGAGGTTGGAGGCCATTTTTAGGGTTCCTTGGTGATAAGTGGAGGCTAGAAAACTGAAATGGAATGATCCTCTATCTCATTTCAGCCTCCCCATAACCCTAATCCCGAAATGGGTTATGGGCCTACTCACTAATCACCCGATTTGGCCTGGTTAAGCAGTTTTTCACCCTCCAAACCTTATTTCAGCCATATCTCCCAAACGGTAAGTCCGTTTGGCTATTGTGACCACTCTACGGAAAGGTAAACCATCAAACGAATCCAATGGAAGTGGTTTCAGGTCAAAATTCATTTCCAGTCAAAAGTTATGGCCAAAACAGTACCAACTAGGGGCAAAATGGTTATTTAAAAATCGACAAAAATCATGAACATGGGAAATGACTCTAATGGATGTTTCCCAAAGTTACATGACCATACGACTTCACATGGGAAAGAAATAAATATTCTACAATCCTATGATGTGTAGAATACGGGTCATTACACTCTCCCCCTTAAGAAATTTCGCCCCCGAAATTCCCTAATCCAAACACACACAAAGGTCCCGCATGCCTATCAATCATAAAACAACAATCAAACATGCAACCAAGCAAAACAAGTCTATCCTAGCATGCGGAATAACTAAATCGCAAAGTAAATCCTACCAGGCAAAGAGTTCTGGATATGCCTTTTTAATGCTCTCCTCTGTCTCCCAAGTACAATCATCCTCGTCCTCGCCCCACTGAACCTTGACTAGCTTCACCGCCTTCCTTCGAAGTTGCTTCGTATCGTGCCCCACAATACGAATCGGCTTGCGGTTCCCAACCGCCTCGGGTTCTACTTCGAAGTCCTCTAACTGATCAGGTGAAATAGTCAAATCTGAGTCGTGAACGAACTTCCTTAGTTGGGAAACATTAAATACATCGTGAACTCCCGCCATCTTCTCTGGTAAGCCAACTCTATACGCCAAATTCCCGACTAGTTCAAGAACAGGGAATGGGCCAACAAATCTTGGTGCCAACTTGCCTCTCCTGCCAAATCGTATCACGCTCTTCAACGGAGAGATCTTGACAAACACCAAGTCACCAACGGAGAATTTCAAGTCTCTTCTCCTCTTATCAGCATAACTTTTCTGCCTATCTTGGGCAGCTTTCATTCGTTGCTGAATGATCTTAATCTTATCCGAAGTTTCTCTCACCACATCTGGTCCAAGCACAAACTTCTCGCCAGTCTCTATCCAACATGATGGTGAGTTGCACGGTCTTCCGTACAAAGCTTCATATGGAGCCATACCGATACTGGATTGGTAGCTATTATTATATGCAAACTCTACTAGATGCAAATGGTCATCCCATGATCCACCAAAGTCCAATATACAAGCTCTCAAGAGATCTTCCAATATACGATTCACCCTCTCCGTCTGACCGTTGGTCTGAGGATGATATGCGGTACTGAGATGTAATCCTGACCCTAGAGCCTCTTGTAAGCTCTTCCAAAACCACTAGTGAACAACGGGTCTCGGTCACTTACAATGCTTTTGGGTACTCCATGAAATCTCACTACCCACTTCATATACAATTCTGCCAACTTGGCTGCTGTTCTGGTCGATTTGACTGGTATAAATCTTGCACTTTTAGTCAATCGATCCACAATTATCCAAATGCTATCGTATCCCGATCTAGTCCTTGGTAAACCATCGATGAAATCCATCGAGACTTGCTCCCATTTCCATTCGGGAATTTCTAATGGTTGCAATAACCCACTAGGCTTCTTTTGCTCGGCTTTAACTAGCTGGCAATTCATGCATTTGGATATAAACTTCCCAACGTCTCTTTTCATCCCTTCCCAGTAGTAAGTCTGTCTCATGTCTCGATACATCTTATTACCACCGGATGTATAGTAAGTTTTGAGTGATGACATTCTCTAAGCACTTCAACCCTCAAATCATTCACGTTGGGCACAACCAGTCTTCCATTCTTTCGAAGCCATCCATCTCGATCAAGCCCATACACATTCATCTCCTCATCGATACCCATCTCTAACTTGGAGATGATTTCCAATAGGTTAGGGTCGTCCTTTTGGCTGGAACCAATCCGCTCTATCAAGGTGGGTCTGATCGTCAAACTAGCTAGCATAACTGGATCCAACTCGCACTTTGGTCTGAAATCAAACCCCGCGATATACTCCAGTTGCTTCCATTCAAGAAACATTGCCCCTAAGCTGGCATGTCTCCTACTCAAGGCATCAGCTACCGCATTACCTTTCCCAGGTGTGTATGCGATATCGAAATCATACGAAGCCAAGAACTCTAACCATCTCTGCTGACGGAGATTCAGATCCTTCTGGGAGAAGAGATACTTTAACGATTTATGATCGGTAAACAACTCAAATCTTTCTCCCAAGAGATAATGTCTCCACATCTTCAGCGCAAACACAATCGCTGCCAATTCCAAATCATGGGTAGGATACTTCTTCTCATGCAGTTTTAGCTGTCGACTAGCATAAGCTACAACCCTACCTCCTTGCATCAATACAGCACCCAATCCGGTACCACAAGCATCCGTGTATACCGTCATCTCTTCATTCCCTTTAGGAATGACTAACACTGGCGCACACGTCAACCTCTCTTTTAGACTCTTGAAGGCATCCTCACACACTCCGTCCCAGACGAAGGACTGGTTCTTCTTAGTCAATTGAGTCAACGGTGCTGCTATCTTGGAGAAGTCCTGGATAAACTTACGATAATATCCAGCTAATCCCAAGAAACTTCTCACATCTGTTGCATTCTTGGGTGTAGGCCAATCCTGTACCGTAGCTACCTTCGCAGGGTCCACGGAAATACCACTCTCTAAAACAACATGACCCAAGAATCTCACTTCCCTTCTCCAAAAATGACACTTAGAGAATTTCGCTTTCAATTGGTGTTTCCTCAACACCTCCATCACTATCCTCAAGTGTCCCTTGTGTTCCTCCTCTGTCCTTGAGTAAACAAGGATATCATCCATGAACACAAGAACAAACTTATTCAACTGATCTCTGAATACTCGATTCATGAGATCCACAAAGTAGGCTGGTGCATTGGTCAACCCAAACGGCATGACTAACCACTCATAAAATCCAGACGGCGTCCTAAATGCCGTTTTCGGAACACTCTCATCCGCTACTCATAGCTGATGAAATCCTGTCGCGAGGTCCAACTGGGAGAACACTCTAGCTCCTTCCAGCTGATCAAACAAATCATCTATCCGCGGTAGAGGATAATTATTCTTCCTCGTTACCTTATTCAACTCGCGATAGTCCACACACAAACGAAGGGAACCATCTTCCTTAGTGGCAAACACAACTGGCGCTCCCCACTCGGAGACACTCCTTCTAATAAATCCTTACTTCAAAAGATTGCTGACTTGCACCCCGAGCTCTCGCTGCTCCCTTGGTGCCATACGACGAAGTGGCATCACTATAGGTCTGGCATCTTTCACTAAATCAATACGGAACTCAATCTCTCGGTGTGGTGGAAGTCCGGTCACCTCCTCGAAGACGTCTGGATACTGGCCAACCACGGGCACATCTGACAACTCATCCTGTGGGATGTCGAGGGAATTTATAAAACTAGCCATAACCCCATCACTAGGTAGGCTACCAAACACTACCCTCCACCCATCATCCGCCCTCACTGTCACCAAAAAGCCCTCACAGTCTACCACCACCCCGTATCTTTGGAGCCAATCGACTCCTAATATAATGCCATACCCAGTAAAGCCCAAAACAAAGCAATCACATACAAACATACATCCATGACTCGATAAGACCAAATTCCTGCAAATCATACTAAGGCTAGTTGAACCACCAATCGGGTTCGTCACAACCAATGGTCTATCGACTATCTCGGGTTCCAGTCCCAACCTATCTACCAGGTCACTAGATATGAAGGAACGGGAAGCCCCAGTATCAAACAAAACTCGAACTGGTATATCATAAATAGAAAGCATACCTTGAATAACAACATTCTTTCCTTTCTCCGCCGCAGTTGGGGCATTCGACGAAGAAGGAACAACATCAATAGCATACGCTTTCACAATCTGCTTCTCCTTAAGAGGTTGCGGACACTTATCCTTATGATGTCCCACTTGACCACAGTTGTAGCACTTCCTTTCCGCTGGCTTGGCCCGACATTCTTTAGCATAATGGCCCTTCTTACCACAGCTGAAGCACTCAACATCCTTCTTGCTCTTTTTCTGGCCACCCTTAGATTGGTCTTGATTCCTCTTATTCTGAGGGTTATTCTTGCCTCCACCTCCTGCTTGCGGCTTTGGCCCTTCTGCAGATGCAGCCTCAGTCTTTGACTTAGGGTAAAGACTCTCTGATCTCAAAGCTTTCCCCACGATCGATTCAAAATTCTCATCGATGTGGTTAATAAGCCTTTCCCCCAAGTATCCATCCAAACCAGTAATGAACTTCTCATTCTTCTTTTCAGGAGTGTCAATGAGAGACAGTCCATACTTTGACAAAGTGTCGAACTCAGCAATATAATCAGAAACTGCCCTTCCGTTCTACTTGAGTTCCAAGAACCTCTTGAACAACACTGACTTCTGGGCAGTGGGAATGAACTTCTCGCTAAAGCGAGCCTTGAACTGATCCCAAGTAACCTGATCCTCTAGAGTAGCTGTTCTAATGGCATTCCACCAATTCATCGCTCGCCCTTGCAGCTGACGAGACGCTAGCCTTCTCTTCATCGCATCCTCAAGACCCAAGTCATCGAAGATACGGTCACAGCTATCCATCCAATCCTGAACATCCGTGGCCGACTCCGTTCCATGGAACGGCTTTCCACCAAGATTAGTGTAATCTTTGCACAACTTGGCGAAATCGACCCTAGGCGCCTGCACTACTGGGCCAGCACCAACTCCGGGATTGGGAACTGCCCCTTGCACTTCTCTAAGCATGTCTCTCATGAGGTTAGTAAACATCGCCCTCATGTCAGCGGCATTCCCTTGGTTGGTCCCTCTACCAGCACCCCTCGTATCTCGGCTCATCGTCAATCTAAAAAAAGGAAACGATTAACGACCCCATAATGGTGCTAGTGCAGTGCGACTTCATTCTTATACTACTAATAGTATATATAAACATAGCTTTTGAAAACCAAAATAATTACAAATACGCGCTCTCATATACGTACTATCTCTCCCTGGTGTCTTTCCCTAGGTCAACTACGCAACCTAGAGCTCTGATACCAAGTGTGACGGCCCGCCCCGCACCAACCGACATTTACTCCAAAGGTGCGTTGTACACATGTCCAGTTAGCACGGAACGGGTCGTCAGAAGGAAGAGGAAGAAGGAAATGAACTAATCAAGAACCTGTAGAATGTCTCACAGCGCATAGAATAAAATATAATAATAACATACTTGACATAAAACAGGTGAGACAGTGCATAAGCTGAAAACCGGAACTAAACATCATAGCAGCGAAAATCCAAAATACAGCTTATTACAACTTTTCAAACTGTCTCAAAGCAAAAGTAAGATAAAGGAGGTACACTACTAATGCCCAAGTAGCGACCACCAACGACACAGGGAGAATGTGTATATATATATCATACGTGGAAGCCTTCTGCCCGCCTCCGAATCAGCTACTCGCGCATCACCAGCTAACCTGTCTCTAGTCTGCTCGTGTGAGCACCCAGAGTAATAAGAGGAGACATAAAACTCTGGGTCAGACATAAAGCCTGGTATGAGCGATAAGCATCTAAAGTGAACAATAACAGGTAGACTAAAACATACTTGAACCTGGACCTGCAACCAAAGAGTTAGCACTACATACTGTACAACACTATAAGGTACCATATCAAACGGTGTAAAGATACGGAGGTGGGGGAGGTGTGCATGTCATAATGATGGCAAACAATCAAACATAGCATCCATCCTCACATCTCTCACTCAGTGCGTAAAGCATATGATATTCACCACTTCGATCACCCAACATACCTTGCTACGATCACTCTGCCCCATGAAGTCATAAATGGCTTCACTGCACTGATAACGTAGCCACAAATCCTTCGCTATGTCCACTTTGCCCCATGGAGTCACAAGAACCCCACTGCACTGGCTCATAGCCTTACTGATCTTTACTATGTCCACTCTGCCCCATGGAGTCGCAATGACCCCACTGCACTGGCTCATAGTCTTACTACGCATCACCTTGCCCCTCAGGTCATAATGACCCTACTGCACTGATAATGTAGTCTTGCTACCATCACCTTGCCCCTCGGGTCATAATGACCCTACTGCACTGATAAGTAGCTTATCATTCATTTTTAGTGGTGAATCGAAGTTATGAACGTCGACAACTCCTTAGCACACGTCCCGCAGCAAAGTCCAACCATGAAGTGAACTCATTGGTTCCCAACTGGATCCTGAGCTCTAGCTTCCATTTGGACTACCTTTGCATCTCGGGTTATTGGTCATCACCAGATCGGTTCGGATAAGAATGCTCCTTCTTCACTGGATCGGATCGGGTCTCCATATTGCCACGGTTCGGATCGCCATCGCGGTCCTCTTTCCCTCTGCTTCGGATCGTGCTCCTCTCCTCGGTTCGGATCGGAATACCCCATACGGGTCGGATCGCGCTCCTCCAGTTCGTGGCTCCCCCTGGTTCGAATCGGCGTCTCGTAGTGTATCGGTTCGTGGATGCTGCTCCCCTCTAGTCGGATCGTGATGCGAAACACAAGTGGATCGGATTGGGTAGCAGTTCGCGGTTGGTGCTCGTGGGCCTTGCGCAGATGGTTCGGTTCGGAGGAGATGACTCGACTCGTGGTGATGTCCCACGATCCCATAGGGCGATCCGATCGACCCTCAATCCCCTATGCGATCTGAATCCCTGCACCTTGTCCAGCGAGTTGTTTACGCCCCTCGACCGCGTTTTCGACCATTCCAACTATTCTAATCAGTCACAAAGCATACCATACAGTCATAGAAGTATGTATAATCAACCACAAACAACAAAACAACAATATGGTAGGTTAAAATGGATCAAACATACCCAAAACCCCATATTTCCCCTTAAGCATGTTTAGGTGAAACTTATGATATAATTAGCAAAACTTAACCAAATTAACCCAAATTCATATCAGAGGTCTAAAACATCATTCCGAATTTTATAAACATTTTTCCAGAATTTTATCATGTTTAAATTCGCTAATTAACACTAATCACCCCTAATTAGCCATAATTAGTGCAAAACTATACAAATCACTCACCTTAGCCACAAAATAACTAAGATCTGAAATAAAGCTCTGATTTGATGTGAATCTCTATGCTAAACAGCAGCTCCAATGTTGATTTGGTGTAGATCTTCCTTGATTAGGGGTTGCTAAGCCAAATCCTTGACCAAAAGGTGATTTAGAGGTGATTTAGAGGTTGGAGGCCATTTTTAGGGTTCCTTGGTGATAAGTGGAGGCTAGAAAACTGAAATGGAATAATCCTCAATCTCATTTCAGCCTCCCCATAACCCTAATCCCAAAATGGGTTATGGGCCTACTCACTAATCACCCGATTTGGCCTGGTTAAGCAGTTTTTCACCCTCCAAACCTTATTTCAGCCATATCTCCCAAACGGTAAGTCCGTTTGGCTATTGTGACCACTCTACGGAAAGGTAAACCATCAAACGAATCCAATGGAAGTGGCTTCAGGTCAAAATTCCTTTCCAGTCAAAAGTTATGGCCAAAACAGTACCAACTAGGGACAAAATGGTCATTTAAAAATCTACAAAAATCATGAACATGGGAAATGACTCTAGTGGATGTTTCCCAAAGTTACATGACCATACGACTTCACATGGGAAATAAATAAATATTCTACAATCCTATGATGTGAAGAATACGGGTCATTACACTCGGAGTCTATCTTAAGTAGAATTCCGGGACGAACGCAATGGTGTAGTCTGTTTTAATTAATTTAATTATGTATTCTTTAGTTTATCATTATAGTACTCTTTAAAATTACGGGGTGTTACATTAATACTTATCGAAGCTTATATCGTGTTTGTTAGAAGACACAAGATTATGTTGCAAAATGGGAGGGCGCAAGCCAAGAATTATTTTGGCTTATGATCCAAGACATTTGCAACACCCATCCCGACTTCCCTTGTGGTGGTCTACTATAGATATTCATAAAACTCATAGCAGTTTTTGGGATAAAGGCATCGTTACCGCGAGATTATCGAGCTGGTGGAAGATGAAGATATATTTCAAGCATATACACCCGCTTTCGATGCACATTACCGTTTAGAATATGGAAGAGATTTCATTGGTCATGAAGCTTATGAAGTTCACTACAGTTGGATAACACGCTTTGTAACTGATTAAGCTTTAATGGTTTAAATTTGAAGTTGGTCGGGCTAAGTCCTATTTAGCTTACTTGTATCATGCTAGTGTATCGTGAATGCATCGTGAATCTTTCTCGCAAGTTTAATTTATCTTAGTTTTATCTGACATATTCAACTAACTCAAGCAGATATTTGTTTATTTTAATATTTGGGTCTTCCTTGGTTTTGGTAATCATTCAAAAGCTTTGGAAATAGTGGCTGAAATAGTACACCGTCAGGCCTAATAATGCATGGCAGTACGTAAAGTAGTTTCGCTACAGTATACCGTCAGGCCTAATAGTGTATAACAGTATGTAAAGCAAATTCCCTGTAGTGACATATTCCATCACAAATTGTTTTATTGTTTTATTCACGCGATATTAAGTGGTTATATATCTCTACATGTTTTGCTCATCATTCTTCACTCAAACAAGTTTTAATATTCTCCACAATTTAGCGTACCAAAAGCTATACCTTCATGGCCCTCGTCTATGGATTCCGACTTTCCTTGGAATTAACAAGCTCCGACAACTAGTTCAAGAACTGATGTTGATTAGCTTATCGAATGCCAAAAGCGACACTATGAGTAGGTGCGTCTTGAGTACCTAGATCTAAGCCTACTTAGACTTCAGGAACCTGTTAATCATGCCCCTGATTTTGGACATCTGGTAGTTCAACCTGAATATGAACAAAGGGTTAGAGCGACTACAGTTACTGATCCTCCAACTCAAGAAGTGATACATCAATTCCCAGTGGTTCAACCTCATTATGAACAAGAGGTACGAGCGGCTTCATTTAACGAACCTCCAAGTGATCAAAAGGTTAACTCATACCCCATCTATTGCTATTATGGGTATGCGGTCAACGTAGTGGTAAGGGCAGATGGAGAAAAATATTGGACGTAGGATCTAGTTATGCTCATTATGGCCGAACGACTGCGGTTTCTTTGAATGGATTGATGACCGTTTATGTTCAAGGGGTATTTCTTATGCCAACGAGTTAGAACTAGAGGTAAGGCATCTTAGAACTGTTTTAGAATCCCTAGAGATTGAACATGACATGTAGTTTCTTGCGTACTTATTTCCTATTTAGAAACTGTTGTATCCTATGTTTTAGTACTTATTTCCTAATTAGCAGTTGTTGTACCTTAAGTTTTAGTACTTATTTCCTAGTTAATGAAAGTTGTATCTTAAGTTTTAGTACTTATTTTCAACTTATCATCTCTTTTGTCCTAATTTGTTGTCCGTATTTCATACTTAATATCTGTTTTATCCTAAGTTGTAGTTCTTATTTCCTACTAAACATTTGTTTTACTTCTAATGTGTAGTCCCTTTTTACCTAGTTAACATATGTTGTAATTGTATGTCCGTCAGATAATAAAGCAACTTAATTACGTGTTAACTTATAAGTGGTAAATTAAATTTTAATTAATTCAAAAGTTAGGCGTCTGTTGAACAGGAACTGAATTTTTTAAAGCTCGGGCGTTTGTTTAACAAACGCCCAAAATCCAAATGTTTGTTCAACAAATACCCGGTTTCAAAAACTGTTGGGGAATTAGAGCGTTCCAACTATTTGAAGTGCGAAAAATCGAATTTTCGCACCCAAACAGTTGTAGATGCTCTAAACCAATGCATCTCATAAAATGACAAGAATAATAAAAATGAGAACTTAGTTCATACTATTTATTTTTTTGGAACTTTGGTTTTCAAGGATTAGGTTCAAAGGGTTTTTTTTTTCAAGGCTATAAGATTAAACCGTAGATCCACACATGCGTAAATTTATTTTATTTTGGAAGATGCAACACTTACGTATTTAGGATTAACCACAATCGCATCGATGTTGGGTTGAGCCTTTGAATCACTCGTTGATGCACTATCGATAAAAATTTGAATGTTATGAAATCACGCGTCTCCCCGTAGATATCATGATAATATTTAACGAAATGCTACTTTGACTGGAATTTCGTCAGTAATTTATGCGGAAGCAATATGTATTTCGGGTGTTGCAGCAAGTCTCTGATATTTATGAATTATGATCAACGGATTCACATTCCAGATAAAATAACTTATCCCTAGAATTCTCCTTGTTTACCAAAATTCTCCCTGTATCCAACCAATCAGCATCCCATGAATTCCACCTTTTTTGTAATTAAAACCTCTTTTGTTTTTGAATTTAATTGTAAAAATATGAAAATCATGTATTTTTATTGGTCGAGTATAGATGGACAGAGAATTTTGGGAACAGAGAATTATCTCTCTTCAAATTCAAGGTAAAATGGGTGTAAGCTTCCTTTATCCAGTTTTATGGACGTGAATGTGTATAATCGATGATGTCTCTAGACTCTCTACCAACAGCAAGGTCGTTTTTTCCCCTGCTTCAATGATCACTTATCTTCGTATATATTTTATCAGCTACTACTGGTTGTTCTTAGCTTATCATGTCTAGACTATAGTCACTATACACATCTTAAAGTTTAAAGCATAACATTGACATGTATAAGAACATTTCTTCATCTCCTCAAACTCATTACACGCTAAGACTTCATTATTCTGAAAAAAGAACATAAACACATAACAAAACTCTCCAATTGCTTGCAACTACATACTGCTCAAAAACTCAACCATCTCTTCGCGTGGTCGATACAACGCCTTGAGCGGATCCGCCCTAGGCAGAGTCAGCCCTTTTCCCTCGGTCATATCGACCAACCCATCCTCTACCCTCTTCCATTCATAACACTGCAGCAACGTCCCTAAAGCCAGTCCCACAATCTTACGGGCAAGCGCTTCCCCGGGGCACCTCCTCCTCCCCATCCCAAAAGGCAGCATCTTCTGCTCCAACACCCCGTTTGAATCCTCGAACCTCTCCGGCACAAACTTCTCCGCCTCCTTCCATGTGTCAGGGTCTCTATGAATCCTGTACACGTGCGCAAGCAGCATTGTTCCCTTCGGGACATCGTAACCTCCAACCGTGCAGTCCTCCGAACTCTCGTGTGGCACCAAGAGCGGTCCAGCAGGGTACAATCGTAGGGTTTCCGATATGATACATTGGAGGTAGGGAAGGTTTTCTAGGTCAGACTCCTGCAGCAGGTCCTTGTTTCCTACTTTCTCATCTATCTCGGCCTGGGCTTTCTTCAACTTATCCTGGTTGTTTAGTAAGAGTGCCATGGCCCATTCCACCGAGTCCGATGATGTGTCGGTGCCTGCTGATAACATGGACTGCAAATGCAAATAAATAAAAATTACCATGAGGGATTGAGTTCATCAAGCAACTAGATTACTACCTGTTCTGCTTGTTTAAGAAGTTGAAGATAATTGCAGGATGTGGGACTTACAGAGAAGAGGGCTTTCATGACGGAGTCGCTGTAGTACGCAGGGTCAGTTTCCTGTAAAGAGACGAGGTCGCTGATCATGGATTTGTCCTCCTGAATCGACTGTTCTTTGCGAAGGCGTCTATATTCATTGATCAGGCTTTGCAAGAAGACGTCTCTGTAGTTAGTTATTTCAGCAGGCTTAACGATCAAGCGCTTTACATTAATGTAACGCAGGATGGGTAGGAAGTCTTCAACGTTAGATGCCCCAACATTTGCAAAATACTGTTCCACGGATTCTTGAAATTTGTGGGATTCAGGGCTGGTTCCAGCTCCATACAGCTTACCAGCTATCATTCGCATCATGTTGTTAAGGGCAAACGCAAATAGTACAGACTTTAGGTTTACCATTGCGTAATCCTTGGTATTTGATCCTACACAATTCAAAGCAAGAATTAGAACATGCATGACACCGTTCAATGTGGCGCAGTTCATAATTGTAAACATGTATTTTAGCATTTCACGTACAAAGTATGATGAATTGAATATGTATTTAGTTCTTGGCGATATTAATGGCTAATAGTGCCTGATGCATACTAGATGAAAAAATTCCAAATCAAATCCTCTTTCCAAAACCTTGTACTCTTCTTTACCCAACATATTAGGACCTTCTGATTTTCACCTTTTGTAATTAAGTTCTCTTTCTATCTCTGATTTAATTGAAAAAAAGATGAAAATCAAAAGCTTTGATTTGTTAGGCAGAGGAGATTGAGAATTTTGGGAACTAGAATTCAATAAAATTCACCCTGTACTACAAAACTTTTGAATTAACTTTTCCTATTAAGGTAGGCCAGTAAGGTGACCTGTCTACTGGATAAAGACAAATGTCATAATGTCTGCGGTGCCTACTATGTTGACTTAACATGTGCTCTCTGTTACAGTGATCAGAAAAGAACAAAAATGCTGATATATATTTGCTATGTCTAATAAATCATGCAGGTTCCTTTGTTCCACTTTTGTTACTATATATGAATTGTTTGCTAAAAGAAAAGGTCTTATATTAAGTAATGAACATATATATAAACCATGCATCTGGTTCATTGTATCTGTAGCAGTTCAAATATTGCGTCAAGTGGCATGTTTTTTCCTTTTGAGTGGGAAGAAGGTGAAAGGACAAAATGAAAGAGCACTGGCAAAAGGGCAAAACTAACCGCAGAAGCTACCATGGTCGGCATGAAGTTTACGAACCATCTCGTAAACCTCAGCAGTTCTGATCCCTCCAAAAATATTCAACCTGTGGGAGGAGAGCACATCAACAGTAGCAATACGGCGGATGTTACGCCATAGAGGGCCATAGTTAGCAGCTGCGATGGTTGAGAAATTGTAAGTACGTTCTTTGCTGGAAGGAAACTGAACTCTGTTGGCGAAGACGACATCGTTTTTAGTGAAGCACTCCTCTGCGAGGGAGAGGGAGGAGACGACAAGGACGGGGCGGGTGCCGAACTGGAGGGAGAAGATGGGGCCATAGCGGGGGATGAGGCGGTCTAGGGCACGGTGCAGGGGCTTTTCGTAGAGGTGGAGGTGCCCTATTATAGGGATGGCGAATGGACTGGGTGGGTTTTTCTTTTTGCTCGTGATGGAGGAGTAGATGAGTTTTGCTACCAGGATAGCTGTGAGAATGGAGACTGAGATTATGATAATGGAAGGCATGATTTTGGTGTTTGAGTATGAAGGGCAGATGAGTATGATGGTTGAAGACCGTGTGGGTATGTATAGGTGGATTGTTGATGCTTGTTTGCTGTTTGGTCAAATTAGTTCTATATGCATGTGTGGAATTGAGCAATGGGGGTGCAACCGCTACTTTTGTATTTTTCCTTATTTTTGATTTGTGATGTTTCAAACAAAGTTGTTTTCTAATTTAAGACGAAAAGGATAAGTACACTACTAGCACTAAAAAAAAATATTGACTTAATGACGAAATTATCCGTCTTTAATTGAAATCAGTCTCTACAATTGTGTTAAAACAGATTAAAGACTTATAATTTCAGTCAATGTTTATCAAGACTTTTATATATATATATATATATATATATATATATATATATATATATATATATATATATATATATATATATATATATATATATATATATATATATATATATATATATATATATATATATCATACACACACATTCACAAATACAATAACGTCTGTATTAATTCCATGTGTAGATGTTTAGAAAACTTGTAAATCTATTACTTTTCAAAAGCAAAAGGTACATAGTACAAAGCCAATATATTACATTTTGAACAATACAAGCAAGATTCCAGTAAAGAAAAACTATATGATATATCTTAAAATTGTACTTCCTACAGGTAAAAATGAACTAAAATTAGCACACACTAACATATTAACTTCTGCAAATTAGCACAGACTAACAGAGGCCATTACTGAGTATTATTGATGCTCTTGCCATTACATCTGCCATGCTTTCCAAGTTAGCTTGAGTGCAATTCTTCTGTGTCCACCCCGCCTGTCCCCGTGTGTGCCCACCAATTAAATCTCCCTATTCCTCTTTTTTTATATTTAAGTCCCCGGACAATTAAAGGGTTTAACTGCAAAAAGCAGAAATCAGGGGCTGTGATTGGTTGGGGACACCGTGCACATACAATTTCGGTACAGAACAATCGATGCGAGTTAGCATAGACCAATAGACTACTCTGCAGCCTCCACGATTTCCGATTTAACAAAGACCAACGGCTTGCAAAAAAAAAAAAAAATAAAATAAAAAAAAAAAAAAAAAAAATAGAAGAAAAGAAGAAGAAAGAAAAAAAGAACTAAAAAGAAACAAAACCTCGGAAACATTTATAAATGGCTATAATGGTTGACAAAGGGTCTAGTGGAGAATTCAAAACATGCATTGATGAGTCCTGTGTTTTAAATCTGCAAACACCTATGTTTCAACCGCTTTATGCTCCTCATTTGCCTCAAGCTTCCCCCCAAGGTAGCTGCTTAACTGACTCCTTCTGCGCACAAATCTGAGGGAACCAAAATTTTGGTTCATAGCTTCCTTGTCGATATAGGAATGGGCAGTGTTGTTAGAGTCAGTCCGGTACATAGTTCTGAGCATGTTCGTTGTAAAGGCCACCCATCCTGCTTGAATAGAAACTGCCATTTGATAACTGCAGACTTCAAATTTAGAAATGTATACCCTCCGCGTAGATTTGCTTGCAACCCTTGATAACTACATCTACTCGGTGGATCTTCTTTTAGTCGATTGAAAAACACCAGTCTTAGTTGATCATGAGAATCTAATTCTGTTACCCATTTTGATCAATCATAAATGCTAAAAAGTAAGGACTGAGATTTTCAGTCATTAATCAATCTCTAGGTAGATACTAAAAATTTTCAGTTTTAATTTTTCAGTCCTTAATTTTCAGTTTTAATTTTTGAAGTGTAGATAACAAAGCTAGATACGGTGTACATATACAATATATATACCCACCAACAAACTAACATACATAGAAACACCACAAACTAATTTGATACACACCTTAAAGCGCAACAAGCTATGTTACATCAAAAACCATTGCACATTTAGACACTCAACTTGTTGAAAAATGATTATGCTAAACAATATGAATATTAAGAATGACAGATTTGTACAATCACGTAATGGTGTGAATTGATCGCTCAATCGCTTTACTTTAAAAAAGAAAAAAATCGATTAGTTTTTATTAATTTAAATTAAATATCTAAGCACTACATGAATCGCACAGTATACCAACAGCTGCTTCCAACGGCCTCTAAGAGCCGTTGGCCAATGGCTTCCACCGAAAGCTAAACGTTGGAATTTACTTACGAGGTTAAAAAAATACACCGTTGGAAGTCGTCGGCAACTGTTGATTTTAACCCCGTTGGAAATCTACTTAACTAATTAAACAACAATAATAAGGCAAATCAAAGGACCACGCCACTTTCGCGGAACGGGTTTACTCCAATGATTGCTAGTGCATGAAATAAAGTAAATTATTAAATCATCGCAATGTTTTTTTATAAAAAATGAAGCCATTATAAGACTCAGGTCCCATCACACAATGCAACGCAAGCCGGAGGATAGAGTTGTTACCTTATAATGACCAAGAGATGCTTCATACGTATAAACAAAAGTGTTTGATATTATTACAAGTGCATATATGTTTCAAAAGCGAATTCAATCATAAATATCAATCATAGACGACATAAATGACCCATACCACTATGTCGCCATACAGTAATACAATCAAATCCGCAATTTCGTATTGGAAATTGGATTCCATCATGAGTCGAGGCAAGGGGCAAACTCCTCTCCGTTCGAGACACTCTAGCAAATGTCTCAGGATCGCACACAGCGGTCCTCGAAATCGGCTGGGCCGGTCCTCTCTTACTTTTGAGGATTGGCAATTCCTGAACACACGTTTCCCGATCCTTACAGACCTATAATCGAGGCGCCTCGCATTCCAACAACCACATAGGTGAAAAGTATATATAAATATCAGGGCTCGTAAGTCACTGACACCACCGTAGCTAAAAAGAAACGTCGTGTTCTCCCAGCGGTCCTTATCCCGTTTTTGACTCATACCGAGGTGTGAGGCTCGCGAATCAACGCTATACACAAAGCTACGCCACATAGGCCGTGCTTTGATCATCTTCCACAAGACTTTGCTTTGCAACAGAAGCCTTGATCATATGCAACTTAGGTGCGCCACACAGGCAATTCACTCCATGCGACTGATTTCTATCGATATATAGCCTTTGAGCTCGTACGTCTCAGAGAAGGGCGTTAAGCAAGAGAATAAATTTTCCGCCGCCAAACTAATATATATTTAATAGAGATCAATCAACATAGAACAAAATCCAATGTCAGACACACAGTCCATTTACAAGTTCGTTCTAGGTTTGAACGAAGCCGGAGGCACCAAATTCCTCGCATATCCGTACAATCAACAATACGTCCGAACGGCTACCACTTCAGCTCCTTCAAGGTAGCTATTCCAATCAAGAGCATCAGTGGCGCCCATCCATCCAATGTGAAGATCGTCGGTCTTGAACCATCTTCAACTCTTCGACTTCTAACCGTCGATCGATTATTTGAAATGAGAATTAACTCAGCCTTTTCAAATAATCCACGTATAATTATATTTTCAAATCAATTCTTCACATGGTTGAATCATTCGACATTCACATTTCAGTTCTTTAGTATACTTTCATGTCAAACACATTCAAACACCAAATATCAAGCAAACCAAGCAGAGTCGGTTTATTTCCATTTTATATCGTCAATAATATTTTATAACGATATATCGCCATTTTTATTTATTTAAAAACGGCCTTATTTAATTAAACGACGTTTCAGGTCGTGTCGAGGCATTGGCGCTGTTTTTCCCTAAATTTGTTTTACACATATTGGAAAATCTAACCGTTGGATTTCAACAAAGTTTATATCATTGGGAAGATATTCCCAAAGCGAACCCAACGGTTCCAGTTTCGTCAAAATCCGATGGTCGGATCTTTCGGTATAATCGTTTGAAGTTACGATTTCAAAACGCGAACTACATGGCCTCGATTCGTTTTAATATATATATATATATACACACACACACACACACACACACACATATATATATATATATATATATATAATTCATTCGACGATTTCAATATCGTTTTCACTTCAAATATTTCACTAACACCTTTATATTTCGAAAAATTTCGCCATAACCTCATTTGTACGGGAAGGGGTTTGGAAATTTATTGGGCCGTATTAGGTACCCAATAAATCTTAATAAGCATACACATATTTATAGTGATATATTCCGGTGTCCACAGGAGAGTTTGTATAGATCGTAACTCCAGAGAATAATTTTTTTTCACCCTATAAATGGTTTTTGTGCCTTAATGACCAGAGAGACGTGTTTATTGTCATCTCCAAACCCGTGTGGGGTTTTTATTAATCTTGCAATTTACCGTTACAATTTATATAGTCCAAATCATTCATCAGTTCAACCTGTAATATATAGTCATCGCCATACAAGCCTCTCGCTCGTATGGTAAACCTTCAATCTCGTCGCACAAGCTCCAAATGCTTATGTGGTATAGGATGAAGTATGCCTATCGTCAAGAAGTATGCCATATAGTGTAGTTCAAAATTAATTGTTACTATCCTATGGCGATGTTTATTATTACACACAGAACAACCAACACTCTGTATCCAATGGCATTCACAGGAGTTGATATAATAATAAAATTTGCACATCCAACTCATTAAGGTTTACTTATTTGTCGGGCACGCAAATAAATTCTTTACTCAAAAGCTAATCCATTTCCTGTTTAACACATGTATATATATGTGCAAAACTAAGCTAAAAATAATATTTTTAGCGAACAAAGGTTTTATTTCCACTCATGGTTATTTTTAACACTTCCTACACACGTTAAAAATAATATTCTCAACCCACACGTATTTATTTGAACAAGTGGTTATTTTTAACACTTCACGTTTCGCGTAAAAATGATATTTTTGGCGAACAAAAATATATTTCAATATATGACTATTTTATTTAGTTCGCCTACATGTTAAAAATAATATTCATAGCAAATAAATATTTGTTTCAACACTTGTATATTTTTAGCTAATCATTTACATGATAAAAATGATATTTTTATCGTCTAAAATATTTATTCAACACATGAACATTTTTAGCACTTCATATTCACAATAAAAATGTAAATTTTATTTTTCAATCTATATATTCAACATATGAATATTATCCACTTCACACATACGATAAAAATATGATTTTTATCGTTCTAATCCTTTATTCAACACATGAATAATTTCTATAGTTTATATATATAATAAAAATGTGATATTTTATGTTAAAACAATTTATTTAGAACACGAATAGTTTATATAGTTTAGATATGTGATAAAATGTTATTTTTATTTTTCAAAAAATTTTATTCAACACATGAATACGGTTTCAACACATGAATACAGTTTCAACATATGAAAATAATTCTAACACATGAATATTATTGAAAATTTCGGCAGCATAACGGGAGGTTATTTAAATCCAGCACCGTCCCTAGTACGACTCCTCGCTCTACCTTAAAACCTCGCGGTTTTTGACAATGGAGATTTCATACATCTAATTCGCACGCAGGCGAGTATGATTTTCTTTTCCACAATTTATTCAGATTTTGTTTCAATCACAAATGGGTATTTTTCAACTACAATGGTATTTTTCAACCACATCCAAACAATATCAACCACAAACAATCCTATCAACCATTCGCACTATTCACCAAATTTTTCACGCCAATTCACAATCAATAAACATCGTCAATGGTTTGTGGACGAGGGGAGTATATATATATATATTCATATATAAATATATTTTATTTCCATTCCAACACACATATGATTTATACAATGCATGTATAATTCATACTTCGCTCATATAACTTATACAACGCATGTACATAAGGTATACAATAGGTATAAAATTTATATTTCACTTATATAACTTATACAACACATGTCCATTCACATTTCAGTTTAGAAATCTCACATTGGTTTGTCGCTTTGCTAAAAATCGTAGCGTGCTCATAAAAATCCCTGGACACTTCTAAGCTGTAGAGAGCGTCGACACGGTCTCGGTGTTTCCTGTTTCATCGAATTTCGTTAACACATGATAAAGATACGATTTTTCAAAGTTTGCAACACTTAAAAGTGTTATTTTTCAATTCAGAAA
Source organism: Allium sativum (assembly GCA_030737875.1). Taxonomy (NCBI): domain Eukaryota; kingdom Viridiplantae; phylum Streptophyta; class Magnoliopsida; order Asparagales; family Amaryllidaceae; genus Allium; species Allium sativum. Next base: position 559,126,762 of record CM060920.1, on the reverse strand, counting down.
ATCCAAGCCGTTACGTGCCTTGAACCTTCGAAACTAGGTTTCGAATTTGCGGCAAATCCGTAGGGCTTGGACAGGATCGGGCTGGACCACCTGGAAGGGCTTGGAACGGCGCTCTGGAGGAGGTAGGTGGGACCCACTTCGACGCAGGGAGGAGGGCGAGGTGGCGGTTTCAAGTTGCGATGTTCACGGCGATCGTTCTCCTCGTACAGGCGACTAGAGAGGGAGCGACTTATCTTGATTTGAAGAGTGGAGGATGCTCTTCAAAAAGTTCAACTGGGAGTGGGGCTAATAGTAGTTGTGGTGGTCGGAAAATGGTCGGGAAGGGAGGAGCGGTTTCAACCATCGAGAGCAGGTAGGGGTCGGGTTTTTTTTTAAATTATGATGGGATTTTCTGATTGGCCCATGCTTGATTAAAATTTTAAAATATTGTTTCTCCAAACGAACACCAATCCAGACCCAACGACTGTCGCCGTTAGCTAAATACCCCCATCCCGAACACAATGGGATATGTTTCGTAGGCCAATTTGACTGATACAGTCAGTTACTCTTCAAATTAAAATATAAAACATTCAATATTCGATTTGAACGTACATTTCAATTTGCTAGGGCCACAAACTGATTCGAAAAATTCCAGAAAAATAAACCTAGCTATGTTTTGACGCTATAGTCCCAACAAAACTGGTTTCGTCGAATTCTGAGATCGTTTGAAAAATGACCATTTTCTGGTTGATCTGATTTAACAGAAATTGACCAAACACATTTTCTTTTGCCACACTCACATACTAGCTTCAAAAATTATGAAATTTGAAATCTAGCAATAATTTGACATTCCAGATCCAATAAAAGTGGTTTCGTCGGATTCCGAGTTCGTTTGCAAAATGTCTATTTTCAAGGGCTATATATTCTCTATAGCGACCTTTCTGTAAATTCATTTGGCCATAACTTTTGATTCCCGCTATGAAACTTTGATTTTTCAGATTCGTTAGAAAGATATTCATAAACAGATATAAATATTTTTAGTTTCACTAAAATCCGTTTTATTTTGCACCCGGTACAGTTAGTCAATGTTTGAATTCAAATTTTGAAACTGCCGCACCATTTCTAACTCATTATTTTATTGAAATATTCTATTTCAATTGTCTAATTTCTTTAAAATATCCAATTTAAAAATTTTTAATTGGCTCGTATTTTCCGGATTGTTACAATCTCCCCCACTTAAAACTTTTCGTCCCCGAAATGGAAACAGAAATGGAAATGCAAAGTATTGTAAAGGTACCTTGCACTGGAGTTAGTCAAAGATGTCCACTGTGAATTTGGGGTAAGCTTGCTTAATGTTTTCCTCAGTCTCTCAAGTACAGTCTCTAGGATCACTACTCTACTGCACTTTAACTAAATGAACCTTTTTGCTCCTTAGCTCTTTAGTTTCTTTGCCAACAATTTTTAACGACTCTCTTCTGACTGCTAATTCTGGAGTAATTTCCAAGTCCTGTTGCGCTGCTTCTTCTACAACAAGATCTGGGTCATGCACATGTCTTCTAAGTTAAGATACGTGAAACACATTATGCACTCCAAGCAACCAATCAGGTAATGAAACCCTATAAGCAAGAGTTCCAATTCGTTCAAGTATAGGAAATGGGCCAACAAATCTGGGTGCCAACTTCCCAGTTTTACCGAATCGGATTACTCCTCTCATCGGAGAAACTTTCAAATAAACATAATTACCAACAGCGAATGCCACATCTCTTCTTCTAGAATCCGCATAACTTTTCTGTCGGCTTTGCGCGGTTTTCAATCGTTTCTTGATGAAATCGACTTTTTCAAATGCTTCTCGAATCATATCGGGTTCCAACACAAGTTTGTTGCCAGGGTCTACCCAACATGCGGGATATCTGCATGGTCTACCATATAATGCTTCAAATGGTGACATTTTCAAACTTGCTTGATAGCTGTTGTTATAAGAGAATTATGCCAAATGCAAGTGATCCTCCCATTACCCGCCAAAATCAATAATACATGCCTACCGTAAATCTTCTAGAATTATGTTCACCCGCTCAGTTTGGCCATCTATCTGAGGGAGATAAGCGGTGCTCAGGTTCAGTTTTGTTGCTTCAAATTGCGACATTTTCAAACTTGCTTGATAGCTGTTGTTATAAGAGAATTCTGCCAAATGCAAGTGATCCTCCTATGACCCGCCAAAATCAATAATACAAGCCCGTAGTAAATCTTCTAGAATTCTGTTCACCCGCTCAGTTTGGCCATCTGTCTGAGGGTGATAAGCGGTGCTCAGGTTCAGTTTCATTCTCAATTCTATCTGGAATGCCTCCCATAATTTGCTAGCAAATATTGGGTCTCTATCACTGACTATGCTGATGGGAACTCCACGCAGCTTAACAATTTCTTTGAAATAAATTTGTGCTAGACTTTGGGCGGTTCTATTGGATCTGAAAGGTATGAAATAGGCGGTCTTCGTGAAGCGATCTACGATCACCCAAATACTGTCATTACCTTTCTTGGTTCGGGGCAAACCATCTATGAAATCCATGGAAATCTGTTCCCATTTGCAACCTGAGACTTCCAACGGTTGCAACAATCCGGCCAGTTTTTGTTGGCCGCTCTTGACTAGTTGGCAAGTAGGGCACCTGCTAACATACAAAGAAATGTCCCTCTTTATGGACCTCCACCAGAAAGTGCACTTGATATCGCTGTACATTTTACTCACTACAGGATGAATGCAAAGCTTTGACTTATGGCATTCATCGAGCACCTCTCTTTTGAGCTCAGGGATGTCGGGAACACAAATTCTTCCATTTAATCTCAGAACTCCCTCACTATCCACTTGGAAACTGGAGCTTTCGTCTTTTTGAATTCTTGTGATCATCTCTTTAACAAAATTGTCGTTTTTCTGTAGAACAGAGATCTTGTCATTCAATGAAGACGTAACGATAAAACTGGCGATAATTTCATTCTTTTTACTGAGCGCATCAGCTACTACATTAGTTTAAGTTGTATATGTACATATGCATGTATATAGTGTTGTATGTATATTTAATTGGTAATTAATATATGTATTTGTTTATTTGGTTGAGCCCCAATTCATTGAAAATGATATTTATATAGTTGGGATAGACGTGTAGTGGAAATGGAAATATTTAAGTTTCCGTTTTATAAAAATTTAGCAAAAACGACAGTTAATTTTGTATATAACGTACGGTTATATAGTTCGATTTAATGTTCAAAATATACGCATATGTGATAAAATTCATATGTGTACAATTGAAGATTGAAGAGCACCAATCCTAATATGTTATATTCATAAAGCCTTAGAGAGTTTTTTGACCCCGTCTGATAAGTATTGTATATGATCGTTATGTGAATGTTTGTTTTATTAACGAAACGGACATTTATATTCATCATATAAAATATTTGTTGGATTTGTTCTTTGTATTGAACAAGTTACGAACACAATAACGAAATTAAATCTCGTAAACCATTTCATTTTAAATAGTTCTCAAAATTTCGAAAGCACTTCCTTTATGTTCCATGTGTACACGCAATTGTGTACTGTTCAGGGAACTAAAGGGAAGTGCTACCGAATTTTTTTTGAATCGTTTAAATTGAAAAGATTTACGTGATTTAATTACGTTATTGTATTTGTAATGGGAGGTAGGATGACCCACCAGTAAATGATCAATTAACATAACATGCAATCTGCAATAAAATTGTTTTAACAAAATGTCAATGTAAATTTTATCATCATAATTAATACGTAAAAGAGATGTTTTCATTAAAATACAGTTTTAGCATTTGAGCTTTTCAAACGAAACTAGATATTAATATTTTATCATGAGTCGGATACGAATTTGTGACCGCATATATCAATTATAACGGAATTTTGAGAATTTAGCGATCGAACATAAAAATTGTGAATCTATTTCAGCTACTGATGTTATAAAAATAATAAAAATGGTTGTCTACTTAGAAAATTTATTTTCAACTACTTGAAAAAATGGATTTTCATCTGCTTAACTAAACTTTATACTATACGCCCTTTTTTGTTTTGCGTTATTTTATCATACTTTCTAATTTTATATGTACTTTGGAAAAATGGACGATTATTTTAATGATCGAAGCTGGATGTACAAACGAAGAGAAACTGATGGCACAATAAACAAACAATTTATTAATGGTGTCCGTGTGTTTATTGATTTCGCTTTAAGTAATAACAGAAACGACATCAAAATCCATTGTCCATGTAGTAGATGCAAGTTATTGAAGCATTTGATACCGCAAATGGATAGAGTTCATTTGCGTCAGTATGATTTTGTGCCGAACTAATTAGTTTGGGATCAACATGGAGAACCGTTAGCATCTACTTCTATACAAGTTGAGGAGGTAGTGAATAATGAAATTGCTACGATGAATCTCGTAGAACAAATAGTTGACGATGCTGCACTTTCAATGTTCTCGGTTCAACAATTTAATGAGAACGATGGTAATAATGAAGAAGAACCAAATATTGAAGCCAAAAAAATATATGATTTATTAGATGTCACGAAAAAAACCCTTTGGGAAGGCGGTGAAAGCGGAACTCAATTATCAGTAACTACTGAATACATTGTGATGAAATCTAAATGTAACCTCACAAAAGCTAGATTTATAGTTGTTGTACAAGCTGCTAAGCAGCATATGCCTCTCAATAATTTAATGTGCTAAAATCATTATGAAGTAAAAAAGATGGTGTCGGCCTTTGGTTTACCGTATCAAAAAATAGATACATGTCTAAAGGGTTGCATGCTGTTTTTGAAGGAAGATATTGTTAGACCAAAAAGTGGTCCTAGCACCCAATTGAACAATAATTTTGAATAAAATAGAAAGAAAAGCAATGAGAAACCAGATTTGTAGTGGCTCAGCGTTAAAGATCCTACGTCCACTTTATACTTCTTTGATTGATGATTCAAATACAAATACAATGATAATCTCTGCTCAATCTCATTTAAAGAATTGATATTCTCTCTTCAATTTATGAAATTATACTCCAAAAGTTTGGATATAATCTGAATAAACCAATGAAATTCGCTGGTATGGGAGTTAGAGTGATGATTTTGCAAAAAAAATCCCTCAAAATGGCGCTTTGTAGGGGTATTTATAGGCTAAAAGCTGATCTGATTCGGTGCCACATGGGGCCCGTCTCGTGTGATTCGGGATCGGATGCTCAGAGATGTTGACAGTACATAAAAAACGTGGGGTAGTGGAGTGTAACCGCTCTGGACTTGTATGGATGTGGGATATTATTGCTGCAGTTATGTTCTTCGGTTCGATCGATGAAAACAAAGTGTTCGGGTCGGAAGTTGCCACACTGAACCGACCCGTTCGTGCTATCTGAAACTGATCTTCTGGCTTGCACGTGTAGGAGAAAAAAGGGGGATTGGGTCGAGGGCTCCGAACCGACCTGGAATGCTGTCGTCTGCACTTTTCTACCTTTGAATATATTCGTTAATCAATTCCTCGGTTTTGTATAGCCTGATCACAAAGCAGGCTAACATTTTGCCCCCTCGAAGCACGTGTTTATTGAAGATAAACTGTGCTTCGAAATGGTCAACCTATTTGCTTCTGAATCGATATCATTCAATGGTTGTTTCCATCTGTCCATAAAGTCGCGACACTTCATGAAGTAATATTTTTTGGATGTTTGCAGGATCTATAAATACATCATGAGGTATGACATTTCTTCTGTTGTTTCTGATAACATCAGGACTTCACTTGATGTCCTAGCAATTTTTCCAGGAAATTTTTGATATTCATACAGGGATTTCGGTACCTTTTCTTGAACTCCTGTTTCACATGTTAATCCATGCTTTCGAATCAAAATTTTTATCTGGGTTCGAATCAAGTCAATCCGATCCGAACTGCACTTGGTCTTCCGTTTTGCTCTTGTGTTAAAAAAGGCTTTGGTTATGCATCCTGGACGGATCTGTTTGGGCTGTAGGGCCCGCTGGGATACAAATGGCCTTCTAGTTCTCATATAAATTTGTGGAACCCTATTTTTTATTTTTCACTTTCCTTATACACGCTTACCCAATTCGTCACAAACCCTAATTTACAAAGCATAAAGAAATCTCCTGATCCCCGAAATTGACGCATTGGTAGTGTTCTAATTCTCGCTTTATCCAATTTCAACCAACTTAAACCCGAATTTAGAGTTGACTTAAGTGATTTTACTTGATTTAACACCAAATCCTACGGCGTGCCTTCTGTTCCATTTCCATCGCCGTTAGGCGCCCTATCGCTACCTCGAGGCGGTGGTGTAGGTGATCTGAGCTGGCGCTTCGCAAACACCTCATCGAAATTGAGCTCATGAGAGTCCTGGATTTGTTGCTCTTAGAGTAGTGGGAAAGAAGAAGAAGGAGATGTACTCGTGAGAAGGGGATCAGTCCAGGATGGAACGGGTGAGGTCGGAGTGGGTGGGATAAAGCATGTGATATCGGTTCGGATCGGTGGAGTTGAAGCTGGGTGAAGTTTCAAAAATACTTAAGTGAAGAAACTGGGTCTCAAGACGTAGACGTGGTTCAGTTTTGTGTTAACCGATCCAAGCAGAGTTGTCTTCATAAAAGCTATACCCGAGTCAGCCCCTTCTATTTTCAATTTTGAACCAATCCGATGTCTTATTTCCTGAGTCTCCGAACCGAACTGATACTTCAGTATATATACCTTTAAATCGATCATGTTATTTTGTCTAGATTACCAGTCCGATCCGAATCGTCATAGCTTCACAAGATCCGATCCGAACCGGCTATGTCTCTCTTTTCCTCCGAGCCGAACTGATAAGCATGCATATAAACTTCTGAACCGTACCATTGTTAAAGACTTGGGCTCCCATACCGGCCCGAATATATTTCACGCTGAACATATGCATAACTTGTGAATAACTTGACAAAAACAAAGCGTGATCGCAAACTGTCGCAAACTTATGGACAGTTAGGATAGAGCTTTCACAATTTGATCGTTTGGACTTTAATAAAGACATGGCCACATTCCATATCGCTTTGTTTTTTGCAAATTTTGTACTTTTTGATTTCAGTATGTACACATTTGCATAGCTTAGCGCATACACAGGGGGGCACGGGAAACTATACTCTAACCGCTATTATCTTTTGGATAGTTTAGCAGTCATAATTAGGAATGTTCGACTAGGTTAGCAGAGAGAAAAGAAGCCGCAGGATCATCTTAAAATCCTATCATCGAAGACATATCCTATACTTCAGATCCAGATTGGGATAGTGCGGGTTCGGACTACGAAGCAGAGATACATGAAAGTGCAGCATCATCCGGAGATGATGTCTCTATGGACGAGGAAGAGGAAGGATGAGTAGGAGACATTCACGCTCCTAATGAATTCGAGAATGCCTTTATCTTAGAATCACCTAGCGACTCCGTCGCATCAACAATCGATAATGCGAAACTTGCGCGGATATGTTTGAAGCATGGAATTCCCCGAAAGGACACTGAGTTGCCCAATGAGACGGACCGGCCCCATAATCCACCCAAAGGGTATATGGTGATCAGTAGGCTAATGTCCCTTGTTGGGGCGATACCTCAGTTCCTGCCATTCGTCGTCGATTTTCTGAGACGAATGCATATCGCTCCGATGCAGATCCAACCCAACTCCTACGCTTATCTGTACACCTTATATATTGCTTATAGGGAAATTCTAGGTACAGAGCTTACCTTTGAAGATGTCTGCTTCTTCTACAATTTCAAGCATCGAACCCAGGAAATCCCGTCCTTTGTATATTTTGAATCAGTGCCAAAGAGGAAGATCATTAGCGTACCGTTCAGCAGCAAAGTTGGTAATCCGAGACAAGAATGGTTCTATATCAAGCAGCAACCAGGATGTTCCAGGAGATGGCTTAAATCAAGTAAAAATTTCAGACTTTGATTTCTAACTTCAATCACCACTATAAATGTATTGATTGTCATTCACTTTCACTTGCAGTCCCTAACCCGAAACAGGAAGCACATCAGGTGTACTTAGATCGTTTGAACCATTTGCTCAATGGTGATCAAAAATTTCGGACCGTCACTACACCAAAACAGGGGATTCCCAACAAGTATAGGTGTTATAAATAATTTTTGTAACACTTTTAAGTATTACCAACGGCCTGTGAGGAATTGTCCAGCCATATTTGTAACATTATAAGTGTTACGAACAGAGTAATTGCTAACACTCATAAATGTTGGAACCAGAAGATATGGTAACACTTATAAGTGTTACAAACATATTCATTGCTAACACTTATAAATGATGAAACCATAAGAAATGGTAACACGTATAAGAGTTACAAACATTTTAGTTGCTAACACTTATAAATGTTGGAACCATAAAATATAGTAACACTTATAAGAGTTACAACCATATCCATTGTTAACACTTATAAATGCTGGAACCATAAGATATGGTAACACTTATAAAAGTTACAAATATATTCATTGCTAACAGTTATAAATGTTGGAACTATAAGATATGGTAACACTTACAAATGTAAGCATCATAATCCTACTAACACTTATAAATGTTGGTATACATAAATTGCTTACACTTATAAATGAGTATATATAACATGTCCTCAGGATTTTCAATCATATATATAATTCAACATATCCATTCAAATAAAAGTATCTGGTACACTTCCATATTTCAAATTCAACAATATCACTTTTGCATAATGCTTCCAATTTCAAAATACCATAATACCAAGTTCAAATTATAAAAAACAACACAAAGTTTTACTAAAGATACATAAAATTTTAGATACTACGGTGGCGAAATGTGGACCATATCACAAAGCCTCCATCTGAAAATTCACAAAGCTTGTAATGTTCTTTTTGAGGACCATCGAAAATTGGTGCTTCCGGATCTAAAACTTCTATTATCCAAACATATTTGTTTTTCCGTTGCCATTACATTCCAAGTTCTGTTTTTTTTCCTCTTCCTCCACAACAAAATATAAATGCACTCATTTTTACAGAAATAACAAATTGCAAAACTGATAAATAACAAGTGTATTTGCAAAACTAATAAATAACAATTTATCATTCCAAAATATAAATCCATAGACCATTGGCGCAAAACGAGGCTCGGTTTTACCGAGCCTAGGCTCAGTTTTGGCACAAACTGAGCCGCTCAATTTACTGAGTTGAGGCTCAGTTTGCACGAGAACTGAGCCGAGGCTCAGTTTTCATGCAAAAACTGAGCCGGCTCAGTTTTGGCGCAAACTGAGCCGAGGCTCAGTTTTACTAACTTATTAAAAAAGTAGTTTATAAATTGGAGAATCTCAAATGATCTTTGAATAAAAATATATGCATTTATCGTACCTATTTCTACTTTAAAATTGGATATCTTCAATCCTTACATTAGTAAATAAAAATATATAAATGTGTTTGTATGTATAATATTTTTGTAAGAACAAATTTTTGACTTAGTATTGTAATAAATTTATTTTTATTTTTATAAACCAATGTTGGTCTAAATAAATATGTGTACACTAATACGGTTCTCAAATTACTGATCTTTTGAAATAGGAATTTGTAATAGTTATATATGTATATAAGTATTTTGAGAATAAGATTGGAATTATGGTTTAACTTATCTAGTTATACATACACAGAGAGTTAAATTATAAGAGAGACATGGAATTTAAGTAAGGAGCTTAATGTAAGTTATGTGATATCCATAATATGATGTGTAGGCTATAAATCTTCTAATAGAATTTTGGAAAAGTTATTTAAGTGAGCGGCTCGGTTCGCGTGAAAATTGAGCAGCTCAGTTTTTGCGTAAAAATTGAGTTGCTCAGTTTTTGTGCGAAAACTCACTGTCAAATCATAATTTAAGCTGATTGCTCTGTGCTAAGAACTTATCCTATATTTGTTTTCTTTCTTAGGAAAACATTGTGAAATAAAGAATTGCTAAGAACTTATCCAGTAGAGATGTTAGATTAACCGATATGTACTAAGAAAGATTTTTTATTCAGATAATGTAAACTTATTAAAAGAATGTGAAAGAAGACTATTCAACAAATGTCTTATAAGATAGTTTGGGTGATAGTAATGACTAGGCCATATATTTCTCAAATAAAGTTTCCCTATCATAGATGAGAAGCCTTGAAAGATAAATGCACAAGCCAATATCAGTATAAAACAGAGGTTATGCCTCTTCATATGAAATGTATCTCCAAAATTAGGGTAACAAAATGAAGCTAACCTATTCATGTATGTGAGTCTACAGTTACAAAGGTTCATATGCATGATAGTGTGATTAAAAAAGAACACAGACACATAATTTAAGCCGGTTGATTTGTGTAATGTTTTTCTTTTGGTGAATCAGATTAATGTGGCTGGATGCACATGACTCAAGATGGAGGTTGAATGTGAAAAACAATGGCAGCGAGATGAAAAAACAGAAACTAATTTATCAACAACTTCTATAGATTAGTGAGTTGTGCAGTTGATTATTAACTAATTGAGCAGCTCAGTTCACGTGAAAACTGAGCAGCTCAGTTTTTCCGCGAAAACTGAGTCGCTTAGTTTTTGCGCAAAAACTGAGTTTTGCAGCTCAATTTGCAACTCAGTTGCGCAAACTGAGTTTTGCAACATTTCCACATCAAAAAACACGCAAGAGTATTAAACATACAACATTAGTAGAGAGGTTTGCAATTCACCTGCATGTCACAAACAACTATTTGTCAATAACAAGGCAATAGAGGAATTGAGCATTTTGCAGTGCCTAGGCAGGCAGATATTAGAGGTGGATCAATGCGAGCACACTGCATTCTGGGATCCTGTTAACTATGAGACGCAAAGCCCTTGAGGTTATTACTTTCTTCAATGGTTCTAAAATAGCCTGAATACAGTAAAATAACATAAATAAACACACGTTTGTAAAGATATTTCGGCCCTAACATTCTCAATGTTAATAGCAGCAGACTGATTATTGCAAAAGACCATACCTTGTCATGAAAAAGCAAGGGTTGGTAGATACGACCAGTACTCTAGTTGCTGCAAGATTACAAGCGATCAAATATTACTATCTGCTGCTTGAGTAACATATAATTTATGAACATTTCATCAGATAATCCTTACCTTTTCTTTTGTTTCAATTATGCACACATCTGTGCAATTTGCTCAGCCATTGCCTTGAATAATGTAAAAGAACTTAGTAAATAACATAAAGAGTGACAGAAAATTGTTTGAGCTGTTAATCTAGAATTACAATCTGAGCCCTTTCTCTTAAGGTTGAAGTTTCGACTGAAGCATCAAGATTCTTGTCTTTCCATTTCGGTTTCAGTGGGAAACTGAAATGAAACACACTGAAACTCTGGTTTAATTAAGAATAAGCTACTGTACGTCAAATTATACATAAAAATCAAAATAAAAGTTAATTCATGTTTCAAATACATGAATATCAATAGTCAGCAAATTATAGAATGGCTTTAGTTCGAATAGAGTAATCCGTCTACCCTACTTGTCGTATGATGGCTTTCGGTTTAATTGTCAATTTATTCCTGATTATATCAAAACATTAGTTAGTAAACAAGTATATCATAAATCACATCATGACAGCTAAGACAAAACAGTATTCGAACATTTCATGAAACTTAAAAGAACAAACCCTTCAATTATTATATTATTGAAAATTGTTGTCTATAGGCTCTTACATGAAGGCATAACTGTATCTACTTAAAATAATTTAGTTAGTAAACAAGTTTTATTGTTGTCTATATTGCTACAGTTAGTTAACAGAGCTAGAGAAATAAAAAATTCAAGTTTCCTACATGAAGACATAACTATATCTACTTAAAATAATTTAGTCAATTTAATATGAATATTTCAAAGAAATTTATGAATTAAAATTTACCATTGAACATGAACTTGTTGGTATATTTGATCTGTTCCTCTCATCTTGAATTTATAAATTCAAAATTCTCCTTTGATTCATAGTTAAGATGAATATGATGACAATCTAACCTAGTACCATACCAGTTTAAATAAACAAACTGCTGATATAAGATAGGAAATGAGTCAGTGTTACATAGTAGATTATTCATAATCTAGTGACACAAGTTTTATAATGAGCCAGTGTTGTACTACTGCATGCTATATAACTGATAATTTTATATGATAACATACGAAGACGCTGATCATAGTGGTAGTATATATATATATATATATATATATATATATAAAGGACATACGCCCGTTGTCTTAAAAATAACCACCTAAATAGAGTCGTCTATCATCAAAACTGACGTGATCATACATTCATAGTTCGACGACAAATAGCAGATCCAAACAATTATATTATTGAGATTTAGATCACTTACAGTGGTCAGATGAGAAACTGAATTGGTTAGTAGGAAACAACCTAGGCTACAACTACCACGTCTAACAGGAAAATAAAGTTGATATTAAGAACCTGAACAAAGTAAATATCACAAAGTTAGTTCGGAACACATCATAAAAGTTGATTTACGTAAACCATAAATAGTGAAAACACTGCACATGATTAACTTGTACATCAGTTAAAAGCACAAAATCGAAAGAAAATGGTTGAACCTATAGGTTAAAGTGAAGAGGAAAAACAGAAAAAGTAGGAATGAATATGTATAGTACATGATTAACTCTTTTTAAGTCGAGTAGATGGCATGCATGAATAAACTCATGCCCCCTGCAACATGAACAATACAATTCAATGCTTAAGGATGACTATATGTGCATTCCATTTCACATTAAAACACACAAATATTCAGAATAAGATTAAACATCTATATAAGTAGCAAAAAACAGAAAAACAACTACTTACTAAAGGTATGTATATGCAATAGGTAACAAATTAATGTAGAAATTTTGATTAAGTGATGTGCGCATAAAAACTTCTGTTAAACCACCTAACACCTGCAGCATTAAATAAAGGTAAGTTTGATTATATTTCATTTATGATTTGGTTTCTTAGCGATTGCATGTATAGACAAATCTAATGACACCAGTACTGAGTACTAAATGAGTTGGAGAGATTTTAGAAACTTACATATACCTCAAACCAATAATATCACATAGCAAACAAACCCAGTGTAACTAATAAGCATATATTTGTGATCATCTGATATAGAAATTGACAATAATCCAAACTTAAAATAAACAAATTTGAATTGCTGACAAGAGGAGCAGCTTAGGTTCAAATAAATGGTTGAAACATGGTATTGATTTTAGTTCTAGCATGAACCTTGGTATACTCTGTAACTATGAAATCATGTAACCATATATTGATTTTAGTTCTAGCTTGGGTTCAACACATTAACAGTTTAACACAAATAAAATCATGTAACCATATATTGATTTTAGTTTTAGATTGAAGCATGGTATACTCTGTAACTATGAAACTATTTAAGTTTGCATCATTTTCACTTTCTGATGAATGTCCAAATAAATGGTTGATAAATTTGTGTTTTATATAAAATAAAGATTAAATCCAATGGTTGGGAAAACGCAAAGATAGCAAATGTAGTTAAATAATAAAAATTAAACCGCATAGTAACTTGCATATCTCGTGGCATGACCAGCTTTGTCCAACGTTATATAAACCATAGAGATGCGGATAACAAACATACTCAGACTGATACAAATAATTTGTTATCTCTGCATATGTAGAACATGGTAGTACAAGAAAACAAAAAACAATGTTTGAATTCTGATATGATATGCTAGATTAAATTGATAAGTTAGATACTTAGATGCTTACATACATGTAAATGGCTCATGGATACTCAAAATTAAGTAATGGCAGTAGTTGCAGCCATTGTCTACGGAGCAGCTTGGGTTCCTTCTCTGAAACCACCCTTGAACTTGTGAGGCACATGACGAAGATAACCTCATCCTCTCAGTGTCAATTGTCTTTCTCCTAATAGCATTCACATTTCAGTCATATTTGCATAGTGAGGGAGTGAGAAACGCAAGACGCACAATAGTTTTTCTGCATATTTAAATTACGGAATATGAAAATAATCACTTGCCGTGTTTTGATATCATATTCGCTTACCTAAATTTTCCTATTTGTTACCTTTTAATATCATACTCCCTTATTTAAATTTCCTTGCTCATTACTTAACATTTAAGTTATACTCAGCTCATTGAACTTGATGTTGTGGATTATCATTTCAAATAAAGAAGTAATTATTTTCTTTATATAGCTTTTCCTAGTAATAATGTACGTTTTTTTCCAACTTATTTTTACCACTCCACTATTGTCATTATTTATGTCCCTTAATTTATTTGAGATGGTATTTAATCAACTCAGTAGTCTTCCATATTGTTATATGTCCCCTGTCCAGTACGCCTAAAAACATATTTTCTCAGTATTCCATATTGTTATATATCCCTTATCCAATATGCCTAAAAATATATTTCCACTAGCAATGAAACTAAGTTAGAAACGGAAATTATTTGCAAGGTTTATTCCTTTTTAAGAGGATTTTTTTTCCTTTCATGTATATCAGCAAATTCGGTAAATTCAAAATAAAAATGTTGGTTGCATAACATATGAATGAAAAGGTTACATTGTCACTCTATTGAACATAACACTACACCATAATAGTGAAATATTAACACATAAATTTTTGGTTTGCCAGCCCTTATTTGCATGATAGTCCAACAACTTTATAACCCATTACAGCATATTAAAACCATTGCTGAAGTAGAAAAATCAGCTTAAGGATTTTATTCCTTTAAATAGCTATGTTCAACTCTTTCTTCTCTAAGTTGAAAAATGGTAGAGTAGTTTTGTAAAAGAGATAATAAAATTCACTACTGAAAAATTAAATTCTATGCACTAAACAAAATATACATTTTATGCTGTTTTTTACTAACAATATAGGTTTTTTTTGTATTGCCTGTAACATTATATTTTATGTTTTGTCAATATTTACCAAAATTTAATAATTTATTCTCTCCTTGCTGCAGGAATAAATCTGAAATAGCTAATTTTAGGTTTGATTTCCTGCTTTTTCAATTTTGTTTTTTTAATGCTTTCCATTCACTCCTATCTAAATGGTATGATTTCCTAAAGAGGCTTCCATTAAAGTACATGTTGCATATACCTCTAGTAAACCAGCTAAGACAATATTTCCTAGTTTGTACTATGAAGTAACTTTTTCTAATTTCATTGTGATGGATGCTTAATAACTATTAATTTGCTAGTTCTTTACCAATAATATTTTTGGTCAGAAACTGAAAAAGATTATTATAAATTTACAATGAGTAAAAATGTTATTTATTTTTGGCATTTTACTGTTTTAATATCCTTCCAAGATGAGGGACTTATATTTTATTAAAGTAAATCCAAAATTTATAGAGTTTGTTGGGTATTAGGAATTACAAATGTGATAGATTATCACTATTATGATCAAGCAAAAGTGTTAAGGTAAAAGGTTACAAAACAATATGGCTACAATTATTTGAGTCGACAATAATTAGCCAACCAGTGTTACAATAATAAAGGAATATGTGTGTGTTGGATCTAGATTAACCTTAGAGGGGGGAGGGTGAATAGGGTTTATCATAGTTTTTAACTGAATTAAAAATCTAACGAGATATATAATAATAAACAGATCACAGAATATAGCAAAAACAGAAATTCAGAAAATAAATTACACACAGATGTACCCAGCTTCGGCAAAACCCTACCTACTGCTGCATTTCTAAGGTTTCTACTAGGTGATAGAACAGATCCCGCATACAAGACCATGTACACTCGCAAACCCTGCTCTTATTCTAACCCTACGCTCAAAACCCAAGACTATCTAAACCCCTAGATTAGATTTACCCAGATTACAATCCCGTAACCCGTAAACCCTAGATTTTACAGAATCTAGTAAACTGCTAGTTAAACCCCTTAACTAGATCACCTAGATTTTTACAGACCTAGAAACTGATCGACAATTTTCAAACAAAAATAAAAACAATACAATGTAAAATTAAAAGCCCTAGTATTTTAAACTCTAGAAATAAAGACAAAGGGTTATCCCCTTTATAACATTAGCTTGACCAAAAGTAGGCTGGCCGCGTGGTTCCACCCTTGCATCATTTGTTCCCGTGCACTTTGATTTCTTCATGGAATAAGAAATGGCAGCTCTTGAAAATATTCTAGGGTTCCTGAAATCCCCCTAAATCTGTAATCGATTGTTGAAAGAATTGATGCGTGATTTCTCTGAAGCTCCGAAGCTCTGTGTGGTTTGCTCAATTGATTTGGGAGTTGGATTGATTGAAAAATATTGGAAAAAATTGTGAGTTCTCTATTTAATCTCTTCGAATTTCTATTGAAATGTTTGTGGTTTTCGATGGATTATTGTTGTATATTTTTTTCGATGGTCAACTGCCTGTGATGATAGGTGTTTATAGGGTAAAAACGAAAACCCTATTCAACTCTGATTTCACTATGACTCGGCTGATTTTTGTGAATGTTTCCCCTTTTGAAATTCTCGAATGAAATTGCCTTTTGTTGCCTTGAATTGATTAAATCTCGAACGGATATTCTTGTGGCCCCTTGCGTGAATAATGATTTGTTGCCTTGCAAGATTTCACTGATTGATTTTGGATTTTGTTTCCTGTTTTATTGCTTGATAGATTTGTCTGCAATGAATCTTGTTTGCAAAACTGGAAAACAATTTTTTTTTCCTAAAAATGGTTTCTAAAAACAGAAAACTTTTTGATGATTTCCTTGATTAAAAACTGGTCTTTAAAACTAAAACCTTTCCATTCATAAGGGTTCAAAGTCTTGTATATGTTGAACAATTTCATGCATGTTGTGTTTCATTAATTTCTGATGCACTTGAAAAACCTTTTCTGCATGTACATCACTACCTTGCTAAAAACATCTGTCTAAATCAGGAAACAAACTTCAAATTGTTTACTTGCTCCTATCATGATTTCAGGAATGTTTTAAAACCATGCCGAGGATGGATTCTACAATTTCATTAAAAATAGATGCCAAAAAAACTTTAAATTGTTCATGCTAAAACACTTGCCAGTTTTAACCATTGCCAAAAATTGATTCTGCCAAATCACCATGATATTTATTTCTGCAAACCACTTTTCTGAAAGAGGAATATTCTCAATTCATTAATGATCAATCCTTATTTGAATTTGAATCAAACTGCACTAGCCTTGTTCCTTGCACATTTATGTTCACCTGATTAATTTCATTATTCACATACTCTTGCACATATGAGTTTGCACTTAATTGACTTTCAATTACTTGCACTGTCATGTTCGTATTGATGCTTTCATACCTGTAGTACTTGAACGCTTTGACACTCTAGACTGCTGTTGAGCTGTCTTCATGTTGACCTGCACTATTTGACCATGTTGAAGTTTGTTGTCTGTTTACTTATGTTTCTTGCACCATACACCATGAACCATGCTTGCCCATAATTTGTAGTGAAACTTGATATTGCATTAAAACTGCTTCATGCTCAAATTTGCTGTGTGAAACTGAGAATGCACATGAACATGAGTACTCATGTATGCACTGACTTTTGCTTCACCGTATGTACTGCATGTATGCATCATATTATGTTCTCTTGTCTTCATGTGTATGGCTTCACTTTTGTTACTGCTTAGGCTTGCTGTTATGTATCACCAATGCTTCACACTGTCATGTAAATGCAGTTTCATATGAACACTTTGTTGTTTCCACCATGTTGCATTCATTCACCATGCTGAAACACTTGAAACATGCTGTGCACACTCCATCTTCACACTGGCTTGACCCATATATGCACTATTTCTCTTTTTACCTGGAAGTGCTTGATATTGAAACTTGACCATCCATGTTCATGCATCTTTGTATATGAACACTAGAATTTGTAAACTCTTGTGTCTGAATCATGTTCACTGCTTTGTGTGTTTCATGTAGGCTTCACCCAGTCTTGAATTTGTTGAACCTTGTTGTTTTTATTTGACACTTGTTGTTCACTTGTACTGCATGTTGACTCTTGCACGTGATGTTGGCTGCACCTATTTTCATTGTGGCATGAATACTCGACCACTTTTGTGATATGTGTTGACTGTGTTGACATGTGTACTGAGTCGAGAAGGTCCACGTGGCTACTCCTCAGTTGCGCGCTGATTGGCGAGTAGTGCACACGTGTATATTTATACACATGTGTATATGTAATCAATCAGAAAATTTTATGTCTCTGTACATATACAAACTGTCTGCCTAGACACATATGAATCATATCAAATCATGAAAAAATGATGAGAAAACACACCAGAAACCTGAGGCAAATAAAATTTTAAAAATAAAATTAGGTTAAATTCTATTGCAGTGTACTCTGTGTGTGTGTTTCATTGTGACAGGTAAGAAGATGGGCTGGACTGAAGTGACTGGACTGAAAGCTGGGAAGACAGAAGACAAGAAGACAGAAGGCAGAAACACAAGAACAGTGTGTGCAACAGTGAAAGTGTCTGTATTTGAGTCTGTGAATGTATAACTGAAAATGTATAATCGAATGAGTGTTGTAGGAGCTATGAATGAAAAAGAATATTGTACTGATATTTGTAATAAACAAATTTGTTTGAAATAAAATATTATTTTATTGTGTTTAAACTTGTGTTCAAACAAAATTGTTTATTGTATTCAGTTTATATACAAGTACAATTTTAAGTGAAGTGTTTAAATAGTGGAGTTATAAATAGTTGTGCTGTTTGAGTGTTTTAAATATAATATTATAACAGTACAATAATGAACACATTTAAAATTACATATACTTGTTTGTTATCATCAAACAAAAATCATATAATTGCGTATACAACTCCGTTATATACAACAGTGTGGAGAAGCTGGAGAGGGATCATGGGCTAGGGCTAGGAGACCATAAATGTCAATAGCAACATTTATGCCAGTGTTTGATGTTAGTGCATAGGGGTTACATTTAGATTCTCATCAGACAACAAGCTAGCTAAATCGTTGAAAGAAGTTGAGCAAACCAGGGGAAGCAAGGCACAGTAGCAGAAACAAGAGTTGTTGTGACTACTATGTACATGCAGGATGATGATTGTTGCAAGACAGAAACTATAGTATGCAAATAGAAGATGTGTGCAAGAACAAGATCTAATAATATGAACAACTTTGAAGGCTACAAAAGATGAAAGCCTGGTGAAGAAAGAACTACCAATGATCGAAGATATGCACGAAGAAAGGCCATGTGTATGTTCGTGGTGATTTATTTGATACTTGTTGACTTTAACTGTGAAATGTGTCTTGTTTTTGTTATGTCAAATTAACAACTGTACGAAATTGAAAGCCTATGCATTGAACTTGGAAACTTATGTATCAAACTTGTATGTTATCAATTGAAACTTTATATTGTACCAATGAGAAAAAATGTAGAGGAAACATAGAACTATATATATAGGTACTAAGCAAGTCAATGTACAATGTGATAATGTTCAGCAACTTAGGACCATGGAATCAAAGCTCCAATGACATGAAATGTAAATAAAACAGTAGTATATCAACAAGGCGGTGATTCGCAAATGCTAACAGAAGAAGCCCAAGAAATTTTGTTGATTATTGATGATGCATATGGCAAAAAGATAAACAAAACCATACAACGAGATCAGGGTCACAAGTAAACCTATGCTAGCAACGTTAAAAGGACAAGACATGCACCAAAATTTAAATGGAAAACATGCGAGACCAGCAAATAAAGCTAGAAAGAAAGCGCAATACTGACGCCTTGAATACACAAACTCGGCATGACAGTAAGCCTCGCATGGCATCAAGACAAAAATTAGTGTAAAACTAACAAGCACACGGTAGTGCAATGCGAACACAGTCTACATTAGAAGATGCAAGAGAAATCACTACGCCATAGACGGCCTACGGCAAACCCAGAGAAGTGACGCAGTAGGTGCCAAAAAGTGTTGGTATAGGCAAAAAATGATCTGTGGCTACACTTTTTTGGGGTTGGCTTTTCCCGCGTTGCCTTAGAGTCAAAGGCAACACATTTGCGACCCTAAGGCAACATCATCCAGGTGTTGCCGCAGGTACTAAATTTAAAAAAAAAATGTGGGGTCCACTAAAATCTGTAACCCAGGTTCACGGAATCCTGTTGTGGCTATTGCCCGGGTTCATGGAATCATGTTGTAGAACCCACATGCATTAATCTATGCAACACTTTGACTATCCAATGATAACACCATGTCGTAATAATGGCAACAGTTCACATTACATACATCAACATTATATAAGAGCTATGGCAACACTAAATCATATGCTACAACATTACAGAATTTAACATCACACTGATCAATTAAACTATTGATTATCTCAGATTCACAAGTGACACAAATATTAGTACTTACAAACATACTTACAAATGTAGCCAGAAAAATCATGTTCACAGAGTATACTTACAAACACAGCTAGTACATACTAAATATCAATTCATGTTCACTGTAGTTGCGCACAAAGATCCCCAATATATCATGACTAAGAGCGCGAGCCTCCACTACGTTCACTGCTTTCAGTTTCAGTGCCTTCACTGCGAATTGTTGCACAAAAATCCCCAATATCAATGTGCATGTGCGGGTTTTCTACACCCAATTTCTTCAGCATCCTTGTCAAGTTCTCCTGAACTTTTTCGTCCACCTTTGCATCAAATTCACTTTGGACCATCTTGTTCACCTTTGCTTCGACTTCGTCGGCTATATCTTCCCTTATCTTCGTTGTCAGCTCATGTATGTATGTGTCTGCTGTTGGAGCAGCTTTTGAAACTTTTGGATATTTGGTGTGCCGTCCTATAAGCCATGATGGACAGTGCGACTTTCCATTAGAAACAAGTTCATGAACAACTCCGTCATTGCTTCCTTCACCAAATGCTTTTTCAATCTTCTCCTGCAAAATAAAGCAGTTTTAAAATGTGACATTAAATAAAATTAACAATTTTTAAACAAGTTTCTTAAACAAGAATTGCGGCATATACACACTGAAACCCAAAGTAAAAGATCACACCCATTGCTATGATCGATCATGTTATCAGTTTCAACAAAACAGGATCTAATTCTACTTTTGTGACAAGTTTCATGTATTTAAGAAAATTTCAGCTAAGTTTGCAAATTACCTTCACATAGCTCCACAGCCTGTCTTTCAAACTTGTAGAAACATCAAACCAAGACTTGTAAGTAAGTGGAACACTCCTCTTCAGTGTTCCTAAAAAATAGCTCAATTCAGTCATTACTTGGTCATCGTCTGAAATAGGTTGGCCCCGATCATTCATTTGGATTACAATTCTTTTGTTATATGGCCTTGAATGAACTTTATCCATCTTTGTTTTTCCCCTGAGCCTTCTGGGAGCTCCGACTACCGTTACAAAGTATATACAATAGTAATGAGAAGGCTAGGCAAAACATAAATGAGGACTTAAACTATTAAAATCAGAACTCAATCAAATACCGCCTTCATCTTCTGCTACTTCATCTTCTTCGTTTTCAATATTTGTCGAGGCATTTCCGACAACAGCCTTATTCCTTACACTTCCACTTCCACTACTGTTAATCTTCTGGCATTCTCGCATAGCCAAATAAGCCGCCATTGTTCCTATCCCTTTTTTGTGTGGTAACTCAAAGCTACATGGACCATCAGATTGCGTACGAACTGGTACTTCCCCTGCTTTCGGAGTTGCATTATTATCAGTTGCAGATTCAACATTGGTTCGTGAATGAGTTGTTGGCCCAGACTGAGGCTTTGTAACTCTATCTTTTTTGTCTCTAAAATACGCACACAAAAACAATAAAATAAAAAAATAACAAAGCTAGTCTATGATTACTAACATAAAATTAAATCTTTAGCTATAACGCACCTTTGCTTGATTTTTTGAAGTCTCACCTTCAAATTCTGGAACATAATCTTTACTTTTCTCATCAAGCATCTTTGATTTTGCTTTATTTTTTCAAAATTCATTTCTCATTCCAGAAACTAATTTAGGCATCCCAAGTTTTTCAAATACACTATTCTTCTCTGAGACATTTTCTCTCCCTTTCGTACTCTGTAAGCGGTGGAGGTGGCGGAGATGATAGATCATCATTCTGAAAGTAATTAAATAAGACATTATTATAAATATTAGCAAAATATGTAGACCATATATTAGAAGATCAGATTATAGTCTTCTTACTAGAAACTTGTTTTCATCTGTATTTTCCTCTTCATCATGTGGAGAATTATTGAAATTCAATTTACTCTTGACACCTGCTGAGTTGATATTCAAAGTTGCATTGCTGACTTCAGTTGGATTTTCCTTCTCTGGTAACTTCATCGAACTACTGAATCTAGTTGACTTGTTGCTGACCCCCTTTTTCTTCTTCATACGTGGACTCGCAGCGGTTTTGTTGATCACTTCTAGATTGTTCGTAACTGGACTATTTAGCCGTGCTGACTTTCTAAGAGTAAAGATTTGATCGGTCTGCTTGTTGTTGATAGGTGGACTCACAGCAGCTTCGCTGATCATTTGGGAATTGTTTAGCCATGTCGACTTTCTAGGAGTAAAGACTTGATCGGTTTGCTGGTTCTTTTTTGCTACCTGTTGTAGTTAGTGAGTGGTGACAAACTGCTGTTTCTGTGATTTCGCAGCTGCAACATACAAGTTCTTTATTATTCTACTAAGTGCACTAAAAATCAAACAAGTCCTAAATGAAAAACAAATTCAGCAAAATGACCAAATTCATCAAAATAGTACAAATGAGAAGACATGTTTATACCTGGAAACGGATTCTTCCTCGGGCGTATGATGACATGTGGCTGCATTTGTTTAATTGGCTCGGTACTATCCTCGATGACTGTGTCGATATAGAAATCAATGTAGTCACCATTATTTTTTATTTGCATCATAAAAACAGCTCTACATCATCGGCCACCAATTTCCACCCACTCGTTGGACCTTTCCATGCATATATTCCTCCAATATCGGTGTACTCTAGCTCTTCCTTGACAAACTCCATCAATACTGTGTACGAAAACCTATCCAGATCAACATCCTTGACAATAGCCTCTTCTCCACCAACATATCCATTCTTCCCAAATTTTCCCTTGTGGTGAACCTAAGATTTGCCTCTATCCTACAGAAAATGGAGAAATTAGCATTCGATTGAAATAATTACAAAATAAAATAAACCAACCACATTATAAAATAAAACAGCCACTTCACTAGTATGTAATATAGGCAGAAACAGTAAAAAAGATACAAAAAGAAGCCTCAAATATGATACATCAGTTACAACATATAATCAAGGCAGAAACATCATTTTCTTACTTAAAAATAGCATGCAGTTATTTTCCTTGAAATACCATAAGTTTTGCAGTTATTTTCCTTTTCATTTTTTGCCCAATATAGCATGCAGTTATTTGGACATGCATGTATTCTTTGGTAATCGAGGCCTAAATTTACACACAAATAACATGCAGCCATCTGAACTTATGAAGTTCTGCCCATATTTTTACCTCGTTCATCACTAATTTACACACAAATAACATACAAAAATATTATGTAGCCATGACTATAAGGTAAAAAAACATAATAATATCATATAAGCAGTGCTCAACATAAGTTTGTTACAAAAATAAACATAATAATAAAATCAGGAATATGATTACGACTGAATACACAAGTAAATCTGTAAATTAGGCAACACAACAATCAAATTAGGAAATATTTGAAATACACATTGAGTGATACTTTAAGCAGCAGATTAAATTGGAGCCCTAACTGAAATTTGAGACCTAAACGAACCCCAATTGAAGACCTAATTGAAACACCGAAGCCCTAATTGAACTTGAACTCGAACTTGCCATAATCGAACCCCAATTAAGCTTGTAAACTTGAAGTTTTAGCCCTAATTGAAATTGCGAGTGAGACTCTTTGACATATTGAGCAGCGGAGTATTTTGTAAAGTTTTCGATTGAAACCCTAATTGAAAATTTGGCTAAGTTTTTGCCGCTTTTGGTTTTTGTTTTTGCTTCCCACGTTAAAGATTGTTTCACGTCACGCGGATTGCTAACGTGGACCATTGGATCGTAATCACCCGGATTGATAAATTTATTTACGTGGCTACTGCAACACCTTGGATTTTCTATGGTAACACTTTGAAGCGTGTGTTGCAATAGACAAAAAACAGCATACCTATAGTTACATTGTAGCTAGCAACACCATGGATTTTTGTTGCGATAGGCCATCTATGGCATAGTGAATGGTGCTATGCAACAACACTACAGGAAGGAAAATCAACGCAACAATGATTAAAAGAGAGGAGTGGACCCAAACAATGATTGCAAGATGCGATGCTTGATAATCCAGAAATTGAAACAACAAAGCCAAAAGATTAAAAGATCCTACAACCAAAGTGATCAAAAATTGGTGGAGGATCTTGATCCTATAGGCCAGCACAAAGAAACTCTATGTGCTGTCTTATATCTGAAGCTAAACTTCAGTTTTTAGAGACTTAATTTCCAATAAAACCCACAAATGTTAAAGAAATAATGTAAACTAGATATTATGGGTTCCAATAATAAAACAACACCAAAATCACGCTACATGCAATTTTGGTACAATGGTTTTCATTGCTAGTTACAAATGCTGATCAGAATATTCATATCCAAGTCTTCAAATGGTTACATTACTGGTTACAAATGGTTTTCATTGCTTGTTACAATTGCTAATCAAAATTGGTTTGAAAATGCTGAACAGCTTGAATCATATTCAAATATATGGCTAACAAAATTTTCATGATACTGTGTGCTTTCCTATCAAAGTGCTAATAACGTATGAACGTTCAAATTTACAGAGTCGATTGATTAAGTGGTCAAAGGAAAACTGCAACTTGAAAAGCCATCAAATTGAGAAACCAAATTTGGCAAACATCAAAACTAGCAACAAAATTTAGACAACAGGCAAGGGGAGAAATGCGAGGACCTCAAGCATCTACATAATCGGAACAAGAGGATTGTGGGATGTGAGGAACTAAAGTGCACAGATTTTAATCATGGACATTAATATAGCAGATTTTAGATCATCCACTTATATATCTATTGACATTAACATAACAGATTTCAAACAAGTACGAAAATAAAGAGCTTTAGTTATATATTCTGACATTAACACAACAAATTTTAAATAGACGCAAATGGAACTACTTAGCATCACCAATTCAACATGTTGGAAGAGAAATCGATTATGCCGAAAGATAAAAAGCAACCATACTTCTTAAAATGAAATCAAAATTATATTTTCCCCAAGAATACAATTTTTTACTCACCAAAGTTATAAAGGCGAATCAAATTGACGTTGAACTCCTTGTCTCGAACTCGAATCTGACGTTGAACTAATTGCCTCAAATACGAGTTTCGTGACCTTGAACTCGAATCTGACGTTGAACTCCTTGCCTCGAAATCGAAATCCTTTTTCCCGCTTTGTGATTGAAATTGAATCGATATCCTTGTTCCCCCTTTGTAATCGAAATCAAAATCAAAATCCTTCCCTAAATCACCTTATTCCTGCATAGGAATTCATTTTGACGCAACCAAAATAGTGAAAAAGCGTTGAGATTAGGGGAGCAAGGGTTACGGTAGAAAAATAGGTGGGTGTTTTACATTTTTTCCCTCGAAAACCAGGCTTGTCAACACAAATAAGTGTTACCAATTTTTTTTTTTATAAACTTGTATTTTTAGTAACACATTTTTAATATACCAACACATATAATTGTCACTAATCTACAACACAAATAAGTGTTGGCAATTGAAAAAAATAAGGGTTACCAAATGGCCATTATGGTGTAGTGCGTCAGAGATTGTCTAATGGATGAGTATCTTCACCGCCACCACTTACTTGTTATCACTTGTAGCATAGGTCACGGAGAAGGTCCCTACGTATACATATATATATATATATATATATATATATATATATATATATATATATATCTCCCTTGTTGAGGGGCCAATTGAAATCTTACCTGAGAAGGGAGGAAGCTCGAAAGACCTAACTACGCCTCAAAGGAGTCCTTCTCCCACCTCGACTCAAGACGATATATTAGCCAACATAGTTGCCAAAGATATGGATAAGTACATCACTCCTGAGGATGCAACTACACCTGAAAGATCGACTTCCCCAAGAGAGCTACCATCAATCGTGTCCCAATGCGATGATTCTCATATGGATGATTATATATACCGGGGTTTGTGGGAACTTCTCTGCCCCACACCATTTATACTTCCAGGATTTTGGTAGAGATCCTCTCTCTCTCACCTCTGAGGAAGGCGTTACCTCCGTGAAAGCCGGAGAAACTATGCATACAAGCCTAACTCCAGGCTCTGGCCTGTTAGGGGGAATCACTTAGGATATATGCACTGCACTTGCACCGCACGTCATATCAATTGTGCTCTATATCAATCTTGATTCTAATGTTTACTCGTATCGCTTTGCAGAAAAATGACACATCACCGCTACTATATGAGAGATGTCCGCTCGAGTATGCCCCCGATTAATTCTGGTATAAGGCATGATCGTCATGAAAGTCGGGGCAGAGATGATAGGAGGAACTGTCCCCTCAGCCTTACCGATCTTCTCGTTTTCGATCTCCGCATCGCACAGACTCGGACAAGCATAAGAGCTAATCAACTTATCAAGAAGGGGATAAATATGCCCCCAAGGCTCTTACTTCATCTAAAGATAAAACTTATCAGGACAGACCTTCGAAGAAAGGGTCTAATCGGAAAGAGAAGCAAAAGAAACCAGGGAAAAAGGTAGAAAAGAGTAAATCTATTGTGCCATCAAAGCATCGAAACACTAATATTACTACAACAAGGTTAGTCATACTTGACGATGAGAATAAAGCCAAACTGGAACTTTTGAAAAACCAATTCCCTGAGCATCACTTTGGGAATATGAACTTCGTTCTAGCTCTTTAGCCATTAGACTCCAACTGGGCAACAGAGGTTAATGCCAAGATTGATGATGTGGATACTCAATATAAAGAGATGAAGAAATATTCGCAGACCTTATCCAAGATTATTGAGGACCTGCTGGCCGATATTAATACATGAAGGATCATGTTGAATGTGATGCAAAGGCCATAGAAAATTCTGTGAAAGACCTCGAGGACGCTCAAGACAAACTTGCTCTTGCACAACGTGACATGGATACTTATAAGAGGCAATATGAAGAATTACAACAACGTTATCACACCGAGCTTGAGTCCCATAGCCAAGAGTGCATAAACTAAAAGAAGCAAGCCGAGGATGCTAAGTCTGAAAGTACCACGGCGAAGCTGGCTTGTACTAGTCTTGAACAGGAGAAAGCAGAGTTGGCGAAAAAGAATGCAAAGCTAGAGGCCAAACTGATGGAGGCTGAGACAAGGGAAACTCTTGCCGAGGGGAAGGTGGATATAGCTTTAAAATCTTCCGAGAAGATAAATGCACGGCTTGCAGAAGCCCAAAAAGAGTAGGATGAGAGTGCTGAGTCCATGATGGGATTCTTTGCTCTAGTGATCCGACATCGAGATATTGCATGGATCAAAGACTACCCCACTCTGGTATATGTATGGGATTAGGTGATCAAATGGGAGAAATAAGAGCTCAAGGTGGACTCCATTGATGAGGATAAACTCAAGAAGAAGTATTTGAGGGGCAAGGAGATAGTACGCTTAGCCGAAGGGCATAAGCTCATCGTTGCCGCTATGGAGGAGGAGAGGCATCAACTTAAAGGAAAACACATTATCGAAACCGGATCCTCATCTTCTATTGCTAGAATTGCTGAATCGAAGGGGTGCGATCCCGAGAATCCAGGGCTTCCTCAAGTACCTTTTCTGTCCCCGATTATTGGAACAACTTCATAGATTCCCACTGCTCATGTGGAAAAGTCGTCGGAAGGTGTCTTCACCTTTTCACCTCAATTCGTTAGAGCTATTTAAACCTTCCATCATATCATTGGACAAACAATTGAGGAAACTATATTTTCTCCTAAGCTAATAACTGTTACTTCTCGCCTGTAGGTACGAAGACAAATGAGAAGACTAATGAGCAACCAGAAGAAGGCATCGATGCAAAGTTAGCTGAAAAGGCCGAGGAGAAAAAGGAGGAGGTTACTGACAAAGCCCTTATACCATCTAGTACTAAGACTATCAAATATGGGGATATGATAGATGCCCTGAAAGAAGATGACGGTAATGATGGGAACGAGGACGATGTAGTAGTGAATGGAGGTTCTGAAAAGGCTGATGACATGACTTAAGCCAAGATGAAGGAAAATAAAGATGTGCTTATAAAAGCCAAGGTCAAAAGGGAAGAACCACTTAATGTTGATCCTCTTCAGGTCATTGCCACTACAAGAAAAAGGCCTTTTTATATCATTTAAAAACGCTATGAAAGGATACGATGGCGTTTTTACAAACGTTGTATATCAACATGTTGTAGTGTGACGGCTCGCCCCGCACCAGATGACATTTCCAATGAAAGTGCGTTGTGCCGATGTCCAACCAGCACGGGACGGTCGCCAAAGAAAGGAAAGGAAAGGAATTTGAACTAACAAGGAACCTGTAGAATGTCTAACAGCGCATGGAATAAAATATAATAACAACATACTTGACATAAAACAGGAAAGACAGCATAAGCTGAAAATTAAACCATAATCATAATAGTAGCGGAAATCCAAATACAGCTTATGTTCCACTTCATCATTATTACAACTTTAAAACTGTCTCTAAAGCAAAAGAAAGGAAAGGTACACTACTAATGGCCAAAGTAGTGACCAGCAGCGACACAAGGAGAATATATATAGAATAGTACGTGTAAGCCTCCTGCTCGTCTCTGGATAGCTACTCGTGCACGACCAGCTAACCTATCTCTAGTCTGCCTATTTAAGAGCACCCAGAGTAATAAGAAGAGATATAAAACTCTAGGTCAGACAAAAGTCTGGTATGAGCGATAAGAAGCAAAACAGAACAATAACAGGTATACTAAACCATACCTGAACCTGGACCTGCAACCAAAGAGTTAGCACAACATACCGTACAATACTCTAAGGTGCCACTAATATATGGTGTAAAGGATACGGGGGTAGGGGTGTACATGTCATAATGATGTCAAACAATCAAGCATAGCATCCATCCTCACATCTCTCACTCAGTGCGTAAAGAATACGATATCCACTACTTCGATCACCCAAATCCTTGTTATGATCACTCTGCCCCATGGAGTCATGGCGACTCCACTGCACTGATCCTAGCCACTAGTCCTTGCTATGTCCACTCTACCCCATGAAGTCATAATAACTCCACTGCACTGGCTCATAGTCATGCTACGATCACTCTGCCTCATGGAGTAGTAACTACCCCACTTCACTGATACCTAGCCTAACATTCGTCTTGGTGGTGAATCAAAGCTATAGACATCGATAACCCCTTAGCACACGTTCCGCAGCAAGGCCTAATTCATGAAGTTAACTTGTTGGTTCCCATAAGGATCCTGAGTTCTACATCCCATTTGGACTTCCTTTGCATCTCGGGTTTTGGTCAAATTGGGGTTGGTCTTCAGAAGAGTCATCGCGTAGAAGTATTAGCATACATCTGGTTCGCTTTAGTGGTTTTCTCTTGGTTCGGTTCGACATGCTTCAGCTCCTGGTCATCCATTCGGTTCGGTTCAGTCAACACTCCCAGGTCAGTTCGGTTGTGGCACTCCACCTTCAGTTCGATTCGGCTTGCTTCACTCCCCAGCCATCAATACAGTTCGGTTCGATATATGGGTTTCTCCACGTCAAATCGGTTTGCTTTGGCGTTCCTGGTCTCCTTGATTCGATCCCGCTCCCTAGCTCTAGTCCGATCCGATCCCCACGCCAAGCTTTGGTCTGATCCCAACCCCAACTCAATGCAAATTGCCTTCCTTCTTGCCAAGTCTTCTCAGGTGACAAGTTCCGATCGGAATCAAATCCCTTTGCCCAGTTCCCTTATCTGATCCGAGCCCTATACCCGATCTGATCCGGTCCGAAACTCTACACATTTCCTGCAACTTTTCCAGTGATTGTTTTACGCCATACGACGGCGTTTTCGACCATTCTAACTCTTCTAATCAATCACAAAGCATACCATACAGTCATAACAACATAGAGAACTAACCATAAACACCAAAACAATGAATTAACATGTCAAAATGGATCAAACATACCCAAAAACCCATATTTCCCTTAATCATGTTTAAGTATAACTAATGATATGATTAGCAAAACTTAACCAAACTAACCAAATTTTCTAACAGAGGCCTAAAACAATGTTTCGAAATTTATAAATATTTTTCTAGAATTTAATCATGTTTAAATTCGCTATTTAACACTAATTACCCTTAATTAACCATAATTAGTGAGGAACTATGCAAATACTCACCTTAGCCACAAAAAAATACCAAATCTGAAATTATCTTCTGTTTGGCTGTCCCCAAGGCTATACAGCAGTTCCAACCTTGATTTGGTGCTATTTCCCTTTGATTTGATGTAGATTAAGCCAATACTTGATTAAACGGTGATTTGGATGTGTTTTAGATGTTGGAGGCCGTTGCTAGGTTGAGAGGAATGATAAGTGGCGGCTGAAAAATGAGAAAAGGGTATTCTCTAAACCCTAACAGCCCTTAAATACCCCAAATCCAGAAATCCCCCAATGGGCCTAGCTGTTAATTACCCAATTAAGCCCGATTAAGCTGTTTTTCACCTTCTAAACCTTGTTTTAGCCATATCTCCCAAACGGTAAGTCCGTTTGGCTAAGTGACCAATCTACGGAAAGGTAAACCATCATCCGAATCTAATGGAAGTGGTTTCAGGTCAAAACTCCTTTCCAATCAAAAGTTATGGTCGAAACAAGATCAGCTAAGGACAAAATGGCCATTTAAAAATTGGCAAAAATCATGAACATGGGAAATGACCCCAATAGTCGCTACCTAATGTCACACGACCATACGACTCCTTACGAGAAAGAAAGAAATATTCTACAATCCTCCGATGCATAGAATGTGGGTCGTTACATTCTCCCCCCCCCCCTCCTCCTTAAGAACTTTCGTCCCCGAAATTCCTTAACCCAAAACATACAAAGGATCCCGCATTCCTACCAATCACTAACAAAACAATAAAGCATACAAAACAACACAACAAGCCTATCCTAGCATGCGGTTTACTAACAAGGGAGTACTATACCGATATAAAAACCTTACCAGGCAAAGAGTTCTGGATACTTCCCCCTTATGCCCTCCCCTGTTTTCCAAGTACAGTCTTCCTCATCATCACCCCACTGAACTTTGATAGTTTCACCGCCTTCCTTCGAAGTTGCTTCGTATCGTTCCCAACAATACGCATAGGTCTGCGGTTCCCGACCGCCTCGGTTTCAACCTCGATATCGTCCAACTGATCCGGTGAAATAGTCACGCTAGGGTCATGCACAAATTTCCTTAACTGGGAAACATGAAATACATTGTGAACTCCTGCCATCTTCTCTGGTAATTCAACTTTATATGCCAAATTCCCAATTTTCTCGAGAACCGGGAATGGACCAACAAATCTTGGTGCTAACTTGCCTCTCTTGCCAAATCGAATCACGCTCTTTAATGGCGAAATCTTGACAAACACCAAGTCGCCAACGGAGAACTTTAAATCTCTTCTCCTCTTAATAGCATAACTCTTCTGCCTATCTTGGGCAACCTTCATTCACCGTTGAATAATCTTGATCTTATCTGAGGTTTCTCTTATTACATCTGGCCAAGCACAAATTTCTCACCGGTTTCCAGCCAACATGATAGTGAGTGGCACGATCTTCTGTACAAAGCTTCAAATGGGGCCATACCAATACTGGATTGATAACTGTTATTATATGCAAACTCTACTAAATGCAAATGGTCATCCCATGATCCACCAAAATCTAATATGCAAGCTCTCAAGAGATCATCCAACATATGATTCACCCTCTCCGTCTGACCGTCGGTTTGAGGATGGAACGCAGTACTGAGATGTAATTCTGATACTAACGCCTCTTGTAAGTTCTTCCAAAATCCACTAGTAAACAACGGATCTCGGTCACTCACAATGCCTTTAGGTACTCCATGAAATCTCACTACCCACTTCATATATAGTTCCACTAACTTAGCTGTCGTTCTATTCGACTTGACGGGTATAAACCTTGCACTCTTAGTCAATCAGCCCACAATCACCCAAATGCTATCATGGACCGACCTAGTCATTGGTAACCCATCAATGAAATCCATTGAGACTTGTTCCCATTTCCATTCTGGAACTTCTAACGGTTGCAACAAACCACTAGGCTTCTTTTGCTCAGCTTTAACTAATTGGAAATTCATGCATTTGGATATAAACTTCCCAACATTTCTTTTCATCCCTTCTCAGTAGTACGTCTGCTTCATGTCTCGATACATCTTGTTACCACCGGGGTATATAGTCAGTTTTGAGTGATGACATTCTCTAAGCACTCCATCTCTCAATCCATTGACATTGGGTACAACTAGTCTTCCATTCTTTCTAAGCCCATCCATATCAATCAAGCACATACTCGTTCATCTCCTCATCGATGCCCATCTCTAACTTGGAGATGACTTCCAATAGGTTAGGATTGTCCCTCTGACTGGAACCAATCCGCTTGATCAAAGTGGGTCTGACCGTCAAACTTGCTAATACTTCTGGATCCAATTCGCTCTTTGGTCTGAAATCATACCCAGCGACGTACTCCAGTTGCTTCCACTCAAGAAACATATCCCCTAAACTAGCATGTCTTCTACACAATGCATCAGCTACTGCATTGCCCTTTTCTGGTGTGTATGCGATATTGAAATCGTAGGAAGCCAAGAATTCTAACCATCTTTGCTATCGGAGATTTAGATCCTTCTGAGAGAAAAGATATTTTAACGATTTATGATCGGTAAACAACTTGAATCTCTTTCCCAAGAGATAATGTCTCCATATCTTCAATGCGAACACGATCGCTTCCAATTCCAAATCATAGGTAGGATATCTTTTCTCATGTGGTTTCAGTTGCCGACTAGCATAAGCTACAGCCTTACCTCCTTGCATCAATACAGCACCTAGTCCAGTACAATATGCATCTGTGTATACCATCATCTCTTCATTCCCCTTAGGAATGACTAACGCTGGTGCACATTCAACTTGTCCTTTAGACTCTTGAATGCATTCTCGAACTTTTCATCCTAGATGAAAGCTTGATTTTTCTTAGTCAACTGAGTCAATGGTGCTGCTATCTTGGAGAAGTCTTGGATAAACTTATGATAATATCCAGCTAATCCCAAGAAACTTCTTACGACTTCTGCATTCTTGGGCGTAGACCAATCCTGTACCGTAGCCACCTTCGCAGGGTCTAAGGCAATACCATTCTCTGAAACAACATGGCCCAAGAATCTCACTTCTCTCCTCCAGAAGTGACACTTAGAAAACTTTACATTCAATTGGTGTTTTCTCAACACCTCTATCACTATCCTCAAATGTTCCTTGTGTTCTTCTTCTGTCCTCAAATAAACCAAGATATCGTCTACGAACACAAGAACAAACTTATTCAATTGATCTCTGAATACCCTATTCATAAGATCCACAAAATACGCGGGTGCATTGGTCAACCTGAATGGCATGACCAACCATTCATAAAATCCAGATGGCGTCTGGAAGGTCGTTTTAGCTATACTCTCAGCTTCTACTCTAAGATGATGAAAGCATGTCGTGAGATCCAACTGGGAGAACACTCTCGCGCCACTCAACTGATCAAACAAATCATCTATCCGCGATAGAGGATACTTATTCTTCCTCGTCACCTTATTCAACTCGCGGTAGTCCACACACAAACGAAGGGAACCATCTGCCTTGGTAGCAAACACAACTGGTGCTCCCCCACTCAGAAACATTCTTCTGATAAATCCCTTCTTCAAAAGAACGCTTACTTGCACCCCGAGCTCTCGCTGCTCCCTTGGTGCCATACGATGAAGTGGCATCACTATAGGTCTGGCATCTTTCACTAAATTAATATGGAACTCAATCTCTCGGTGTGGTGGAAGTCCGATCACTTCCTCGAAGACGTCCAGATACTGGCCTGCCACGGGCACATCTGACAACTCATCATGCGGGATGTCGAGGGAATTTAGAAAACTAGTCATTACCCCATCACTAGGTAGACCACCAAACACTACCCTCTGCCCATCATCCGCTCTAACTGTCACCAAAAAGCCCACACAGTCTACCACCACCCCGTATCTTTTGAGCCAATCGACTCCCAAAATAATGCCAAACCCAGTAAAGCCCAAAACAAAGCAATCACAAACAAACATGCATCCATGACTCGATAAGACCACATTACGATAAATCATACAATGGCTAGTCGAACCACTAATTGGGTTCGTCACTGTTAAAGGTCTATCGACTATCTTGGGTTCCAGTCCCAACCTATCTACCAGGTCACTAGATATGAAGGAACGGGAAGCTCCGGTATCAAACAATACTCGAATAGGAACATCATAAACAGAAAGCATACCTTGAATGATGACATTCTTTCCTTTCTCTGCCGCAGTTGGGGCATTCGACGAAGAATGAACAACATTGATAGCATATGCTTTCACAATCTGCTTTTCTTTAGGGGGGTTGCGGACACTTATCCTTGTGATGTCCCACTTGGCCACAGTTGAAGCACTTCCTATCTGCTGACTTGGACCGACATTCTTTGGCATACTGGCCCTTCCTACCACAACTGAAGCACTCAACATCTTTCTTATTCTTTTTCTTTTGGCCATCCTTGGTCTGATTCTTCTTTCTCTTATTTTGAGAACCATTCTTGCCTCCACCGCTTGCTTGCGGCTTTGACTCCTCTGCAGATGCAACCTCAGTTTTCGTCTTAGGGTAAAGACTCTCTGACCTCAATGCTTTCCCCACAATCGATTCAAACGTCTCATCGATGTGGTTAATAAGCCTTTCTCCCAAGTATCCATCCAAACCAGCTATGAACTTCTCGTTCTTCTTCTACGGAGTGTCGATAAGAGATAATCCATACTTCGATAAAGTATCAAACTCTGCAATGTACTCCGAGACTGCCCTACCATTCTGCTTAAGCTCCAGAAATTTCCTAAACAACTCTGACTTTTGGGAAGCTGGGATTAACTTATCACTAAATCGAGCCTTAAATTGATCCCATGTAACTTGATCCTCTGGAGTTGCTGCCTTAATAGCATTCCACCATTTCATTGCCCGTCCATGCAGCTGATGGGATGCTAACTTCCTCTTTATCGCATCCTCGATACCCAAGTCTTCAAAGATACGCTCACAGCTATCCAACCAATCCTAAGCTTCTATGGCCGATTCTGTTCCGTGGAATGGCTTTCCACCAAGATTAGTGTAATCCTTGCAAAACTTGGCAAAATCGGCTTTGGGTGCCTACACCTCTGCACCACCACCATTTGCACCATTAGGAGCTGCCCTTTGAACATCCCTAAGCATCTCTCTCATGAGGTCAGTGAACATAGTCCTCATATCAGAAGCATTTCCATTATTAGCTCCTCTACCATAACCCCTCGTATATCGACTCATCGTTCGATCTGTAAAGAGAAACGATTAACCATCTCTTCAGTGGTGCCAGTGCAATGCGACTTCATCCTTAAATATACTAATAGTATATATAAATATAGCTTTTGAAAACCAAAATATAACAAATACGCGCTCTCATATACGTACTACCTCTCCCTAGTGTCTTCCCTAGGTTAACTACGCAACCTCGCTCTGATACCAAATGTGACGGCCTGCCCCGCACCAGCCGACATTTCCAATGAAAGTGCGATGTGCCGATGTCTAACCAACACGGGACGGTCATCAAAGAAAGGAAAGGTAAGGAATTTGAACTAACAAGAAATCTGTAGAATGTCTCACAGCGCATGGAATAAAATATAATAATAACATACTTGACATAAAATAGGCGAGATAGTGCATAAGCTGAAAACTAAACCATAATCATCATAGCGGAGGAAATCCGAAATACAGCTTATGATCCATAACCATTATTACAACTTCAAAATACTGTCTCTAAAGCAAAAGAAAGGAGAGGTACACTACTAATGCCCAAAGCAGTGACCATCAACAACACAGGGAGAATATATGTAGATAATACGTAGGAGCCTCCTGCCCGTCTCCGGATCAGCTACTCGTGCATAACTTGTCTCTAGTCTGCACGTTTAAGAGCACCCAGTGTAATAAGAAGAGACATAAAATTCTGGGTCAGACAAAAGTCTGGTATGAGCGATAAGCAGCAAAACAGAATAATAAGAGGTATACTAGACCATTCCTGAACCTGGACCTGCAACCAAAGAGTTAACACTACATACTGTACAATACTCTAAGGTGCCACTAACATATGGTGTAAAGAATACGGGGGTGGAGGTGTGCATGACATAGTGATGGCAAAAAATCAATCATAGCAACCATCCTCACATCTCTCACTCAGTGCGTAAAGTATACGATATCTACAACTTTGACCACCCAATTCCTTGCTACGATCACACTGCCCCATGGAATCATAATGACACCACTGCACTGATCCATAGCCACTAATCCATTGCTATGTCCACTCTACCCCATGGAGTCATGATGGCTCCACTGCACTGGCTCATAGCCTTGCTACGATCACTTTGCCCCATGGAGTAGTAACTACCCCACTGCACTGATACGTAGCCTAACATCCGTCTTGGTGGTGAATCAAAGCTATAGACGTCAATAACCCTTAGCACACGTCCCACAGCAAAGCACAACTCATGAAGTTAGCTCGTTGGTTCCCAACTGGATCCTGAGTTCTACTTCCTTTTTGGACTACCTTTGCATCTCGGGTTTTGGTCATCATCTTCGGATCGGTTCGGAACAAGCTTCTATGAAGATCAGCTCTCTTCTTCTCGTTTAGTCCATTGTCATCAACCTCATTCGGTTCATGATCATCAAGTTCCAAGTCCAAGCTTCTCGGTTCGCGTCTTGGTTAACCCTACTGGGTCGGTTCGTGCCCAATCACTAGCTTGTGGCACAACAGTTCAGCTCGTGACATCCTTCCTCCATCGGTTCGGATCGTGAGCTCCTCTCCAGGTCGGGTCGCACTCCTTCATTGACTCATGGATCAGGCCTTCATCGGAACGGTTCTTGATGGAGCTCCGGATCGGGTCGGGGGCTTCAGCTGCGAGTTGTTCGTGAGCTCCTGGTCGGATCGGGTTCTCAAGCGGTTCGGGTTCGTGAGCTCTTTTCTCGTGGCGACTCGTGATGCAAAAGTTTGGGGAAAAAGGTTCGGTTCGTGCTTCCTCCCCGATCCGATACGGTTCGGTTGATTTCCTGCACTTCTCTCCAGAGACTGTTTTACGCCATTCGACGGCGTTTTCGACCAAATCTAATTTTCTAATCAATCACAAAGAATACCATACAGTCATAGCAACATATAGAATTGACCACTAACACCAAAATGACAATTTGATAGGTTAAAACGGATCAAACATAGCCAAAATCCCATATTTTCCCTTAAGCATGTTTAAGCAAAACTAATGATAAGATTAGTAAAACTTAACCAAACTAACCAAATTTTATAACAGAGGCCTAAATCAATATTTCGAAATTTATAAATATTTTTCTAGAATTTAATCATGTTTAAATCGTTAATTAACACTAATTACCCTTAATTAACCATAATTAGTGAGGAACTATGCAAATCACTCACCTTAGCCACAAACAAAATACCAAATCTGAAATTATCTTCTGTTTGGCGCTGTTCCCAAGTCTATACAGCAGTTCAGACCTTGATTTGATGCTATTTCCCTTTGATTTGATGAAGATTAGGAAAATGCTTGATTAGAAAGTGATTAGAGGCGATTCTAGATGTTGGAAGCCATTACTAGAGTTCCAAGAATGAAAGTGGCAGCTCAAAAGTGTCTAAAGAAATGTTTTCTAACCCTAATCAGCCCTATATACCACTAATCCCGAAATCCCCCAATGGGCCAAGCTATTAACTACCCAATTAAGCCCGGTTAAGCTGTTTTTCACCTCCTAAACCTTGTTTCAGCCATATCTCTCAAATAGTAAGTCCGTTTTTCACATATGACCATTTTACAAAAAGGTAAATCATCATCCGGATCTAATGGAAGTGGTTTTAGGTCAGAACTCCTTTCCAATCAAAAGTTATGGCCAAAAAAAATCAGTAGGGGCAAAATGGTCATTTAAAAATCGGCAAAAATCATGA
Source organism: Allium sativum (assembly GCA_030737875.1). Taxonomy (NCBI): domain Eukaryota; kingdom Viridiplantae; phylum Streptophyta; class Magnoliopsida; order Asparagales; family Amaryllidaceae; genus Allium; species Allium sativum. The sequence continues at coordinate 559,088,428 of CM060920.1, read as the reverse complement.
ATATGGGAAATAGTCGTCTCCCAAAGTTACATGACCATACGAATTCGCATGGGAAAGAAATAAATATTCTACGATCCTCTGATGCGTAGAATGCGGGTCGTTACATTGTTGGTTTATCTTAGGGAAAAATTTCAACATGTTACCTTTTATAATCATTTCATCCAACTCCAAAGGTATCGATGTTTATACTCAAAATGTTGTAAATGACTTTTTGAACTCAATGGAAGTGGTCCCAAGTTTAAATTCATTTGTTTACAAAAAGTCATTATCTCAGGTTTTAAATTGAATGCACGATATGATACTTAAATAGATCCCTAATTAAATTATTGTGAATTATGCGGGTTGTTACAGGCTTCCCTCCTTAAAGAAATTGCGTCCCCGATATTATTTAAGAAATAACCCAGAAGTAACAACCAAGCATCACAAATTCTATTTAAAAATAGATTAAATCAAGAAATTCATTTTGATTTTTATATTTAGTATATTATTCTTACACTAATATCATTTATGAATCATTGCACAAATTTTAACTCTAAGTTGTCAATCATGATATAACTTAAGTCTAAACACGTATAATGTTCCAATGAAGCCCATGAACATTTATAAGCACTTGTTCATTCTTCTCATAAGTGTTTTTAACAAACTAGAATTTTCTCACTTAAATTCTAAATGTTCTAAATCTCATTTTGTGATAACCCCAAACTTTCGTAGTATGAAAGTAAGGATAATCATTGGAATATAACATATTTATAATAACAGCAAATTTCAGAAAATAGCTCAACACATAAATCATAGCAGCGGAAAATAAAAATGTCATCAACATCAGAACATCAGAGTGGAACAGTTACAGGATAAAACTTAGCATATAAAAAGTTTCAGCGAATAGAAATAGGTCTAATACACGATCAAGTACAATATGGACAAATGATGTCTAAATGTCCCAAATAGAAATAAAAGATAGAAATGATCTTCGTCTTATGTCCAAGAGCATGCTTGTAACACCCCACCTCCGTTAAGGTCACTCTCAAAGGGAATGCCTTAACTTCGATAGATCGTTTTAAGGTACAAGATACTAATAAATTACAAGATAGAAAATTTATGCAGCGGAAAAAGATCAATATTATTTAATAAATACTTGTTCAACACAACAATTCAACAACTGTTTCAACCTTCCAAATTATTACAACTTTTCATTTGTCTTGAAAACATAAAGAAGCAATACAGAAAATAAAATGACATAAATCCCCAATAAGTGCTTGACCATAGCCATAACTCAAAAAGGAAAGTCCAAGCCTTACATCTACAGTCTTCAAGCTTTGGCTAACCTGGACTAAGAAGAAGTGTAAACAAGTAAACAAGTAAAAGACTATGACATGAATATAACTGAACTTAGAATGATACCACAAGGAAAGGGTAGTCCTAAAACGAGGTAAAGTAAGATTTAACTAGATTTGGCTATCGCACCCACTTTTACTTCGCTGTTTAACTAGCATTGTATGTTCATGATAAAGTGATCCCATTCATATATTGATCGGCTCCTACTCGCATTCATGTATTCCCGGTGTCATGCGGCCCTTCGTGAATTTTAAGTACTTGTGTTGGTCCCAGTATAGGGTGTATGAAGTCCTATAATGGCAACCCTGACAAGATTCAAAGATGCACAAGTGTACGTCTGGTTCTCAGTGCCTGCCTTTTCCACTCCGGATCCCGTGCACGCCCCTACTCCATCGGAACCTACACTGACGCACCTAACCGCCACCCTTTTGACCGCTTATATTCAACACAGTAATTGTGCCCCACCCTGCCTAGTTCAGGGTACCTTGATACATCAATGTGGGTTACTGCTGAAACAGGTCCCCGTTACTAGGGTTTTTCTAGTCAACATGCTAAATTGGTTAAGTGTCCTTGGTTTGACTTAACCCCTATCAATCTTGTCCAGTTAACACGTTAAGTTGGTTAAGTGTTTCCTCAATTACTTAACCCCACCAATCTTGTCTTGTTAACATGTTAAGTTGGTTAAGTGTTCCCTTAATTACTTAACCTCACCATTTCTAGCTCGATTGTTCATGAGCTTTAATTAATTAATTAGTTAAAGCACCAACCACTCACATTAGACAGGTATTGTTGTGGTTACTAGATGTGCCGGTCGGTTCCGGGCAGTTTTACACCACAACTCAGTCTAATCTCGGGTCTTTCTGGGCTTGATGCACTAACCTCTCACATTAGATAGGTATTGTTGTGGTTACTGGATGTGCCGGTCGGTTCCGGGTAGGTTTAAACCACAACTCAGTCTAATCTCGGGTTAAGCATATTCATCTTTTACATTTCATATATGTGAATTTTCTATAAGTGTTTCATGTCACATATTTAAATTATGTTCAAGACTAATGGTATAAATTATACCATTCCTGGCCTTAACCATTTACATGGTTTTGGGCCCACCTACATTATTAACATGTTTTGATTTAATAACTATCCCAACATTACCCCCGTTTGTTCGTTCATATTAATCACATAAAGTCACCAGGCCCGCATATTAGCCCAATTTATAAACAAGAGGTAAAGAAGGGAACATGCATAATATAGATTCAACCAAACATGTAAGTTTTGCATAAAACTTTATTCATATAATTTAACATGTCACATGAACTTGCATATAATTTAGACTTAGATAATCATAAGCCTGAAACATGTTAATATGTAGATCTAGGCATGTGTGAACATAACCTCTATTATAAACTAGCATATCACATAATCATGACATGTCCAATCCCAAGGCATGTATAATTTTAACATTAACATAGAACTAGATCTAACAAGGTGAACTTGCATAAGTCCACTTTACAAACATGCATATAAATATAGATCTAGTTTCGGATCTAACATGTAACTTGCATATGAACATATGTATAATTAGATCATGACTTGGATCTATCATAAAACATATAACTTGCATTAATCATATGAACCTAGATAGATCTTGACATGGATCCAACATAAAACTTGTAACTTGCATATGAACATATATATAGGCATATGGATCTAACATAAAGCATATGAACATACATATATATATATGTATGTATGTATATCTTGACTTGGATCTAACATAATACATACAACTTGCATTAATCATATAAACATATATATGTAGATCTTAACATGAAACATATAACTTGCATATGATATTGATTGTTTCATTCTCAATCTTTAATAGATCCAACACCAAGTCCAATATGCCACAAACATTCCAAGACAATTCATGATAAAATCATCACAAGAAACAAACATGAATTAGCATCGTCAATATTATACAACATGGTATAATTCTATTTTTCACTTTATATCAAATCACGTCTTAAATTTAATTACATCTAAAAGATAACTACACTTACAAAAGACATTCTTGATTTTTGGAATCTGTATTCTGAAGTTGAAATGCTCCCCTTTGATGTGGACAATCATTGTTTTAGTTTAATTTTGATTTGATTTGGTTTGTCTCTTTTAATTTGCTTCAAGTTGAACGACGGCTACTCGAGGTTGTCCAACGGCAGCATGACGGCTCTTGGTTTGATTTTAATATGATTTAGGGTTGAGGTATTAGGTTGCTTATATAGAAGTTTGATTTAATAGGAACCGTCAGACTAACCTAGAGCAAATCAAAGCCATTCAGACAAAGATAGAATAGCCACATCAGTCCTAATGACTCGGCAAGGAGTCCATCATAACCAATCAAATGCCACATCTGCCTTAGAGCGAATCGGCCCACGGGTTGGCAGCCAAACACCCTGAATCAACCCCTAGTCGACCCAACAAGGCTCGGGTCGACCTCAAAAATAGCCGGTTTGGTTATCAATTCGTTGTTTTGAACTATTTTGGATATTTATTTATTTAATTTTTTTTTATATATCTATATATATATTTCTCATATGCATACAAATTTTAGGCTTAATAACTTCTTCATAAGGTATCCGTTTTATGCAAACCAAACGTCTATCTTAACCAAAATTTTGAGACGAACGTAATAGCGCAATCCATTTCACTTAATTCTTCTTCTAAAAATTCAGTGTTCTTGAATTTTTTATTTTAATATTCTCAGAAAATTCGGGGTGTTACATTCTCCCCTCCTTAAAGGATTTCGTCCACTTGCAACCACTTGCAACCACTTTGCAACCATCAACCGTAACATGTTTCAAATACATGTTTACATCCATTGATTTCTACTAAGGATCAAGAAATAAGACCGAGAAGATAACTAAGCATGAATAAACTTATGATAAAGGTGAGATCAAAGATGTACCCTCAAAAAGATAAGGGTAGGCTGCGCGTATCTTGCTTTCGGTCTCCCAAGTCGTGTCTTCTTCATTGTCACTCCACTGTACTTTAACAAGCTTGACTTCACGGTTGCGTAGCTTTTTGACTTCTGTTCCCAAGATACGAGTTGGGATTCTTCTCACTGTTGCTTCTCGTTCCACTTCTACCTCTTCTAGTATCTTTGGTTCCACCACTTCCGCAGACTCATGTAAGCACTTCCGTAGGTGAGAAACATGAAAGACATTGTGAACTCCAGCCAACTTTTCAGGTAGCTCTAATCTGTAGGCCATCGTCCCAATTCTTTCAATGATAGGAAATGGTCCTATGAATCTAGGTGCCAATTTCCCTTTGGATCCAAAGCGAACAACATTCCTCAAAGGAGATACTTTAAGGAACACTCTGTCTTCAACCCCTAACTCAAGGTCGGTCCTTCTTTTATCTGCATAGGACTTCTGTCTATCTTGAGCAGTCTTCATTCGTCTTCTTATTAGGTCCACCTTTTCTGAGTTTTCCCTAATCATTTCTGGCCCAAGTATAAGCTTATCTATGGATTCCCACCAACAGGTTGGTGATCGACACGGTCTTCCGTATAAGGCTTCAAAGGGTGCCATGCCTATTGTAGCTTGGTAGCTATTGTTGTAGGCGAACTCCACCAGAGGAAAATGGTCTTCCCATGTCCCTCCAAAGTCAAGAACACACAATCTCAAGAGGTCTTCTAAGACTCTGTTCACCCTTTCCATCTATCCATTGGTTTGGGGGTGGTAGGCCATGCTTAAACATAGTTGTGTGCCTACAACCTCTTGCAAACTCTTCCAGAACTCACTTGTAAAGATAGGGTCTCGATCGCTTACTATGCTGGAAGGTATCCCATGCAGTCGAACTATCTCTGTAAGATATAGAGATGCTAGAGATGAGGCAGTCCTTCTACTTTTGACAGGTATAAAGTGAGCGCTTTTTGTGAGCCGGCCCACTATTACCCAAATACTGGTATTGCCCCTTCTTGACCTAGGAAACCCATCAATAAAGATCATCGAAATGCTGTCCTATTTCCACTGTGGGACCTCTAGAGGATGAAGCAAACCACTAGGCTTATTCTGCCCCGCCTTGACCTGCTGGCATATCATGCACTTAGAAACGAATTCAGCTACGTCCCTCTTCATGCCATTCCAAAAGAAAACTCTTTTGATGTCTTTATACATTTTGTCTCCACCTGGTTGTATGGTCAGCTTTGAATGGTGTGCTTCTTCTAGAACCGTTTTCACTAAATCTCTTACTTGTGGGACGCATAGCCTTCCATCCCGTCTCAACTATCCCTTATCATCGATGGAATATGTATTGAGGTGACTCGAAGTCTCACCCCTAATCATCATATCTATCACATCAACTAGCTGAGGGTCTTCACGTTGTGCAGTTCCTATTGAGTCAAAAAGTGTAGGCTGCACTTCAAGTATTGCTAACAAGCCAGGTACAAATTCAGAGGAGGGTCTAAAGTCAAAGTTGGTTATGTACTCCAAGCTTTGCCTTTCTACAAAGAGAGGGCTTAAGGTCAGCTTCTTTCTACTCAGAGCGTCTACTACCACATTGCCCTTGCCAGGAGTATAGGAAATCTCAAAATCATATGAGGCAAGAAACTCCATCCATCTTTGCTGCCTCAAGTAGAGATCTTTCTACGAGAAAAGGTACTTCAACGATTTATGGTCAGTAAACAATTCAAACTTCTCACCTAGGAGAAAATGGTGCCAAGACTTAAGAGCGAAAACGATGGCCGCCAATTCTAGGTCATGGGTTGGGTAGTTTTTATCATGTACTTTTAACTGCCTTCCACTATAAGCTACTACCTTCCCTTCTTGCATCAAGACAACGCCTAATCTTGTACCACATGCATCTGTGTATACGGTAAACATCTTACTCCCATTAGGCACTGTTTCCAATCTCGCAAATATCGCCCGAGATCTCCTCCGAGATTTTGTTTTGGGCTCTTTCCGAAACGAAATAGCAAATATCACTCTAAATCTCCTTTCGAATATATCGCCCGAGATATTGTAATATCGAACGATATATCGACCGAGACAAAATACTGGAATATCGTCCGAGATTTTAGTTTTTTGGTTAAAATTTAAATTTGTGCCTGAACTAGAACTATAATTAAAAAACACAAATCTAGCCATATCAATCTTTTGTTATTTTACATTTTGCATGTTAAATGACTATATTGTATGTTCGTATATGTTTTACAATGCTTATGAATTCCATAATCATCTTTTTACATACATGTTACTTATGAAATTATGTATTTTATTGTCTATTTATGCTGAATTTTTTAGTGTTTTGGATCCTTTAAATGTTTCCTAGCTAACAATATTCCTGTTTTAAGCATATTACGATTTAGAGTATGAATGATCTTTCGCAAAATAAAGAATAATAAATTTATTTTGCATTTTAAGTTTAAGTTACTATGTTTTTTTAGCATTCATAAAAACCATTTTGTTAAAATATCATTTTTAACATATCATGTACCCCGAGATTGTTCCGATATGAACTTTCAGACCCGAGATGAAAATCCGAGACAAACTCCCGAGTTAGACTCATCTCGTCCGAGATCTCCCCAGATACGAGACCGAGTCTATAAAATCCCCGAGACGAAACGTGACTGATATCCGAGATTTAAAACCTTGCCATCAGGCAATGTCAAAACTGGGGCTGTTGTTAGAGCCCTTTTCAAGCGTTGGAAAGCAATATCGCAATCCAAATCCCAAGCGAAAACTAGGTTCTTCTTCGACAACCTTGGAAGTGGAACTGAGATTTTCGCAAAGTCTTTGATGAACTTCCGGTAAAAGCCTGCTAGCCCGAGAAAGCTTCGAACTTCAGTTACGTTTCGGGGAATCTTCCAATCATGCACAGCAACCACTTTTACGGGGTCCACGGCTAACCCCTCTTTGGACACTACATGTCCAAGGAATCTAACTTCTTCTCTCCAGATTGGCATTTGGAGAATTTGGCTTTCAACTGATGTGCACGGAGAGTATCCATGACTTCCCTTAAGTGCGGAGCATGCTCTTCCTCACTCTTCGAGAAGATCAAAATATCGTCCACGAAGACCACCACAAACTTATTGAGGAATTGCCGGAACACCCTGCTCATCAAGTCCATGAAATAGGCAGGTGCGTTTGTCAAGCCGAAAGGCATGACAAGCCACTCGAAGAAACCATCCGGGGGTCCTAAATACGGTCTTGTCAATGCTATCCTCAGCCACTCTTAGCTGATGAAACCCGGTAGCCAGATCTAGTTGGGAGAAAACGGATGCACCTACGAGCTGATCAAATAGATCGTCAATTCTGGGGAGTAGGTGCCTGTTCTTCTTAGTCAACTTGTTCAGCTCCCTATAATCCACGCATAGGCAGAGTGAACCATCGGCTTTGGTCGTGAACACTACTGGAGCACCCCATTCAGAAATACTCCGTCTTATGAACCCCTTTTCAAGCAGCTCTTTAACTTGCTTGCTGAGTTCTTTTCTCTCCCTTGGAGCCATGTGTATAACGGGTAAAGCAACGTGTTTTGCATTGTCAACGAGGTATATGCGGAAGTCTATCTCCCACTTCGGAGGTAAGCTCTTTACCTCTTCAAACACATCCGAGTATTCACGGACCACTCTAACAGACTGCAAATTCTCAATAGACACATCAAGAGATTCTAGATAACTTAGCATAACAGAATTCATGGGATTATAAGAGATTTCGAGAGTGTTACCGAGGCGAGTCATGAGTCTAACCACTCTCTTTTCACAATCGAGGACGACACCATTACTGGATAGCCAGTCCATGCCTAGAATCAGCCCATAGCCCGTGAAACCCAAAACATAAGCATTACATTTAGACCCAACGCTTAAAATAGAGATTTCCAAATCCAAACAAATCATTGACAAATAAACTGAGCCCTCAATTGGATTTGAAACAACCAAGGGATCCTCTACTATATGGGTGTCCAAGTGCAGAGATTCAACTAAAGCAGTAGATATAAAAGAGTGCAATGCGCCAGAATCAAAGAGAGTACGAACAAGATTATCAAACAGATAAACTAAACTCTCAATAGAAATATGTCTACATCATTCCTGTAGAGGTGCAATGAGAGCATGAACCAACCCTCCAGAAGATGATCCAGTCCTATGTCCCTTCCCTTGCCTTTTTGGGCAGTCCTTAGACAAGTTCCAGTATCCTCGCATTGGAAACAAGCACCCAATTTCCTCTTTTTCTTTCTACAGTCCCTAGCCAAGTGTCCAGGTTTCCCACAGAAATTGCACTTCATCTTCTTACGGGATTTATTATCCTTCCCGCCTTTCTTGGGGTCCGTCTTCTTGTTCTGAGATCCATCTCCTTTCTTGTTTTGAAGCTCTTCCTTCTTTACCTCCTTTTTACCATCTTTGTTCTCCTCTTGCAATAGAGCCATATCCACCAGTCTCTCGTAAGTCGCTCCCATAGGTATATGGGACATTGCCAAACCTTACAGTGGCTCATTCAGTCCTTTGGCAAAGCGGAGAGCCTTCTTATGTGGAGTGTTTACTAACTCCAGTCCAAATCGAGCAAGCTGGTTGAATTTACTGACATATTCTTTGACCGACAAGCTGCCATGTTTAAGTGATAGGAACTTCTCCATTTGTAGACTATGCTCAGCTTGTGAGAGGAACTTCATTTCAAATCTTGCCCTGAAGTACTCCCAAATCTCTATCGGTCTTTCAGCATTAGTGACTTCCCACCAGAAGGAGGCCTCGTCTTTGAGCAACCACACCACCAACTGTAGTTTCTGCCTCTAATCTACTTCAAAGATAACGAATAAGTCCTTAGTCTCCTTGAGCCAGTTTCTGGCTTCCACGAATGATTCGCTCCCCACCCATGGATCTAAAGTCTCTACAGATCTTTGAGAAAGCATTTACTCTCGGAGGAGGAGGAGCAGCAGCTGGGGGAGGAGGAATGTCTGTTGGGCCCGTGTCATTGGCCCTAGCTTCTAGGTATCTCCTGAACCAGCCAGGTATCGGTACACCCTCTGGAAGGTTAAGATCCCCAAACATGCTGAAACAAAAAGGAAAGATTCAAAATGAAGGATAGAAAGATAGTGCATATAACTTTGGGGATTATGCCTTTTTAAATTAACACTTTTTCTTGAAAATGCTTCTTTATGACTTCTTTTTGAAAAATAGTTTCAAAATTTTTATCCGATTTGGTAACCTTTAACTCTGATACCAAGTGTAACACCCCACCTCCGTTAAGGTCACTCTCAAAGGGAATGCCTTAACTTCGGTGGACCGTTTTAAGGTACAAGATACTAATAAATTACAAGACAGAAAATTTACGCAGCGGAAAAAGATCAATATTATTTCATAAATACCTATTCAACACAACAATTCAACAATTGTTTCAACCTTTCAAATTATTACAACTTTTCATCTTTCTTGAAAACATAAAGAAGCAATACTGAAAATAAAATGACATAAAACCCCAATAAGTGCTTGACCATAGCCATAGCTCAAAAAGAAAAGTCCAAGCCTTACATCTACGGTCTTCAAGCTTTGGCTAACCTGGACTAAGCAGAAGTGTTTCCTCCCTGCAGACCAGGGGGGAAAACGGAAGAAAAGAAGCGAAAGGAAAATGGGTCAGACATAAGTCTGGTAAGCCTAGTTATTTAATAGCATGTAAACAAGTAAAAGACTATGAAATGAATATAACTGAACTTAGAATGATACCACAAGGATAGGGTAGTCCTAAAACGAGGTAAAATAAGATTTAACTAGATTTGGCTATCTCACCCACTTTTACTTCTCTGCACCCACTAAGAGCTGTTTAACTAGCAATGTATGTTCATGATAAAGTGATCCCATTCATGTATTGATCGGCTCCTACTCGCATTCATGTATTCCCGGGTGTCAAGCGGCCCCTTATGAATTTTAAGTACTTGTGCTGGTTCCAGTATAGGGTATATCAGGTCCTATAATGGCAACCTTGGCACGATTCAAAGATGCACAAGTGTATGCCTGGTGCCCACTACCTGCTTTTTCCACTCCGGACCCCGTGCACGCCCGTACTCCATCAGAACCTACACTGACGCACCTAACCACCGCCCTTTTGACTGCTTATATTCAGCCCAGTAATCGTGCCCCACCCTGCCTAGTTCAGGGTACCTTGATACATCCATGTGGGTTACTACAGAAACGGATCCCCGCTACTAGGGTTTTTCTAGTCAACATGCTAAATTGGTTAAGTGTACTTGGTTTGACTTAACCCCTATCAATCTTGTCTAGTTAACATGTTAAGTTGGTTAAGTGTTTCCTCAATTACTTAACCCTAACAATTTTGTCTTGTTAACATGTTAAGTTTGTTAAGTGTTCCCTTAATTACTTAACCTCGCCATTTCTAGCTTGATTGTTCATGAGCTTTAATTAATTAATTAAAGCACCAACCACTCACATTAGACATGTATTGTTGTGGTTACTGGATGTGCCGGTCGGTTCCGGGCAGTTTTACACCACAACTCAGTCTAACCTCGGGTCTTTCTAGACTTGATGCACTAAACTCTCACATTAGACAGGTATTGTTGTGGTTACTGGATGTGCCGGTCGGTTCCGGGCAGGTTTACACCACAACTCAGTCTAACCTCGGGTTAGGCATATTCATCTTTTACATTTTATATATGTGAATTTTCTACAAGTGTTTCATGTCACATATTTTAATTATGTTCAAGACTAATGGTATAAATTATACCATTCCTGGCCTTAACCAATTACATGGATTTAGGCCCACCTACATTATTAACATGTTTTGATTTAATAACTATCCCAACGTTACCCCAGTTTGTTCGTTCGTATTAATCACATAAAGTCATCAGGCCCGCATATTAGCCTAATTTATAAACAAGAGGTAAAGAAGGGAATATGCATAATATAGATTCAACGAAACATGTAAATTTTGCATAAAACTTTATTCATATAATTTAACATGTCACATGAACTTGCATATAATTTAGACTTAGACAATCACAAGTCTAAAACATGTTAATATGTAGATCTAGGCATGTGTGAACATAGCCTCAATTATAAACAAGCATATGACATAATCATGACATGTCCAATCCCAAGGCATGTATAATTTTAACATTAACATATAGGTGTGAATTAGATCTAACAAGGTGAACTTGCATAAGTCCACTTTACAAACATGCATATAAATATAGATCTAGTTTTGGATCTAACATGTAACTTGCATATAAACATATGTATTATTAGATCGTGACTTGGATCTATCATAAAACATATAACTTGCATTAATCATATGAACCTAGATAGATCTTGACATGGATCCAACAGAAAACTTGTAACTTGCATACGAACATATATATAGGCATATGGATCTAACATAAAGCATATGAATATATATGTAGATCTTGACTTGGATCTAACATAATACATAAAACTTGCATTAATCATATAAACATATATATGTAGATCTTAACATGAAACATATAACTTGCATTTGATATTGGTCGTTTCATTCTCAATCTTTAATAGATCCGACACCAAGTCCAATAAGCCACAAACATTCCAGGACAATTCATGATAAAATCATCATAAGAAACAAACATGAATTAGCATCGTCAATATTATACAATACGGTATAATTCTATTTTTCACTTTATATCAAATCACGTCTTAAATTTATTTACATCTAAAAGATAACTACACTTACAAAAGACAATCTTGATTTCTGGAATCTGTATTCTGAAGTTGAAACGCTCGCCTTTGATGTAAACAATCGTTGTTTTAGTTTAATTTTGATTTGATTTGTCTCTTTTAATTTGCTTCAAGTTGAACGGCGGCTACTCGAGGTTGTCCAATGGCAGCATGACGGCTCTTGGTTCGATTTTTAATATGATTTAGGGTTGAGGTATTAAGTTGCTTATATAGAAGTTTGATTTAATAGGAACCGTCAGATTAACCTAGAGCAAATCAAAGCCATCCAGACAAAATAGAATAGCCACATCAGCCCAAATGACTCAACAAGGAGTCCATCAGAACCAATCAGATGCCACATCTGCCTTAGGGCGAATCAGACCACGGGTTGACAGCAAACACCCTGAATCAACCACTAGTCGACCCAGCACGGCTCGGGTCGACCTCAAAAATGGGCCGATTCGGTTATTCCCCCTCCCGATTCGCTTCTTTGAACTTTTTTGCATATTTGTTTATTTAATTTATATATATATATATATTTCTCATATGCATACAAACTTCAAGGCTTAATAACTTCTTCATAAGGTATCCGTTTTATGCAAACCAAATGTCTATCTTGACCAAAATTTTGAGATAAATGTAATAGCGCAACCCAGTTCACTTAACTCTTCTTCTAAAAATTAAGTGTTCTTGAATTTGTTAATTTTAATATTCTCCAAAAATTCGGGGTGTTACAATGCTCCACTTCAGTACATATCCGAAATAACCTGAAACCTGTCATTTGGCTGCCTATGTAAAAATAAGAGCACCCGAGTTTGCAAGTAAAACAAACTACGAGTCAGTCATGGGACTGGGATGAGAAATCTTACTTAACTTATCTAATAATAAGGCAAATCATAGGATCACGCCGCTAACGCGGAATTGGTTTACTCCATTGGATTGCCAGTGCATAAATTAAATAAATCTTTTAAAAACAACACGATGCTTTTTTTAGAAAATGAAATCATTATAAGACTCAAGTCCCATCACACAATGCAACGCAAACCGGAGGATAGAGTTTTACCTTATAATGATCAAACATGCTTGATACTTGTAAAATAATATTTAATATTATTATTAGTGTCTAATCAGTTTTAAAATACTTTCAAAATAAATGTATTAATCCTAGACGGCATAGTACCCCATCCTACTATGTCGCCATATATAAGTTTACAATCAAATCCGTAATGTCGTATTGGAAATTGGGTTTCCATCATGCGTCAAGGCTAGGGATGATCTCCTTATCGATTCGAGACACTCTAGAAAATGTCTCAGGATCCCTCGCAGTGAACCCTTGGATCCTGCAGGGTCGGTCCACAAATGTACCTTAGTGGATTAGTTATGCCTAAACACACGTTTTCCGGTCCTATTGAACCTATCCTTTGGTTTGTATCGACCAATAAATCGAGGCCTCGAAATCTATCATCCACATAAGTAAAATATCTAGTCCATACCCTGACACCACTTCTAACTAGAAAGAAACGTGTGCACTCCCTGCGTTCCCGTATCCCATTTTTTACTCTTATTGGGGTGTGAGGCTTGCGAAGTAACGCTATACACAAAGCTATGCCTAAACAGGTCGAGCTTTGATCATCAACCACAAAGCCCTACTTTTCAACAAAAGCCTCGATCATTTGCATCTTGGCATGCCACATTGACAATCCACGCCAAGCGATCAATAATTATCAATATAAAACCTTTGAGCTCGTGCATCTCAAAGAAGGGTGTCAAGCAAGAGAATAAATTCTCCGCCACCAAACAGATATATATTAAATAGAAATCAATTTACATAGAATGAAACCCTATGTCAGACATGCATCCATTTACAAGTACGTTCTGGGTCTGAACGAAACAGGAGACACCTTATTCCTCGTCTCGTATGTCCAATACGGAAGAGGGGTGCTTGCTTATCCGGACAATCAACAAGTACGTCTGGACAACTGCCACTATAACCCTTTCAAGGCAGCAACTCCAATCAAAGGCATCAGTAGTTGTCCATTCATGTGAAGATCGTCGGTCTTCAAACACCGTCTTCAACATCTTCGATTTAAATCGTCGTATAATTATTTGAAATGAGATTAAACTCGGTCTTTTCAAATAATTCTCGAATATATACTATTTAAATCATCTCATATTGTTAATATTATTTTATAACGATTTATCGCTGTTTTTATTTATATAAAAATAGTCCAACTTAACTTAACAACGCTTCGGATCAATAGGCGGCCCTAGCGCTGTTTTGAACCAAATTTGATTTACACTTTTCTCGAAATCTAACCATTGGATTTTGAAAAAAATTATACTGTTGAAAGATCTTCCCAAGACGAAGGTAACGGTTCCAGTTTTTGGAAAATCCGACGGACGGATCTTTCGATATAATCGTTTAAAGTTACAATTTCAAAGCGCGAACTACCGCGCGCGATTCGTTTAATTTTAATATATATATATATATATATATATATATATATATATATATCACTATATATAAATATAAATCATTCGAAGATTCCACTAATGTATTTAACATTCCAAATAAAAGAATGTTTTATTTTGCATAACCATTTAAATGTTTCTAATGATAAATAAAAAGAGATATTGTATTCGCAAATAAATTCCTATATTTTCTAATAACGAATAAAAAGATATTTTTGTCTGCATACATTTCCAATGTATTCTAATGTCAAATAAAAGGAGAAGTATTATTTGCATAACTTTTCTACATGATTTCTAATGTCAAACAAAAATGTATTTTATTTGCATAACTTCACTACATGTTTCTAATATCAAATAAAATTGTATTTTATTTGCATAACTTCACTACATGTTTCTAATGCCAAATAAAAATGTATTTTATTTGCATACATTTCTCTACATGTTTTCTAATGTCAAATAAAATGTATGTTATTTGCATAACTTCTCTACATGTTACTAATGTCAAAATAAAACGAAGCATTATTTACACAACATGTTTACATGTCTAATGTCAAGTAAATATGTATTTTATTTGCATACATTTCTACATGTTTCTAATGTCAAATAAAAATGTATTTTTACTTACATGACATGTTTCCAATGTTCTAATCACAATATAAAAAGGTAATTTATTTACATTCCATTACTATGTCACTAATGATAAATAAAAAGTTGTTTTCATTACATTACTATGTCGCTAATGACAAATAAAAAGATAATTTTTATTTTCATTATATTACTATGTCGCTAATGACAAATAAAAAGACAATTTTTATTTTATTACTATGTCGTTAATGACAAATAAAAAGGTCTATTTTGAATCGCGTACAAATTCTAATGTATAACATGAAACACAAAAATGTTTATTTTAACTTGTATACAAATTCTAATGTATAACATGACATGACAATTAAAATGTCCATTTTGATTCGTGTACAAATTCTAATGTATAACATGACACATAAAAATGTTTATTTTAATTTGTATACAATCCTAATGTACAACATGACAAATAAAAATGTCTCTTTTAATTTGTACACAATCCTAATGTATAACATGACAATAAAAATGTCTCTTTTAATTTGTATACAATCCTAATGTATAACATGACAATAAAAATGTCTCTTTTAATTTGTACACAATCCTAATGTATAACATGACAATAAAAATGTCTCTTTTAATTTGTATACAATCCTAATGTATAACATGACAATAAACTTGATATTTTTATTTGTATACAATCCATTTCTAACATAACAAATGGAAATGATATTTTTATTTTTATTCTAACATAAATGAATAAAAATGATAACTTTCGTTTTGTTGAAAACTCTATTACAACAAACCAAATCAAAATGATAACTTTTGTTTTGTTGACAATTCTATTTCAACAAAACAAATAAAAATGATAACTTTTGTTTTGTTGACAATTTTATTTCAACCAAACAAATAAAAATGATAACTTTTGTTTTGTTGACAACTCTATTTCAACAAAACAAATAAAAATGATAACTTTTGTTTTAACACAAATCTATTCGACAAAAATGATTTTTTTTAATACAATTCTATTCAACCAAAAATGATATTTTTGTTTTAATACAAATCTATTCAACCAAAAATGATATTCTTGTTTTGATACAAATCTATTCAACAAAAATGATATTTTTGTTTAACAATTCTAATTCAACACAATAATCCATCAAATCAACAGATCAGCATAACATCATCAATCAACCCAAATCAAAACACGTATAACAAATTGAATTTAATAGCATATTTTTAGAAATTTCTAAATACGATAATAATTAATTTTTAATTATTTAAAAAGAAATCTCACCGTGAATTTTAATTTGCACAATTAAGAATTGAATTAGCCCCAAATTCTGATTTGCTCCAAATTTGTTCTAGTCTGTTCTGAAATGTAGATCTCGAATTTACGGTCCCAATAGTTCTGAAATTGTCCAATTCTGTATTCGTATGAATAAGATATGAATTTATTTGTGTAAATAATATTTTAATTAATTAATTAAATAATTTAAATAGAAATTACCCTCTTCTTCCTCAATCAAAACATGGCCGATGTGTTTTTCTAACTCGTTCAATCCTAGGGCAAAGTTCTCCGTCCAAACCGTGGAGCTTCGTCACAATCAGATGTCACCACATCGAAGAGGAGCAGGTAGCGAACCAGGAGGCCCCACGCGGTGGCATGCGATCGAGATAGCGGTTGCAGCGACGACCTTAACGGCAGGTCTTCGGGGTCCTATAACGTGACGAAGATGCGATGACAGATGGTGCTATATGTATGGATTTGAAGAGGAGGAGGAGCACTGCGATATTGTCAAAAAGCGGAGGAAATTTTATAGTAAAGATCGAGAGAAATTAATGGTGGAAAGGTTGAGCATTTCTGGCCATGGAAATGGGGATGGCGGCAGCTACGGTAGAATTAGGTTTAGGATTTTTTAGGTTATCTATAATAAAATAATATTAAATCTCTTAATTTTTAATTAAAGCCCGTTAACCCTTAATAGCTCCAAATTCAGCCAACAAGAGTTGCCCCTAGCCAAATATCCCCCTTCCGGACACAATGGGCTAAGTCTCATCAGCCCAATCGATCATTTTCTGCTTGTTTTATTCAAATTAAAATATAAATCATTTAATTATTTAATTTGGTCGTACATTTAAATTTACCGGGGCCACCTAAGGACTCCAAAAATTCCCAAAAATAAATCTAGCTATGTTTTGACGATACGGTACTAAAAAAATTAATTTCATCGAATTTGGTGACCATTTGAAAAATGGCCCTTTTAATAGTCGATTAAATTCAATAGAAATTATCAAACACAGTTTAATTTACCATGCTCACATATTAATTCCAAAAATTATGGAAAATTAAACTTAGCAATAATTTGACATTTCGAATCCAACAAAAATGTTTCGTCGAAAACGAAGGTCATTTATAAAATGACTATTTTTAATAGTTTTAATATTATTTAAAAATGAAAACTTTAAATTACAGCACATTTTCTAACAAAATTTCTTAAAATAAAATTTTTAAATTGGTTTTGATTTTTCAGGTTGTTACAATCTCCCTCACTTAAAAACTTTTCGTCCCCGAAAAGGAAACTATAGTAAAGTAGGAAACAAAATGGAAAATGCAAAATATTGTAAATGTACCTCAACACAAGAGCTACTCGGGGATGTCCACTCTGCACTTAGGATAATCTTGTTTGATGCTATCCTCAGTCTCCCATGTACAGTCTCTAGGATCCCTGCTCCACTGCACTTTGACTAAGTGGGTCCTCTTGTTCCTCAGAATTCTGGTTTCTTTGCCAACAATTTTCACTGGCTCACTTCTTACTGCTAAGCTCGGGGTTATCTCCAAATCTTGTTGTGTTGCTTCCTCCACAATCAAGTCTGGATCATGTACATGTTTCTGGAGTTTGAGACACATGGAATACATCATGCACCCCTGACAAATAATCAGGCAGCTGAACCCTGTAAGTGAGAGTTCCAATCATTTCAAGAATAGGAAATGGACCAATGAATCTCGGCGCCAACTTCCCAGTCTTCCCGAAATGAACTACACCTCTCAGTGAGGAAGCCCTCAAATACACATAATCGCCAACAGCAAATTCTAAATCCCTTCTTCATGAGTCTACATAGCTCTTTTGTCGGCTCTGAGAAGTTAGGAGTCGCTTCTTAATGAAATCAACTTTATCTGAAGCTTCACGAATCATGTCGGGCCCCATACTAACCGATTGCCTGGTTCCATCCAACATGCGGGAGATCTGCATGGTCTGCCATATAATGCTTCAAATGGCGACATCTGCAAGCTTGCTTGGTAACTGTTATTATAAGAGAACTCAACTAAATGCAAGTGATCTTCCCATGGCCCACCAAAATCAAGAATGCATCCTCGCAGCAAATCTTCCGGAATACGGTTCACCCTCTCAGTCTGGCCATCTGTTTGAGGATGATAAGCAGTGCTTAGATTCCACTTTGTCCCCAGCTCCTCTTGGAATGCTTTCCAGAATTTACTCGCAAATATCAGATCATGATCACTAACAATGCTACTGGGAACTCCATGTAGTCTGACAATCTCTCTGAAATAAAGCTGCCCAGACTTCGAGCTGTTCTATTAGATCGGACAGGAATAAAATGGGCGGTCTTCATGAAACAATCTACAATCACCCATATACTGTCATTGCCTTTCCTGGTCCGGGGCAATCCATCAATGAAATCCATAGAAATTTGATCCCACTTCCAACTTGGAACCTTTAGCGGTTGCAACAATCCTGTGAGCCTCTATTGATCGCTTTTGACTTGTTGGCAAGTGGAACATCTGCTAACGTATATGAAAATGTCTCTTTTCATCGCCTTCTACCGGAATGTGCGCTTAAGATCGTGATACATCTTACTTACTTCTGGATGGATACTAAATTTATATTTGTGACATTCATCCATAACTTCTCTTTTGAGCTCAGGAATATCTGACACACAGATTCACCCATGCAATCTAAGATTCCCCATGCTGTCAATTTGGAAGCTTGAAGCTTCGCCCTTTTGAACTCGCTCGCTAATCATCTGAATGAACTTATCGTTTTTCTGAAGAGCAGAGATCTTATCAATTAATGAAGGTGTAATGATGAGATTGGCAATGATCGCGTTCTTTCTGCTAAGCGCATCTGCCACAACATTGGCTTTTCCTGAAGTATACAAGATATCCAAATCATGTGCCGCAAGAAATTTTAACCAACGTTGCTACCTCAAATTCAAGTCCTTCTGGGTGAACAAATACTTCAAGGATTTATGATCTGCATATAATTCAAACTTTTCACCCAAAAGACAGTGCCTCTATATCTTCAAAGCAAACACAATGACTAACAACTCAAGATCATGAGTGGGGTATCTTTTCTCATGCGGCTTCAACTGACGGCTAGCATAAGCAACTACTTTTCCCCTTTGCATTAACACCACACCAACAGCTTCAATAGAAGCATCAGTATAGACTGTCAAATCATGGTTGCTATCAATAATGGTCAACATAGGAGCAGTGGTCAACCTCAATTTTAGCTCTTGGAAAGCTGCCTCACATTCAGATGTCCAATTAAACTTTGTATGCTTCTTGGTCGGCTTCGTCGATGGACAAGATAGTTTCGAAAAATCTTTAATGAATTTCCGATAATAGCTAGCCAATCCTAGAAAACTTCTGACTTCTGTAGGAGTTCTAGGCTGCTTCCAATCCCGAATGGCTGAGATCTTGTCTGGGTATACTGAAATTCCTTCCTTCGATACTACATGACCGAGGAACTTCACCACTTCTTGCTAGAATATGCATTTAGAGAATTTGGCTTTCAACACATTCTTTCTCAAAATTCCCAAAACTTCTTTCAGATGCTTTTAATGCTCAGCAGTGGACTTTAAGAAGATTAAGATGTCATCGATGAAAACCAACACAAATTTATTCAAGACATCATGGAATACTCTGTTCATCAGATCGACAAAGTAAGCAGGAGCGTTACATAAGCCAAACGGAATTACTAACCACTCATAGAATAAGTCTGGCCCTCTGAAAGCTGTCAAAGGAGCACATTCTTCTGCAATGCGTAATTGATGGAAACCTGTAGCTAGGTCCATTATAGAGAACACTTGCGCTCCATTCAAGCGATCTAATAAATCGTCAATGCGCGACAGTGGATATTTGTTCTTAAGTGTCTGCTTATTGAGGTCATGATAATCCGCACATAGTCTGAGTGTTAGACCAGAAATTGGCTCTAACACCCAAACTAGATATGAATTCAATGAAATAGAATCAAAAATGCAGTAAAGAACATGCAATTTATAGTGGTTTGGCGTTAATGAGCCTACATCCAGTTTGTCTTCTTTGATTTGATGATTTCAATATGAATACAGCAAGGATTCTCACTCAACCTCACAATTACAATTCATAAACTCACTCAAATCTCTCAAAAATGGGCTTTAAGAGATGATTTTGATCTGAATATGATTGTAGAATTCGGCTATGGAGGAATTATGGACTGAGAATTTGCCAAAAGATCCTTTCAAATGCCTCTAGGGGGTGTATTTATAGGTGAAAGATCTCCTCGAAATGGCTCCGGTTCGGAATTGCATGGCATTCATCCCTTAGTCGGGTTCGGAAGCTCCAAGATGGCTACAACGCATTGATCTAGTAGGAAATCATGGGAGAAATGGTCAGATCTTGTCCGAATCTTCAGGGGATACGTGCGGCAATGGCTACAGGTTCAAAGGAAGACAGGGGTTCAGATCGGGGCCTCCGATCCGATTCGGTGAAGCAACTGGCTGTCTGTAGATGCCGCTGACGTACTCATTCAATCCGAACTGATGAGATTGCTTGCTTTCTTCTGATGCCGCTGAAGTGTTCCTCTGATCCGAACCGCTGAAGCCACCTGCTTTATGATGTTGCTGACGTGCTCTTCCGTTCCGAACCGATAAGGCCACTTGCTATCCTTTGGTATTGCTGACGTATTACCGATCCGATCGATGTAATGAGGCTACTGACATATCTCTCCGATCCGATCCGATGTGGACTCTGCGTCTTTGATCTCTACTCATGTCCAGCGCTATCTTTCTTCGATCTGATCCGATTGGTGTCCTCCTTACTATTTACTCTTTGTACAGCCTAGTTCACAAAGTAGGCTAACATTTTGCCCCCTCGAAGTACACTCTTATTTAAGATAAAGTGTGCTTCGAAGCAATTTACAAGACATCCTTTGAACCCGAGTCATTGAATGATTGCCTTCGGTTCGGATTCCTATTCGGAAAGGTTTCCTTCAATGGCACATCCGAACAAATACACCAGTATCACTTCCCCATGGATCAACAGGCCATAGGGCCTTCGTGGGCTTGACTTCCGGTCCGAACGGATTGGGCGAGACCGGGAATACGAGTGGTCACTGCGATTTCATATAAGTACCCTCCTCGTCTCCTTCTTCCTCTTCCTTCTTTATTATTCTCGTCCAACAGAATTCACACCAAAACCCTAGAATTTTAAAAACTCTGAAATTCCTCTTGTTTTAATCCCCGAATCCAATACATAGGTAGCTTTATAATCTTGAATCTCCTCTTTATAATTGCTTTTAACTTAAATTCGCGGTTTTCTTCGAACGATTCCAGCGATGTATTCGATGAACTTTGCCGCCATGACCGCCTCCACTCCGTCGTCGTCGTTAATTGTGTTAAGTTTCTCTCGAGGAGATGGTGGAGGGGGCTAAAATCTTTTGTTGAGCGTTCGAATGTGTCAGTACTTGATTTCAGTTAGGACTTTCAATGTAGGATCGAGCTTGACCCCAAAGAGGAGGAAAAAGGGAGAGGAGAAGTTCAGGGGATCGGTTCGGGTGACAGGGAAGAGATGAGGAAAAAGGGAGAGAATGGGTGCAAGGGATCGGTTCGGATGGCAAGGCAGAAATGAGAATGGGACTCAACTGACCGGAACATGTCGGACTTGCAAGCCAAGAGAAGAACAGGATTTACTTGACTGGACCGGATCGGAATGTGAAACAAAGAAGAGGAGAAACATGGTTGTTTAAGTCGATCCGGACCACCCAAGTGTTCACCTCCAACCGATCCGATTTTGGTCACTGGCATCAACTCTTGTCTCAGGCTAGCATAAGGCCTTCTCCCCGATCCGACCCTAGTGTATGCGTCCGAACCGAACCGAAAAACAGCTTCAGATTGTACATAAGACCTTGCTTAGCTGGTTAAACCAATTCTTAATATAATCTTCAACTTAATGGACAGTTAGGATAGTGCCCTGCAAACATAAACGAATATCAAGAATTGTTTTGAACATCACTGCTTCCTTGGACCTTTATATTATGCTTTCATGTATTTACTTTGCATCTCTGTCACACGTAGCACACACTTAGTTCACATACACACACGGGGGACACCAGCAGCTTTACTGTAATCCTTGCCATTGTTTCTTCAATAGTCTAGCGATCATGGCCGAAAGATGTTCTTCTAGATTAGCAAAGAAGACGGAAATGGCAGAAGCTTCTGAGAAATATACTCTCGATGACATATCTTCTCCTTTAGACCCTGAATGGGATGACGAGGGCTCAGATTATGAAATAGGAACGCATAACAATGAAACATCTTCGGACAACGAAGTTTCTCTGGGCTATGAGGAGGAAGGAGAGATTGGAGATTACCGAGCTCCTGATGAATTTGAGTCTGCCATTATCTTGGAATCACCCATGGACACTGTTGAATCAACGATCGACGATGATAGACTTTCTCGCATATGTCTAAAGCACGGTATACTAAGAAGGGATACTCTGGTGTCGTCCAAAACTGACCGTCCTCACAATCCTCCAGAGGGGTTTATGGCAATTACCCGATTAATGTGTATGGTTTGAGCTATCCCACCATTTTCTCCTTTTGTTATCGACTTTCGAAGATAAATGCGGATTGCCCCCATGCAGCTGCATCCCAACTCCTATGCTTACCTATATACCTTATATGTAGCATACCGCGAGATCTTAGGTACAGAGCCCACTTTCGAAGACGTTCATTTCTTTTATAACTTCAAGCATCGGACTCTAGAAACTCCTTCTTTCTCTTACTTCGAATCAGTCCCAAAAAGGAAAATAATTTCAACGCCATTTAGCAGCAAGGCCGGCGATTCCAAGCTGGAGTGGTTTTATATAAGGCAACAACCGGGATGTGCCAGGAGATGGACAAAATCAAGTAAAGCATTGGTTTCCTAAATCTCAACTCTGAATGTTCACGCCAACACATTAATCCGTTATCTTTTTGTTTGCAGTTTATAATCTAAAGCAAATATCGGGTCAAGTGTACTTTGATCGGATGCATCAGCTCCTCAATGGTGACCAAAAATTTCTAACTATCGATGAAGTCCTTAAGAATGAATACCTTTGTCACCACGGGTTATTGTCCATTACACGTAGCATAAGTCACGGGTCGAGTCCATATGTATATATTCCTCCAGTGGATGTAATTCCAGGAATGGGCGAGAGCTCGAAAAGCCCCATGATACCACTTCGAACTTCACCTTCTCCAACTTCCACTCAAGACGATGAGCTGGCTAACATACCTGAAAAGCACCAAGAAGGGTGCATCACCCCTGGGGATACTATTTCTGCTGAAAAATCATTGTCTCCTAAAGAACTGCCAGCAGATGCTTCCTAAGGAGATTCCCCTACTACTAATGATCCTATATTCCAAGGCTTAGGAGATCTCACCCTACCTGAAACTATCTATACTTCCGAGGATTTTGGCACAAATCCCTTAGTTTTTACTTCTTCAGAGGAGACTATTCCTGTCAAGGCCAAAGAGCCCACTCGTACTGGCTTGGCTTCGGACTCTGGTTTGTCGGGGGGGCACCATTTAGGATGCACTTAACACAATAGCACCCCACTTCACAGCACTTATTTCTTATGAGAACACTGATTCTGAATTCCACATACATTGTTGTGCAGGTACAATGTCTCGTGCTCAATATGACTTCAGGAAACTACGTCGCAACATGACCAGACCCCCCTCTGACGTTGAGCATGATCGCCACGAAAGCCGTGGTAGAGAGGATAGAAGGCCTTATGACCCTTATCAGTCGCGGACCTCGCGCTCTCGCTCCCCCGTTCGGTCGGATCCAGAGTGATACAAAAGCTACCAAGGTCATCGGGAAGAAGAGACGTCGCAGTCAAAAGATCAAACCTCTTCTCAAGAAAAACGCAGTAGGGAAAGGAGCCCCCGAAAGGTACAGACTCATGAGGCAAGCATAAGGTTCCTGCTAAGCGGCCTAGGAAGGGTGAGGAAGCTATTGTGCCCAATACACATAAGGATACTGAGCTAACATTCCCCGCACCTTCTCCATTGGATGCTGAAACAAAAGTTAAGCGAGCATACCTAGAGAAGCAGTTCCCCGAACATTATTTTGAGAACTTGACTTTCTTACCTGCTCTCGAGCCTATTTCCTCGAGGTGGGCAGACGAGGCCAGATAAAAAATTGACGCAGTCGAAAAACAATATTCGGAGATGTTCAAGTATTCACGTAACCTCTCCAGAATCATCTGAACTTTAATTACAGACACTAACTCGATGAAAAAGACTGCAGAAGTCGACGCCAAGGCCTTGAAAATTTTGGGGAAAGATCTAGAGGATACACAGGCCCAACTTGCCATCGCTCAACGGGATGCTACCAACTTCAAGCAGCAATTTGAAGAGCTGCAAAAACGTTACCATGACTTGCTCGAGTCTCATAGTCAAGAGCGCTCGGAGCTAAAGAAGTAAGCAGAAGATGCTAAGTCGGATAACGCCAAAATGCAACTTGCTTACGCTGCTCTTGAGCGAGAAAAGGCCGAGCTAGCGAAGAGGAATGCTGAATTGGAAGAGAAGAATGCTGACTTGGCTTCCAAGCTGATGGAGGCCGAAAACAGGGCTGCCCTAGCGGAGGGTAATGTTGAAAGTGTCATTAAGTCGGCCGAAGAGACCCGCAAGGAGGTGTCAGAGGCCCAAGAAGATGTGCATGGTTTCAGCGAAGAGATGATTGATTTTTTTGCACACATAATTCGTCACTGAAACATCTCTTGGATTGAAGATTATCCGACTACCTTGGTTCACGTGTGGAGCCAAATTATTGAATGGGAGAAGAAGGAACTCAAGGTAGATTCCGTCAATGAAAACAAGCTCATGGAAAAATATCTAAGAGATGATGAGCCGACACGTCTGGCTGAGTGACGTCGCCTCATCGCTGCTGCCATGTAAGAGGAAAGGAGGATGGCCAAAAAAAAGCATATCTCCAAGGATGGTTCTTCTTCTACTGCCGCTGAAACGTCTGAAGTTGAGGGATACGACCCCGAAAACCAGGAGATCCCTCAGGCATCTCTTTTATCTCCCATTCCCAAGACGGCATCAGAGACGGCAGTCACTGCAGCTGAGAGATCTTCGGAAGGTATTTCTACATTTCACCCCAATTCGTCAAAGTTATCTCCTCTTTTCATCACATAATTGGGCAATCAGTGAAGGATCCTTTATTTTCTCCTGAGTTGATAACTGTTGCTTCTCATTCTGTAGGTGTTGAACCGTCCGAGAAGACAGACGTGCCTCAGGGGACCACCGCCGGGACAGAATCCACGGAGAAGGCCGAAGGAGAAAAGGATAAGGCCGATGTTCCTCATGATGACGAGATGATAGCCGCCTTAAAATATGATGGCGGTAATGAGGGGCATGAGGAAGACCCTGATGTGGTGGACCCCGAAAGCCTTAAGCCTCTTGCAGTGGTGGACCTTGGATCAAGGTTAGTCGTTAAACTTTCAACTAGATCTATTACAGAAGAGCTTGCTAAAAAGTCTTCTCTTGATTCCAGCGTTCCTTCTCCTGGGAAAAAACCAACTGACTCTAGCACTTCGGCTCCAGGGAAGAAAAAGTCGAAATGTGTTATGACAGAAGCTGAAAAGGAAGCTAAGGCTGCTGAGAAAGCTGCCAAAAAATCCAGGTCTGATCCGAAGCCCAAATGATGAAGTGCTCCGTCCTATTTTGGCATTTAGTTGGTTCGCAAATGTTGTGGCGAGTGCGGCCCTCGCATCTTCTTTTTTTCTTGTTTTTCATGTACAAACTCACATGTTTGTAAATAAAAATAATTGATTTCCTGCAATGCCTGTTAGTCGTTAGTCCAGCATTTATGTAAAAATACAAATGCATGTCATACTAAAGTCATGTAATGGAGTCATGGTGGAGGGGAATATGTGTGTACATGTATGCCCCCAGTCAATCTTGAATAACTGAGGAAGAACTATTCAAGATTAAATTAAAAAGTCCAAATGTCTCCAATTCTCTAACGGGGGTCATATTCCTTTCGTCATTGACGCCTGTTCTTTCTGGCATCTTTACACTCTCCTGTCTTATATCCAGGTTAGAGTTTTCGTTGAGGCGGTCTCTCATCTGGGTGTACCTTCATGCCTCAGAAGACGTCGTCTTCCCATCCTTTATACTCTCTCTCGATTCTTGAGAGTTAGAGTTAAGAATGTTGTCTTCCCATTCTTATATGTCTTATTGTACAAACAGTCGTTTTGTTTGTTCCCGCATATAGGTCATCTCCAACTTTAATTTAACATTTCGTGTTCCACAGTCATAGCAGAATAATAGTTGAAGATATAAACAATGCAGGAAAGTAAATGACACACGATATTTTTATAGTGGTTCAGCTAAGTCGTAGCCTACATCCACTTTATAATCTTTTGTTCACATAAATAGACTTTTTAAGTCAAGTCGTGCCTTTTTACATAGCTTATGAAAACAAAAGAAATGACATTTCATATTTAGCTCAGATATCGTCGTAAGTGCTAAGCGTTCCAGGCTCTGGGAATCTCTTCACCGCCCATGGTCATTAGCTTAAATGTTCCTGTATCAAGCTTCTGTTGGATGGCGTACGGTCCTTCCCATTTTGGACCCAAGCGGGTTGAAGGCGGGAAGACTCGCTTCAGTACTCGGTCTCCTGGTTCAAAGGTTTTGAGGCGAACCTTTTGGTCATAATAACGTGCCACTTGATGTCGATGTCTTGAGGCATGCAAGTCGGCTTCATCTCTTTTTTCTTCAATCATATCAAGAGACTCTAGGAGGAGCGCTTTATTCGTCATCGGGTCATAGTACGCGATTCGATGAGAAGGGACTTCCAATTCTACCGGGATCACCGCTTCAGACCCAAATGAAAGTGAATAGGGAGTATGGCCAGTAGCCGTCTTAAAGTTCGTCATGTATGCCCATAAGGCTAATGGCAACTCATCTACCCATCTGGCTTTGGCCTATTTCAGCCGCTTCTTTAGAATTGATTTAATGACTTTATTTGCGGCTTCAACCTGTCCATTTGACTGCGGATGAGCTACCGCAGTGTATTGCTTATCAATCTTGTATTTCTGGCAAAAGTTTCTGAACTCTACGTTGTCAAACTGCGTCCCATTATCAGTTATGATGGTCTTTGGTATCCCAAATCGACAAATAATGTTTCTCACCACAAAACTAATCACTTTCCTTGCCGTGATGGTTGTTAGAGGTTCAGCTTCCACCCACTTCGTGAAGTAATCCACGGCAACGATCGCATACTTGGCTCCTCCTATGGCAATGGGTAGCACTCCAATAATGTCAATTCCTCACATGGCAAACGGCCCGGACTTACCATTGACTTGAGCTGATCGGAGGCGCTCTGGGAACTTTGGCATATCTTTGACATCTTTCGCAGCGTCGTGAATAAGCAGCCGCATCTTTGTTCACGGTAGGCCAGAAATATCCATACCGTAACACTTTCTTTGCCAGGGTTTGGCCCCCAGTGTGATCTCCACACTCACCTTCATGCACCTCTTGCAGTACACGCTTGATGTCGTCATGTGCGATACACCGTAGCAGGGGCATTGAGAACCCTTGACGATAAAGGACATCGTTCTGTAAAATGTATCTTGAGGCCTTACGTCTTACAGCTCGTCTTTCGCTCTTTTTCAATGGGAGAGTTCCACTTTTGAGAAAGTTCTTAATTGATGTCATCCAGGATTCTCTTTCTGGTTCAACTTCCAAGGCTAGCTCTACTTCCATCAGGTCGAAACTGGGTGAATCCAACATCTCTATCGGAACCATTTCGGATTCTTTAAGACTAGCTGAACTTGCTAGCTTCGCCAATCATTCTACTTTCTGATTTTCTGCTCTTGGAATGCCTGTTATGCTATAACGCTCCAAACCTTCCAATAACTCCTTTACTTTCTTGAGATAAGTGATGAGCCGAGGTCCCTTGGCAGCAAATTCTTCCCGAACTTGACATACCACTATCTTGGAGTTGCAATATATATCTAGTGTCTTCACTCCCAAACCATTGGCGAGTTTCAGCCCTGCAATCAGGGCTTCATACTCAGAGTCATTATTGGTAGCAGCAAACTCTAACCGCAATGCATAGTAGATAGATCGTCCTTCAGGAGTTATTAAAACAACTCCGGCGCCGAATTTCTATCATTCTTGGCTCCGTCCTTATATAGTCTCCACGGACTAAGCTTTAATTCTTGATCCCAAGTAATTGTCTTGTCACCCACCGTTTCTTCTTCAGGAATTGTAAATTCAGCTATGAAGTCAGCCAAGGCCTGCCCCCGTATTGATCTTCGTGGATGAAAGTTCAAATCAAACTGGCTCGGCTCGATATTCCATTTGAGTAGCCGCCCTGATGCTTCAGGCTTTTGCAACACTTGTCTCAAAGGTTGGTCCATATACACAACTATTGGGTGTGCCTGAAAATAATGGCGAAGTTTGCGGGAAGCAATCAGGAGGCTATAAGCAAGCTTCTCTATCTTCGGGTAGTTGCGTTCGGTAGCAACTAGTTTTTTGCTTACGTAATACATAGGTTTCTGGACTTTTTCCTCTTCACGTACTAGTGCTACACTGACGGCGTGAGATGATACCGCCAAGTAGACAAACAAATCCTCATGTTGCACGGGCTTTGATAATATTAGATGCTTTTCTAAGAAGTCTAACAGATTCTGGAACGCCTCCACACAGTCGGGGGTCCACTCAAAATTTCGCTTTCCCCATTTTATGAGATCGAAGAAAGGCACACACTTGTCTATTGCTTTGGAGATGAACCTGCCTAGTGCTGCAACCTTCCCAGCTAAGCTCTGAACATCCCTAATTTTTCACGGCTCCTCTATATTCCGGATTGCTGCTATTTGGTCTGGGTTGATTTCAATTCCTCTGGAACTCTCGATAAAGCCAAGGAACTTGCCTGATGCTACGCCAAAAGAACACTTCAAGGGGTTCAACTTCATACCATACCTTCGTAGTATGCCAAACATCTCTGCTAAGTCTTTCGTATATCAAAAAATTGCTTGGATTTCACTAGCATATCATCTACGTAAACTTCCATAATCTTCCCAATTTGATTGTAAAACTTGCGGTTGACCAGGCGCTGATATGTGGCTCCCGCATTTTTTAATCCAAACGGCATTATGACGTAACAATACAATCCCAAGTCTGTAATAAAGCTTGTATGCTCTTGATCTGGTACGTGCATGGGAATTTGATTGTACCCGGAATAAGCGTCCATAAAGGATAAAAGTTCATGCCCGGCAGTTGAATCTATTAGTTGATCAATTCTGGGGAGAGGAAAACTATCCTTCGGGCAAGCCTTGTTCAAATCAGAGAAGTTGATGCACGTTCTCCACTTCCCGTTTAACTTGTTAACCAGGACAGGATTTGATATCCTGTCGGGATACTTCGAATCCTTAATGAATCCGTTACCTTTTAACTTCTCTACTTATTCTTTCAAAGCTGCTAACCGCTCTGGGCCCAACATCCGTCTCTTCTGCTTGACTGGTGGGTGCTTTGGATTAATGCACAAGGAGTGACTCATGATGGAAGGCGAAATCCCACACATGTCAGCGTGGGTCCAGGCAAACACATCCAGATTTGTCTTCAAAAAATCAGCCAATTCTCTTGCTCTAACTGGATCTAGTTGCGAGCCAATCTTTAACACTTTTATTGGATCCGTTTCATCAATAGGTATATCAACTGTTATTTCATTGGGAGTTGCCTTCATGTCCCTAGGTTCTCTATCCTCTCTGGGATCTATATCCTTGAGCACGTCTGAAGGCGACTCTCTCGGGGCAGGACCCCTTAGTTGCTATGCTGTGGCCCCCTTTGGAGAGACGGAATCATCTTTAGCATCTATATTCAGCCCCTTCGTTAGCATCTTTAACTCTGCCACGTAACAAGCTCGTCCCGTAGCTTGGTCGCCTCTCATTGTCCCAACTCCCGAGCCAGTCGGGAATTTTAGCAGCAAACACCAAGGCGCAAAACATGCCCTAAATTCGGCAAGGGCTGGTCGGCCTAGGAAGGCATTATAAGGCGATTCCAAATCCAGAACTACAAACGGCAGGATCCTTACTCTCTGGCGATCCCCCTGCCCTAGTGTGACTGGCAATTCCACAAATCCCATCGGAGCTGTGGATACTCCGTTAAAACCACGTATCCATCCTTGACACGGCTTTAAGTCTTTTGCTTCGAGCCTCACTTGTTCGAAGGCTTTCTTGAAGAGGATATTAACCGAGCTTCCATTGTCCACTAACACCTTATGAACCAGAGCGGGGCTAATTGTCGTGGTTATCACTAGCGGATCGTCGGTTGGGGATTGAACTCCAAACTCGTCTCTATTGCGGAATACGACATCATCGGACATCGTTTTTTGCTGCTTTATTAGAGTGACGTCTTCAAGGTTGCTGCATTCTCCTACTTCATAATGCTTGGCGGCATTGACGTACTGGTCCATGGCTTTAAAACTACGACCAATCAAGTGAGGTCTGCCTATAATGGAGTTAATCACGATCCTCTTACCCTTTTGCTGAGCCATGGGTTTTGAAGCAGGTTGTTCTTGATTCGGGGCTTGTCCCGTGTCCCTTGGGGTAGCTTTGTACTCATCCAACTTCCCTTCTCGCAGCAATTTTTCGATGATATCCCTCAAATGACGACAGTCATTGGTGGAATGACCGTGTGTAACATGAAACAAGCAAAACTTTCCTGTCTCAATCTCCTTCTCTGTAGAATCTCTAGGTGGTGGCTTTCTGTACTGCAATACGCTGTATGTGTCTGGATAGATGTTCTCTAACGTATCATTTAACGGCGTGTAATTTTCAAAACTCTGGAATCTGGGTCTTTTATTGGAGCTATTCCCACGGTTTCTATTCCTTCTATTGACGTTCCCATTTCTTTTGCTATTACCACCACTCTGGTTGCTAACATTTACTTCTACTTTTCCTGAACTGTCACCAGACTGTTTCACAGCAACATTACTCTGAACACCTTCCTTTGCGGTCCCTTCGGACCTTCTCTTCAGATTTTCCTTAGCTTCTTCTCGCCTCAGGAGAACATTAACCTTTTCATAGAATAACTCTCTTGTAGGAGGTGGTTTTCGAGCCAAGTAATCCCCGAATTCTATGTTAGGAACTACTCCTTCTATCAAGGCCATCAGGATAGTGGGCTCATGAGGATCAGTGACTTCGGTGACTGCCAGGTTGAAGCGATCCAGATATGACTTCAAATATTATCCTGGGCCCTGTTTAATTCGTGACAATTCTATGACGGTCTTGGACTTCTGGGCATGGAGTCGTAACTGATTCATGAAACGCTCACTCAGTTCTGTGAAATTGGACACCGACCGAGGAGGAAGTCGAGTGAACCACATTAACGCTACATCTTCAAGATAAATGGGAAAAGCTTTGCATTTTACGGCATTGGGAGCTACTGCCGCATTAATAAACAATGCATATCTCATTAGGTGCTGCCCTTGGTCTGTTCTCCCTGAATACCGATCCATCTAAGGCAAGTTGAATCGTCGGGGGAACTGGAAATTCAAGATGTCATCTGTGAAAGGGGTATGACTTCGCTCAATACCCCAATCTTCATTGGTATATCGCCGGCTTTCAGACATGATCAATCGCACCATTGCCTGTACATCGGCATTGGTTAATGTTTGCACAGGCTCTCTAGATCTGATGTTCAGATTACCCCTAGGTTCCTGATAAGGGGATAACCTTCTATTTCTGGCGGCTGCTGCTCTACGTTGCTCTCTGTGCTCCCGGTCAATCTCCGGAGGTAAAGGTTGGAGAAGTTGTTGCTATGTGGGGTTAATAATATTAGGATCCCTGGGTAAGACGTGAGATCCACGCATAGGTAGCAACATAGGCTGTTGCAGACTCGGGTCATCAGGACCCAATATACGGGCAGCATCTTCTCGGGATCCTAAAGATCCAAAAGTCAATTGGTCAAGGTTCTGAGGTCGTTCAAGCGGCCTTCTCTTGTGAGGACGTTCCTCCTCCGAAGAAGACGAATCATCTGTAGGAATGTGTCGTGGTGGGGAAGGAGTTCTCTGCCTCTGGAGCTCTTATAATTTTCTACCCATGGTGACAATGTTTTCCTGCATGCGAAGGTTGTCACGCCTTTGGGCTTCCAATGCTTCTTTAGTGCTCTGAAGCATGTCAAGAAAACGTGAAAAGTCTCCCTAAGTAATGAGTGCAGATGGATCAGGCTGGACATTGGTCATCGTGGCTGGAATTGGAGCATCAGAGGGAGCTCAAGTAGAAGTTCCAGCCTCATTCTGATTCGGATCGGATCGGCCCATAGCAGCCTGGTCGGGGCGGTTCGGATGGAGAGAGTGAGAGCCCCCAACACCATCAGTTCGGATCGGGTCATCATGTTGGATCGGTGTCATCATGATCCGGTTTGTTTCCTCTCGGTTCAGATCAGCCCCTCCGATCCGATCCGGATTCTCCTTGTTGGAGTAATCTGCTCCAGAGCTTTGAGCACGTGACCTTGTTAACACGATAGCTTGCTAATTTTCTCTAGCATCATTTCCCCTAGCACCTTGCACTTCCTTTCCTTTGGTCTTAGCCATAATGCTTGATTCTTCAACGATTAGTCAACAAGTACTGAAAAATGTCAGAGAAAGGGGATTAACTTCTTTGAACTTGAAGGTCCAAACAGTAGAATGATAATCCTAGAAAGGCTTAGAATTTGAAAGCTCTCAGTGAAAGCACCAAAATGTTAGACCAAAAATTGGCTCTAACACCCAAATTAGATATGAATTCAATGAAATAGAATCAAAAAAGCATTAAAGAACACGCAATTTATTGTGGTTCGGTGTTAACGAGCCTACGTCCACTTTGTTTTCTTTCATTTGATGATTCGAATATGAATACAGCAAGGATTCTCATTCAACCTCACAATTACAATTCATAAACTTACTCAAATCTCTCAAAAATGGGCTTTAAGAGATGATTTTGATCTGAATATGATTGTAGAATTCGGCTATGGAGGAAGTATGGACTGAGAATTTGCTAAAAGATCCTTTCAAATGCCTCTAGGGGATGTATTTATAGGTGAAAGATCTCCTCGAAATGGCTCCGGTTCGGAATTGCGTGGCATTCATCCCTTGATAGTCGGGTTCGGAAGCTCCAAGATGGCTACATCGCATTGATCCAGTAGGAAATCGTGGGAGAAATGGTCAGATCTTGTCCGAGTCTTCAGGGGATACGCGCGGCAACAGCTACAGGTTCAAAGGAAGACAGGGGTTCGGATCGGGGCCTCCGATCCGATCCGGTGAAGCAACTGGCTGTCCCTAGATGCCGCTGACGTACTCGTCCGATCTGAACTGATGAGATTGCTTGATTTCTTCTGATGCCGCTGAAGTGTTCCTCCGATCCGAACCGCTGAAGCCACCTGCTTTATGATGTTGCTGACGTGCTCTTCCGTTCCGAACCGATAAGGCCACTTGTTATCCTTTGGTATTGCTGACGTATTACCGATCCGATCCGATGTAATGAGGCTACTGACATATCTCTCCGATCCGATCCGATGTGGACTCTGCATCTTTGATCTCTACTCATGTCCAGCGCTATCTTTCTCCGATCCGATCTGATTGGTATCCTCCTTACCATTTACTCTTTGTGTAGCCTAGTTCACAAAGTAGGCTAACACTGAGAGTATCGTTTGACTCTGGGACAAACACCACTGCTGCACCCCAATTTGAGAAGCTAGGCCTGATCAGACCTTTCCACAAGAGTTGCTTAGTTTGATTGCTCAGTTCTTCTTTCTCTTTCAACGTCATTCTCCGAATAGGATGCACAATTGGCCTTGCATTCAGAGCTAGAATGATCCTGAAGTCAATTTACCTTCATGGAGGTAAGCTATTAACTTCTTCAAACACATCCGCATAATCTTTAACAACAAGAATATTCTCAATAGAAGCAGGAGTAACTTCTAGAGAAGACCAGAATTCTTTCCTATCAGTTGCTGAGCCGTGGCATGGTGTAACAATAATATCTCCGAATTTGGTTTTAATTTTGACTATCCCTTCAATGCATAATACCTCAGCCTCATATTTCATTTGCCATTTCAGTCCAAGTATGATATCATATCCAGAAAAAATCATAATGATCAAATTAAAAGGGAACTGGAAATAGGAATAAGAAACAGGCACTCTACAATATAGACTGAGAATAAGAGAACCTCCTATCGGAATATGGACCCTAATCGATTCTTTAAGATTTCTTGGTTTGAGTTTTAACTTTTTAATTGCATCACTAGAAATGAAACTTCGCGATGCACCAGTGTCAAACAATACGGTAATAGGAATATTCTTAATAGTAAGGGTACCTCCCAAGATATCTGGTTTTACTGCTCCTTCGGAAGAAGCTGGTGCTCTAGCTCCATCATATACGTGAGCCATTTGAGAACTCTTCATCAGTGGATAGTTTGGCTTGATGTGCCCCTTCTTATGACAATTGTAGCACTCCCTTTGATCATGAGAACTCTGACTAGGCCCTGACTTATTCCTCCTTGGCTTTTTTGGAGCTCTGCATTCGTGATCATAGTGTCCCATCTTCTGGCAGTTAAAGCATCTGACTTTGGCTCTTTTACTTCCTTGAGGCTTGGTAGTTGTAGAGTTGCTCGCCTTTGGCTTCTTGTTAGACTGCTTCCTCTTGTTGTTAGTTTGATTCTTTTCCCGATCCTGCTGAGAATTCTAGTCATTTTCTTCATATCAACAGGCCATCTCAATCATCTTGTTAAATGGAAGCTTGATATGTGTTGTCATCCTATTAAGATACTTCCTTGAGAGGCCATTAATGAACCTCTTATTCTTCTGGAATGGGTCCTAAATTAATTCAGGTGCATATTGTGAAAGCTCCTCGAATTTCCGTACATATTCGGAAATAGTCCGATCTCTTTGTTGCAGGTTAGCAAACTCATCGTGAAGATGCTTGAATTCTTGCCGAGGAATAAATTTCTCATTAAAAATCTCCTTGAATTTCGCCCAAGTCATATCAGCATCAATAACACCAATTGTAGCTGTCTCCCACCAAATATGAGCCTCATCCTGCAGCAGCCACGATGCCATGAATCGCATATCGTGGACTTCAAGTTCCAAGCCCGCAAATATCTTCTCACATGTCTTGAGCCATGCCTGAGCTTTCGTCACTATCTCTCGGCCTGTGAACGACATGCCACCCAAATTTCTGAATTTCTTAGCTACCATGTTTAGGTCGAAAGGCTGTGGGGGTGGAGGTGGTGGTACTACTACCTCTGGATTGGGCTGATCCTGGGCAGCGGGGATTTCCCCCCTGCCCTGTCCTTTGGCTCCGCCTCTGCCTCTGGCTCTAGCTCTTATACTCATTTCAGTCAGTTCTGTACCATCAAGGAAAGTGTCAGACCAATAGAGATGATAGTTTTAAAGGAAAGGTAAAAGTAAAGGACATATGGAAAAATGATGATGTAATGACTGATTATGATGTGTTATTCTGCTGTGCTCATTCTAGGACGTTACTAACCTATCTCTAATGAGCTACTCGCCTTAGATACTACTGATGCTATCTAGACGAATTGTTTTAAATATGTTATACCCCGAAGCTAAGGTTAACCATTAGCTCTGATACCAACTGTGATAACCCCAAACTTCCATAATATGAAAGCAAGGATAATCATTTGAACATAACATATTTATAACAACAGCAGATTTCAGAAAACAGCATAACAAATAAATCATAGCAGCGGAAAATAGAAATGTCATCAACATTAGAGTGGCGTAGTTATAGGATACAACTCAGCATATAAAAAGTCTCAGCGAATAGAAATAGGTCTAAAACACCATCAAGTACAATATGGATAAATGATGTCTAAATGACTCAAATAGAAATAATGGATAGAAATGATCGTCATCTTCTGTCCAAGAGCATGCTCCACTTCAGTACATATCCAAAATAACTTGATATCAGTCACTTGGCTATCCATGTAAAAATAAGGACACCCGAGTTTGCAAGTGAAACAAACTACGAGTCAGTCATGGGACTGGTATGAGAAATCTTACTTAACTTATCTAATAATAAGGGTAATCACAAGACCACGCCGCTAATGCGAAACGGGTTTACTCCATTGGATTGTAAGTGCATAAATTAAATAAATCTTTAGAAAAAACACAATGCTTTTTTTTCTAGAAAATGAAATCATTATAAGACTCAAGTCCCATCACACAATGCAACACGGACCGGAGGATAGAGTTTTACCTTATAATGATTAAACATGCTTGATACGTGTAAAATAATATTTAATATTATTATTAGTATCTAATTAGTTTTAAAATACTTTCAAAATAAATGTATCGATCCTAGACGGCATAGTACCCCATCCTACTATGTCGCCATATATAAGTTTACAATCAAATTCGTAATGTCGTATTGGAAATTGGGATTCCATCATGAGTCAAGGTTAGGGATGATCTCCTTACCAATTCGAGACACTCTAGCAAATGTTTTAGGATCCCCCGTAGTGAACCCTTGGATCCTGCAATGCCGGTCCACAGATATGCCTTAGTGGATTAATTATGCCTGAACTCACGTTTCCCAGTCCTATTGAACCGATCCTCTAGTCTGTATCGACCAATAAATCGAGGCCTCGAAATCTACCATCCACATAAGTAAAAATGTCTGGGCTCCATGCCATGACACCACTTCTAGATAGAAAGAAACGTGTGCACTCCCTGCGTTCCTTTATCCCGTTTCTGATTCTTACTGGGGTGTGAGGCTCGCGAAGTAACGCTATACACAAAGATATGCCTAAATAGGTCATGCTTTGATCATCAATTACAAGGCTCTGCTTTTCAATAAAATCCTCGATCATTTACATCTTGGCATGCCACATTGACAATCCACGCCATACGATCAATAACTATTAATATATAACCTCTGAGCTCATGCGTCTCAGAGAACGGTGTTAAGCAAGAGAATAAATTTTCCGCCACCAAACAGACATATATTAAATAGAAATCAATTTACATAGAATGAAATCCATTGTCAGACACACATCCATTTACAAGCCCGTTCTGGGTCTGAACGAAATCGGAGACACCTTATTCCTCGTCTCGTATGTCCAATACGGAAGAGAGGTGCTCGCTTATCCAGACAATCAACAAGTACGTCTGGACAACTATCACTGTAACCCTTTCAAGGAAGCAACTCCAATCAAAGGCATCATTAGTTGTCCATTCGATGTGAAGATCGCCGGTCTTCAAACACCATCTTCAATATCTCCGATTTAAATCGTCGTATAATTATTTGAAATGAGATTGAACTCGGCCTTTTTGAATAATTCTCGAATATATATAATTTAAATCATCTCATATCGTTAATATTATTTTATAACGATTTATCGCTATTTTTATTTATATAAAAAATAGTCCAATTTAATTTAACGACGCTTCGGGTCAATAGGCGGCCTTGGCGCTGTTTTTACCCAAATTTGATTTACACTTTTCTCGAAATCTTACCATTGGATTTTGAAAAAATTTATATCGTTGGAAAGTTCTTCCCAAGGCGAACCTAACGATTCCAGTTTTGGGAAAATCCGACGGTCATATCGTTCGGTATAATCGTTTAAAGTGACGATTTCGAAACATGAACTACCGCGCGCGATTCATTTAATTTATATTTATATTTATATATATATATATATATAATTATATACAAATATAAATCATTCGACGATTCCACTAACGTGTTTAACATGCCAAATAAAAGAATGTTTTATTTTGCATAACCATTTAAATGTTTCTAATGATAAATAAAAACAGATATTGTATTTGCAAATAAATTCCTATATTTTCTAATAACAATTAAAAAGAGATTTTTGTTTGCATACATTTCCAATGTAATCT
Organism: Allium sativum; assembly: GCA_030737875.1. Taxonomy (NCBI): domain Eukaryota; kingdom Viridiplantae; phylum Streptophyta; class Magnoliopsida; order Asparagales; family Amaryllidaceae; genus Allium; species Allium sativum. The sequence continues at coordinate 559,050,161 of CM060920.1, read as the reverse complement.
AATGTCAAATAAAAGGAGAAGTTTTATTTGCATAACTTTTCTACATGTTTTCTAATGTCAAATAAAAATGTATTTTATGTGCATAACTTCACTACATGTTTCTAATATCAAATAAAGATGCATTTTATTTGCATAACTTCAGTACATGTTTTTAATGCCAAATAAAAATGTACTTTATTTGCATACATTTCTCTACATGTTTTCTAATGTCAAATAAAATGTATTTTATTTGCATAACTTCTCTACATGTTACTAATGTCAAAATAAAACGAAGCATTATTTACATAACATGTTTACATGTCTAATGTCAAATGAATATGTATTTTATTTGCATACATTTCTACATGTTTCTAATGTCAAATAAAAATGTATTTTTTATTTACATGACATGTTTCCAATGTTCTAATGACAATATAAAAAGGTAATTTATTTACATTCCATTACTATGTCGCTAATGATAAATAAAAAGATAATTTTTATTTTCATTACATTACTATGTCGCTAATGACAAATTAAAAGATAATTTTTATTTTCGTTACATTACTATGTCGCTAATGACAAATAAAAAGATAATTTTTATTTTCATTACATTACTTTGTCGCTAATGACAAATAAAAAGGTTTATTTTGATTCGTGTACAAATTCTAATGTATAACATGACACACAAAAATGTTCATTTTAATTTGTATATAAATTCTAATGTATAATATGACATGACAATTAAAATGTCCATTTTGATTTATATACAAATTCTAATGTATAACATGACACACAAAAATGTTTATTTTAATTTGTATACAATCCTAATATATAACATGACAAATAAAAATGTCTCTTTTAATTTGTACACAATCCTAATGTATAACATGACAATAAAAATGTCTCTTTTAATTTGTATACAATCCTAATGTATAACATAACAATAAAAATGTCTCTTTTTATTTGTATACAATCCTAATGTATAACATGACAATAAACTTGATATTTTTATTTGTATACAATCTATTTTTAATATAACAAATGGAAATGATATTTTTATTTGTATGCAAGTTTTTCTAACATAAATGAATAAAAATGATAACTTTCGTTTTGTTGACAACTTTATTTCAACAAAACAAATCAAAATGATAACTTTTGTTTTGTTGACAGTTCTATTTCAACAAAACAAATAAAAATCATAACTTTTGTTTTGTTGACAATTCTATTTCAGCCAAACAAATAAAAATGATAACTTTTGTTTTGTCGACAATTCTATTTCAACAAAATAATAAAATGATAACTTTTGTTTTGTTGACAATTCGATTTCAACAAAACAAATAAAAATGATAACTTTTGTTTTAACACAAATCTATTCAACAAAAATGAGATTTTTGTTTTAATACAAATCTATTCAACCAAAAATGATATTTTTGTTTTGACACAAATCTATTCAACAAAAATGATATTTTTGTTTTGACAAAAATCTATTCAACAAAAATGACATTTTTGTTTTAACACAAATCTATTCAACAAAAATGACATTTTTGTTTTAACAACTCTAATTCAACACCATAATCCATCAAATCAACAGATCAACATAACTGCATCAATCAACCTAAATCAAATCACGTATAACAACAAATTGAATTTAACAGCGTATGTGTAGAAATTTCTAAACACGATAATAATTAATTTTTAATTATTTAAAAAGAAATCTCACAGTGATTTTTAATTCTGCACAATTCAGAATTGAATTAGCCCCAAGTTCTGCTTTGCTCCATATTTGTTTTGGTCTGTTTTGAAATGTAGATCTCGAATTTACGGTCCCAACGGTTCTGAAATTGTCCAATTTTGTATTCGTATGAATAAGATATGAATTTATTTGTGTAGATAATATTTCAATTATATAATTAAATAATTTGAAATAGAAATTATCCTCTTCTTCGTCAATCAAAACACGGCCGACGTGTTTTTCTAACTCGTTCAATCTTGGGGCAAAATTATTCGTCCAAACCATGGAGCTTCGTCACAATCAGATGCCACCACGTCGAAGAGGAGCAGGTGGCGCACCGGGGCCCCCCACGCAGTGGCATGCGATCGAGATAGGGGGTGCGGCGGCGACCTTAACGGCGGGTCTTCGGGGCCCTATAACTTGACGAAGATGTGATGACAGGTGGTGTTATCCGTATGGATTTGAAGAGGAGGAGCACTACGATATTGTCAAAATGAGGTGGAGATTTTATAGTAAGGATCGAGAGAAATTAATGGTGGAAAGTTTGAGCATTTCTGGCCATGGAAATAGGGGATGGCGGCGGCTGCTGTAGAATTAGGGTTAGGATTTTTTTGGTTATTTATAATAAAATAATATTAAATCTCTTAATTTTTAGTTAAAGCCCGTTAACCCTTAATAGCACCAAATTCAGCCCAACAAGAGTTTCCCCCAGTTAAATATCCCCCTTTCGGACACAATGGGCTAGGTCTCATCAGCACAGTCAATCGTTTTCAGCTTGTTTTCTTCAAATCAAAATATAAATCATTTAATTATTTAATTTGTTTGTATATTTAAATTTACCGGGGACATATATGGACTCCAAAAATTCCCGAAAAATAAATCTAGCTATGTTTTGATGATACGGTCCTAACAAAATTAATTTCGTCGAACTTGGAGACCGTTTGAAAAATGGCCCTTTTAATAGTTGATTAAATTCAACAGAAATTATTAAACATGGTTTGATTTACCATGCTCACATATTAATTCCAAAAATTATGGCAAATTAAACTTAGCAATAATTTGACATTTCGGATCCAAAAAATGGTTTCGTAAAAAAAGAAGGTCGTTTATAAAATGACTATTTTTAATAGTTTTAATATTATTTAAAAATGTAATTTTTAAATTCCGGCACATTTTATAACAAATTCTTAAAATATTATTTTTAAATTGGTTCTGGTTTTCCGGGTAGTTACACATTTCATTAACTATTTTAATTTTAAATCGCGAACTACGATACCTCAATTTTTCTTAAAATTTGATTTTGACATACCTTCAAATCTAAAAGATGGAGATTAAATCTTTCTCTTCCAATAGAAAACAAGAATTCTGACTTATATCAGATCATATATGCCCAACTGAAATTCAATTCACAAAATCTTGAACTATCGCTACGCAACAAGCTCATTTTAATTAAATTTAATTAATTTGTTTCACGTTCAACAAGTTTATAAATTATAAACCTATTCTCTTATGTTTTTAACATAAACTAATTAAACATTCAAATTCACTTGGAAATATTGACTATCCAAAATCTCCTAACATTCCTTATCACGTTTTAGGTAGAAAATTTATCCCTAAAATTTCTCAAAAATATTCTAGCTCATAAATTTTTCTTGAAAGGAAAAGGATGTATATGATGGTCATATATATCACATTCATAAGCATAAGCAATCTCGTTGGGGGGACAAGACTACATAACAAAATCCCGGCTACACACCCCCAAGTTAGAAATATTAGCTAGTCCTCTAATATTTCAAAAACAATTAAAATGAAGCTTTAAATCTCCAATTAATCCCTAATATTTAAAAAAATTGAAATACCAGCACATCCTCTAATATTTCAAGAACAATTTCTAAATTATGTGAGCTTGATAAATGGTAGAAGTTGGAAGAGTTTCATAAAAAAGAAAAACTTGGGTTTTCAAATACAAAATAATATCACCGATAAAGATTAGGTCAAACCAATCGGGATATGACCTCAAAAATTTTGATCATTAAGGTTAACAAATTAAATTCAAATATTTGTTAACCCTAAATGACAAAAAGAGCATGAAATGGAGCCAAAGGAAGTTTATCCTTTTTAATCAAAAGTTGGTGAAAACTGATTGCTAAGTCTAATTGTGAAATGACATAAGCTCAACTAACCTATCGAATAGATTATCAATTTTCGAACTCAACTACCCATCAAGGTGATCATCCTAAAACGGATGTAAAGATCCCAGAAAATTCACGAGTAATGTTAATTGCTGAAACACGTCTTCCTTAATTTCACTCTTACTGCTATGAGGATTTTAGAAAACATACGAAAGTTAATGAATCTAAATTAGATTCGTTAAGAACAATAGAAATCTATCTCATAGACATGGGATGTTGAGGATGGATGTACTTTCGTAAAATAAAACGCGAGCCTTAGATTGGTTAGGTCAATCCATCTCGAAAATCAACACGAAATTAGAACAAACAAGACAGGCAATTAAGCATGGAAAGAATAACCGCATAAAAGAGAGCTCATCATCCATAGTAGCATGATTTTAAAAACCCACCGAAGTTAGTCTCAAAGGGGATTCACAAAGGAATAACAACTTTTTACAAACTTGATTTGTTGAAATACTAATCCCAATTAAGTATATAAGAGATGAATACTGGGAATCACACAAGGTCCCCACCTCATGAAACACTGGAGATCAAGAATCGGAATTTGGAAACAAGAGACTAAGTTCAATAAGCCAAATATAGCTTATCATTTTCCAAAAAAAAAAAATTTAAGATAAATTTTTAATAAAAACTCGAATCACTCAAATTCTAGAAATCACCCAAAGAAATTAAGAAAAATATGAAATGGTAGGACACTAAAACCACAACAAGTGCGAGCGTACAAATCCATAAGTCACAATGTTATTCACAGTTGTTCTCATAACACAAAAATGGACATACACGACAGTCCACAAAACACAAAGAAGCACATGGCTCCACAAATGAACATGTAAGCAATTCATGTCATAAATAAATAAAGGGAACACATGAATCACTGAAATCAACATATAAACACAAACATTTTGATAAATTCGAAGAAATGTGAATACGTATAATGGTAGTCATCACAAAAATGGTGAAATCATAAATAACACAAAACACACAAACGACATGAAGTGGATCCGCACAAACTACAATGGCCTTGACACGGTCGCTTACACCTCCCCAGGCAGTTTCACCTTAATAGCAAGGTGGTTGATACCTACCGGAGCAGTTTTGTCTTAAAGGACAAATCACAAAGTGATTGTAGAACAAACATACTTAAAAACTCCACAAATGATCAAAAGATCAAAACCACAAAGCAAGCATCAACGATCAACAAAAAGAGCTTAATTTACATTAAGCTAGTAAATATACAATTTTAGCCAAATGTCTAATAACCACTGACTTAACTCAAATATTTACGAACAAATTGCAAACTCCACTATAAAATATATAGTGATCATAGAAATGTTGCAAAAGGCATAACTCAAAGGTTACTCCGGAAAAACATCAAAAACGCCATCATAGCCAAATCTAAGAAAAATAGAAACCAGTTTAGATAACTTTTATTTCCATTTCATGTACAGATGAAATCCACTAAACATCATATCAACCAAGTTGCAAAATCATATAATAATATATAAACTACATGCATCCATGGTAGTAAATTCTTTTTTAGAAGCACAAAAATGAATCTCGATGATGCCGCAGTCATCACCAACATTATTTTCCCTAAATATATCAAGATTAACACCCCAAGATTGTAAATTAACAATTAATATTAATAAATTGCCTCGCCATCTTTTTATCTCAAATTACTAATGCTAAGGTTCAATAGCGATGCACATCAATTATATTTAATACAAGTGTTGTGTCGAAATTGTCTCATTGAAGTGTTTAGATACTACTATTGATACTGTGGCATCCCACGTCTCGATTAGGATTCCTAAATACTCAATGGGAAACTTAACACAATAAAAAAATTATGTCCATATAGGGAAAAACTTGGCAAATAAATAATTTGAGAAACAACCATTTATTAATGAGTTAAATTTGTAATCATAAGTAAATAAGCAATCATTACATTGTGTTCAGTGGAAACAATTTATTCGCTTTCACCTCACAAAGCCAATCTCAAACGGACTAGTATATTAGTTGACTCAAGATTATTTTATTAAATCATTTCGTAAAATAATTTACAATTCTTCACGACTAAGTCCTAAAGATTATTTCAACTCCAAAATAGGAAATAACTCTAAATTTCAACTAACGAAAAGGATGAGACTTGTCTAGTCTAAGATTCACAGAGATGAAGTCAAATAAATTTGGTTAGTCGAACAAAAGATCATAGTATAAGATAGGATATGATGGGTCATAAGACTGGAATTAAATCCTAAAACACGATTTCCAAATAAACTTAGGACAATGATCCTCGCCATAATATCTTATATTGTTCCGAACTTGGCTCTGATACCATGTTGTTGTTGGAGAGTGGAGTTTTGATGACAATAACCTTATTTCAATATTAATTTATTATAAAATGTATACTAACACTTTTGTATAGATTATATATACACATATGCAGGATTTATATACATGAAATATTACTGAAGACAGTACAGTTTAACGATATTAGAGATTCAGAGTTCAGAGAAATTTCAAGACTCATGAGTATTCAAGATTTCAAGAGTTTAAGACTAATATAGTTCTAGAGTCTAGATTATGTAAGACTCTAAATAGCACACCAGGTTCAAATTAAAGTTCTGATTTTCAAATTCTGTTTTCAAATTCTATCTTCAATCCTCTCTATTTTATTTTCTATCTTTTCAATTTCCCTTTCTTACTTTAATTTTGTTTCCAAACTTAAGTTCTATACATTTATATTTTTATACTTTATATTTATATAGTTTTAAACTTTATAATTTTATAAATATGTTTACATAGTTTATATTTATGTTTTCATAGGATTTCCTACTTTGCAATATTAATTTATAACACAATATTTTAATTCAAGTATTCCAGAATTATATTTATATCAAAACATTTGAAAATTGCTCAAAAATTAAATTTACACAAAGCATATGTGTGACAACCGAAACCCCCGTGCCACGGAAGCAAGGATAATCATTGGAATATAACATATTAATCACATCAGCAGATTACAGATAATAGCATAACACATGAAATCATAAAATAATGTACGTCACCATAATAGCAGAATCATAAATGTCATCATCATCAGAGTTACACAGATACAGGATCATACTTAGTACATAACATAGTTCAACATACATAAGGTAATGTCTAAAAGTCCAAAAGAACGATAAAAGATAAGTCTTCGTCTTCAGCCAAAAGAGCACCCATGCTACGGTGCATATCCAAAATAAAGCCAGATACGTGTTTACTTGGCTGCCCGTGTAAAAATAAGGGCACCCGAGTTTGCATGTGAAAACAAACTACGAGTCATTCATGGGACTGGTATGGGAAATCTTACTTAACTTATTCAATAATAAGGCTAATCACAGGACCACGCCGCTAACGCCGAACGGGTTTACTCCATTGGATTGTCAGTGCATAAATAAAGTAAATCATTTAAACAACGCAATGATTTTTAGAAAAATGAAGCCATTACAAGACTAAGGTCCCATCACATAATGTAACGCAAGCTGGAGGATAGAGTTTTACCTTATAATGGCCAAATATACTTGATACGCATAAAAGAAAAATCATTCGACATTATTATTAGTGTCTAGTCAATTTAAAACACTTTCAATATAAATGTATCAATCCTAGATGGTATAGCTACCATATACTATGTCGCCAAACTAGTTTTACAATCAAAACTGAACGATGTCATATTGGAAATTGGATTTCCGTCATGAACCAAGGCAAGGGATCTTCCTTTCGATTTGAGACACTCTAGCCCGTGCATCATGATTCAGCCGCAACTGCACCTGGATCTTCAGGACCGGTCTACACTTACTTTAGTGGATTTGTTATTCCTGAACAATAAGTTTCCTTGCCCTCTGGGGCATAAAATCTGGTCAGTATGTCGACCACTTATATCCAAGGTACCTCGCTTTCCAACGACTACATAAGTAAAATGTCTGGGCTCCGTGCCATGGCACCACTCCTAGCTAGAAAGAAATGCATGTTCTCCCCTCAGTCCTCTCCCGTTTCTTGTTCATACTGGGGAGTGAGGCTCGCGAATTAACGTGATACACAAAGCTATGCTAATTAAAGTTGTGCTTTGATCATCAACCAAAAGACTCTGCTTTTCAACAAAAGCCTTGATCATTTGTATCTTAGCATGCAACACTGACAATTCACGCCATACGACCGACGTCTATCAACATATAACCTTTTAGCTCGTACGTCTCAGAGAAGGGTGTTAAACAAGAGAATAAATTCTCTGCCACCAAACAGATATATATTTAATTGAAATCAACCAATAAAGAATGAAATCCAATGTCAGACACATATCCATTTACTAGTCTGTTATGAGTCTAAACGGAGCCGGAGGCACCTTATTCCTCGTTCCATATGTCCAATACGGAAGATAGGTCCTCGCATATCCAAACAATCAACAGTACGTCCGGACCACTACCGTTGTAACCTCTTCAAGGGAGCTACCATATTGAAGGCATCAGTAGTAATCCATTCAATGTGAAGATTACTGGTCTTACACCGTCTTCATTTCCTTTGACTTTTAATCGTCGTTCAATTATTTGAAATGAGATTTAATTTGGCCTTTTCAAATAATTTTTGAATATATATATAATTCAAATCATTTCTTTTCTCATCAAATTCAATTCAATTCAATAGATTAATGTCAAATGAATCTAACCACCCATATAACTTTATAAACCAAGTGAAATAGGTTTATTTACATTCGATATCATTTATAATATTTTATAACGATTTATTACTATTTTCATTTATATAAAAATAGTCCATTTAATTTGAATGACACCTCAGGTCACTACGCGGCCTTGACGCTGTTTTTATTCAGATTTGAATTACACATTTCTTGAAATCTATCCGTTGAATCTTAACAAATTTAATATCATTGGAAAGATCTTTCCAAAGCGAACCCAACGGTTCTAGTTCGGGAAAATCCGACGGTCGGATCTCCTGGTATAATCGTTTAAAATTACGATTCCAAAACGTGAACTACCACGTGCGATTTGTTTAGTTTCAATTTATATTATATATAATTTATTCGACGACTTCGAAACCATCTATTTCTTCAAATAATTGGCTAACGAATTTAGATTTTGGAAAATTTCGCCATAACCCCCTTTGTTTAGGAGGGGTCTGAAAAATTTATTGGGCCGTATTAGGCACCCAATAAATCTAGAAAAAGCATATACAATTTTTAGTGACTTATCTATGCCCAAGGGAGAGTGTAAAGATCGTATCTCATACCTTGTCCAGTATTGGAAATAAATAATCCATGTGTCGTGTTTAAAATCAAGAGAGACGTGAACTATTGTCATCTTCAGACCCGTGTAGGGTTTTTATTAATTCCTGCAATTTACCATTAAATTTTATTTAGTCCATATCGGTCCTCAGTTCAACTTGTAATTCAATCATCGCCATACAAGCGTCTTGTTCGTACGGTAATCTCAACCCCTTCATATAAGCGCCTATCGCTTATATGGAATATGATATGCTATGACATCAATAATCCATCTTCGGTTCAACCTGAAATGTAGTCATCGCCATACAAGTACCACGCTTGTATGGTAATTCCAACCTCATCATATAAGCTCCAAATGCTTATATGGAATATGATAGGATATGATGTCTTCATGTAGTATGCCATGTGATGTAGTTCATAATTTATTTGTTGCTATCCTATGGCGTAGTTTATAATCTCACACTGAACAACTATCACACCGCATCCAATGTCATTCACAGGAGTTTATATAATAAATAAAATTGTGCATCCAACCCATTAAGGTTTACCTATTTGTCGGGCACACATTATATTTCTCTACTCAACAGAGAATGCATTTACCTGTTTATCATGCGCATATATATATATATATATATATGCATATCTAAGATATATATATATGCATATCTAAGCTAAAAATAATATCTTTTGTTAACTAACATTTATTTCCATACACGATTATTTTTAACACTTCATTAACATGTTAAAAATATTATTTTCAATGAACAAATATTTATTTCGACACATGGTTATTTTTAACACTTCTATACATGTTAAAAACATTATTTTGAATGAGCAAACATTTATTTCAACATATGGTTATTTTTAACACTTCATATACATGTTAAAAATATTATTTTCAATGAATAAACATTTATTTCAACACATGGTTATTTTTAACACTTCATATACATGTTAAAAATATTTTTTTTAATGAACAAACATTTATATCAACACAAGGTTATTTTTAACACTCATACACATGTTAAAAATACTATTTTCAATGAACCAACATTTTTTTCAATACATGGTTATTTTTAACACTTCATATACATATTAAAATACTATTTTCAATGAACAAACATTTATTTCAACACATGGTCATTTTTAATACTTCATATATATGATAAAAATAATATTTTCAATGAACAAACATTTATTTCAACACATGATTATTTTTAACACTTCATATACATGTTAAAAATATTGTTTTCAATGAATAAACATTTATTTCAACACATGGTTATTTTTAACACTTCATATACATGCTAAAAAATATTATTTTCAATGAATAAACATTTATTTCAACACATGGTTATTTTTAACACTTAATATACATGTTAAAAATATTATTTTCAACGTTTATTTTTAACACTTCATTTCAAAAAAATTCGGCATTAGAACGGCACTGTATTAGAACCAGGAAAATGATGTCAAGCAGCATCCCTCTCCTGCCTTTGGCTCGCGCCATGCATAGTCATTTCTTCCAATCAAATCAATAATACAATCAATTTCATCACAACCATAATCAATCAACCACAATTTTATCACAAATAAATAAATACTCAACTACCCGATGCCATTTACGGCGCCACTAGTGGCCATTCGCGGAGTATGAAATCCATGTGTCGGTAATATCCATACATCGCTTCCAATTTATGTGATTGTGCGAATTCGAGTGTTGAACTCCAATTTATTTTAAATTTAGAAATCTCACATTAGGTTCCACTCCTCCTTAATTTTCGATTAGCCCTAAAATTCCTCCGGTCACTTCTAGAATGCAGAATACGTTGTCACGAGTCCAGTGTCTCCTGTTTCACTGGATTTTGACACCGTATGAGAAAGTTGTGAATTTTTAAAGGTTAAAGACTTTTTAAAATTAATTAACTAAGTAATTAATAAAAAAATTAACCTTTCTTCTTCAACCAAACTCAGGCTATTGTTTTTCTTAACCATTCAAAATTAGGTTGGAAATTTTCATGCAAACCGAGGCATGGGGTGTCGATCAGATTGTGCCACGCTCTCGGCCTTCGCGAGAGCTTTCCGGCGAGGTGCTCGACGTTGAGATCGAACTGGCGATGGCGGCGAAATTCGACGGCAAGCAGATTGGAGCGGTGATTCGAGAGAAATATGCAATGATAGATGTTTAACCCCGTTTGGATCTCGAGCTTACACGATTCTCTACCATGTTGCTTCAAATTGTCTCTTGAATCGATTAGTGGATGGAGAGATTTTTGAGGGAGAAGCTTCGAATCGCTTTCCACATTCGATTTTTAGAGGGTGGCGAATTTTTTTATTTTCCATGGATAATGAATTAGGGTTACGGCAAAATCTAATTGGCCCATGTTTTTATAATTTAATTATTTAATTCCTTTAATAACGAAAATACCCCTTTATCAATACGAACTCCAAATTAAACCCAACGACTATCGCCCTCAGCTAAATACCCCCGTTCCAGACACAATGGAATATGTTTCGTAAGCCAGTTCAACCGTTTTAGTCCGTTTTAGTCCGTTTTTCTCTAAATTAAAATAAATAACGTCCAATATTGAATTTGAACTAACAATTTAATTTACCAGGGCGACATACTGATTTCAAAAATTTCGAAAAATAAATCTAGCTATGTTTTGACGATACGGTCATAACAAAATTAATTTCATCGAATTTGGAGACCGTTTAAAAAATGGCCTTTTTAATGGTAGATCCAGTTCAACGGAACTCACCAAACGCATTTTAATTTACCACGCTCACATATTAATTCAAAAAATTATGGAATTTTAGACCTAGCAATAATTAGATATTCTGGATCCAACAAAAGTGGTTTTGTCGAAAATGGAGCTTGTTTGCAAAATGGCTATTTCTAAGGGTTGTATTCTAATTTAAAAGAAAACGAATTTTTAAATTCTTACAAAATTTCCTTAAAATAAATTTTTAAATTGGTTCTGAATTTCAGGGTTGCTACATTCTCCGCCACTTAAAACTTTCCATCCCCGAAAAGGAAACAATAGTAAAGTAGGAAACAAAACCGAAATAGAATTTATTGTAAATGTACCTTTCACAACGCTAATTTGAGATGTCCACACTGCACTTGGGATAAACCTTCTTAATGTTATCTTCTGTATCCTATGTACAGTCTCTAGGATCCCCGCTCCACTGCACTTTAAGTAAATGCACCCTCTTGTTTCTGAGAACTTTGGTTTCTTTGCCAATAATCTTCACTAGCTCTCTATGCACAACCAAACTCGGAGTAATATCCAAATCTTGTTGGGATGCTTCTTCCACGACCAAGTCTGGATTATGCACGTGTTTACGAAGTTGAGAAACATGCAACATATCATGCACTCCAGGCAACCACTCTGGCAATTGAACGCTGTAAGCAAGAGTTCCTATCCTCTCGAGTATAGGAAACACACCAACAAATCTAGGTGCTAACTTCCCTGTCTTCCCGAATCGGGCCACTCCTCTCATCGGAGAAACTCTCAAATACACATAATCACCAACAGAAAAGGCCAGATCTCTTCTTCTAGAATCTGCATAACTCTTCTGTCTACTTTAAGCTGCTTGTAATCGCTTCTTAATGAAATCCACTTTATTTGAAGCTTCTCGAATCAAGTTAGGACCCAATACCAGTCGATTCCAGGTTCTACCCAACATGGGAGAGATCTGCATGGTCTACCATACAATGGTTCAAATGGAAATAATTTCAAGCTCTTTTGGTAACTGTTATTATATGATAATTCAACCAAATGTAGGTGATCTTCCCAAGATCCACCAAAATCAAGAATACATGACTGCAACAAATCTTCTAATATACGACTCACCCTCTCAATTTGACCATCTGTCTGAGGATGATATGTGGTGATAAGGTTTAGCTTTGTTCCCAATTCTTCCTGAAATGCTTCCTAGAACATAGCAGCGAAGATCATATCTCTATCACTGACAATGTTGCTAGGCACTCCATGTAGTCAAACAATTTCTTTAAAATATATTTGCGCCAAACTTTGAGTTGTTCTATTCCACTTCACAGGAATAAAATGGGCGCTCTTTATGAAACGATCTATGATCACCTATATGCTATCATTGCCTTTCTTGGTTCTAGGCAACCCATCAATGAAATCAACGGAAATTTGATCCCACTTCCAATCTGGAACTTCTAATGGTTGCAAAATCCTGTGAGTTTCTGCTGATTACTTTTGACTTGTTGGTAAGTAGAACATCTCCTAACATATATGGAAATGTCTCTTTTCATAGATCTCCACCAGAACGTGCGCTTGAGATATTGATACATATTACTCACCCCTGGATGAATACTAAGCTTGGATTTGTGTCATTCATCCATTACTTCTCTTCTGAGCTTAGGAATATTCGGAACACAGATTCGGCCTAATAGCCTTAGAACTCCTTTGTTATCAATCTGGAAAACCGAGGGTTCGCCTTCCTGAACTCCCTTGCTAATTCTATAAATAAATTCATCGTCTTTCTGAAGAACAGAGACCTTATTAATCAATGGAGGCGTAATAATGAGATTAGCGATAATTGCATTCTTTCTGCTAAGCGCATCTACAACAACATTGGCCTTTCTAGGAGTATACAAATATCTATAGGAGTATACAAATATCTAGATCGTACGCTGCAAGAAATTCTAACCAACACTACTGTCTAAAATTCAAGTCTTTCTGGTGAAAAAATACTTCAATGACTTATGATCTGTATATAATTTGAACTTCTCACGCAAAAGGTAGTGCCTCCATATTTTCAAAACAAACACGACGGCTAACAACTCAAGATCATGGCTGACATATCTCTTCTCATGCGGCTTCAACTGACAGCTAGCATAAGCAACTACTTGGCCTCTTTGCATTAATACTGCACCAACTCCTTCAAGAGAAGCATCTGAATAGACTGTCAAATCTTGATTACCATCAATAATAGTCAACACTGGAGCAGTAGTTAACCTTAATGTCAGTTCTTGGAAAGTTGCCTTACAGTCAGTCGTCCAATTAAACCTTGCATGCTTCTTTGTAAGCTTCGTTAATGGACTAGATAACTTCGAAAAATCCTTAATGAATTTTCGATAATAGCCAGTCAATCCTAGAAAACTTTTAACTTCTGTGGGCGTGCTAGGTTGCTTCCAATCTTGAATGGTTGTGATCTTGCCTAGATCCACTGAAATTCCATCCTTCGATAATACATGACCGAGGAATTTTACTTCTTCTTGCTAGAATATGCATTTAGAAAATTTGGCTTTTAATACGTTCTTTCTTAGAATTTCCAAAACCTGTTCTAAATGCTTCGTATGCTCTCTAGCTGACTTAGAGTAAATTAAAATATCATCAATAAAGACTAGCACAAATTTATTCAAGACATCGCGGAATACTCTGTTCATTAAATCAACAAAATAAGCAGGAGCGTTACATAAGCCGAACGGCATTACTAACCACTCGTAAAATAAGTCTGGACCTTTGAAAGCGGTCCAAGGAACACATTCTTCAGTAATACGCAATTGATGGAAACTTATAGCTATGTCCATTCTTAAAAATACTTGTGCTCCATTCAAGCGATCTAATAAACCATCAATACACGGTAATGGATACTTATTCTTTAGTGTCTGCTTATTGAGGTCTCGGTAATCCATACACAATCTGAGAGTACCATGACTTGGAACGAACACTACTGCTGCACCCTAATTCGAAAAACTAGGCCTGATCAGACCTTTCCATAAAAGCTGTTGAGTTTGATTACCCGATCTTCCTTCTCTTTCAATGTCATTCTCCGAATTGCATGCACTATTGGCCTTACATTCGGAATTAAATCGATCCTGAAGTCAATTTCTCTTCGCGGAGGTAAGCTATCAACTTCTTCGAACACATCCGCATAATCTCTCACTACAGGAATATTCTCAATAGAAATTGCAGAAATTTCAAAGGCCAACCAAAATTCCTTTCTGTTTGATCCTGAGCCTTCACATGGTATAAAAATATTTCCAAGCTTCGTCTTAACTCTAACAACTCTTTCTGCACATTTAACTTCGACTTCATATTTAGTTAACCAATCCAGCCCAAGAATGATATCAAATTCAGAAAGATTCATAACAACCAGATTAAAAGAAAATCGGTAACAAGAATAAGAAATAGGCACTCCACAATACAAACTGAGAACAAGAGAACCTCCTATCGGATTATGAACACTAATTGACTCTTCAAGATCCCTCAATCTCAAATTTAATTTCTTAACCGTGTTACTCGAAATAAAACTTCGTGACGCGCCCATATCAAACAATTCTTTAACTGGAATATTTTTGACAGTAAGAGTGCCTTACAAAACATCTGGCCTTTCCCGATTAGTCGAGGATGTTGGAGCTTCTGCCACTTTATTTACTTGATCCACTTTGGTCCCTTTTAAAAGCCGGCAATCTTGCTTTACATGACCCATCTGATGGCAGATGTTGCATTCTCTGCTCTCTTGAAACTTCTTACTGGATTTACATCCATCCTTCCTCTGTTTCTTTAAAGATCTGAAATTTGTCAACAAATGTCCTTGCCTATTGCAGTTGGAGCATACGACTGTAGTTACCACTTTCTTTTTACTTACTTCGGATCTCTTACTTGCACCTAGGTTCCTTACTTTCGTCAGGCTTCTTACTTGCCTCGGGATTCTCACTTTTAGACTTTCTCTTCCTGCTAGAATTGCCCTCCTCTGTATCTTCCAAAGCATGCTGCTTATCAATATTCTCATAGCGACACGCCATTTCAACAACTTTTG
This sequence comes from Allium sativum, assembly GCA_030737875.1. Lineage (NCBI taxonomy): Eukaryota > Viridiplantae > Streptophyta > Magnoliopsida > Asparagales > Amaryllidaceae > Allium > Allium sativum. The sequence goes on along the minus strand of CM060920.1, from coordinate 559,034,173 downwards.
GCGAATGAGAGCTCGATGTGTGCAGTCACTCGATCATGGTACTTTCGATGAAGACCCTCTATGAATCGCTTGTTCTTCTGAAGTGGTTCCTATTCGGGTCCATAACAAGAAAGTTCTTCAAATTTATTTACATATTCATGAATAGTTCGATCTCCTTGCTGGAGATTAGCAAACTCATCATGCAAGCGCTCGACTTCTTGTCGAGGGACAAACCTTTCATTGAAAATTTCTTTGAACCTTGGCCATGTTATGTCAACTTCAAGATCACCCATAGTAATTACATCCCACCATATCAAGGCCTCATCCTTAAGTAGATAAGATGCCATAAACATCTTCCTATGATCGGGTAATTCTGGGCCCGCGAAGATTCGTTCGCACGACCTTAACCAAGCTTGAGCCTCAGTCACTGTTTCACTGCCAGTAAATGGCAGGCCACCCAAATATTTATACTTCTTTGCGGCCATATTTAGATCAAACAGTGGTTACAGGGATTGCTGCTGAATTACAAGATTACTTCTTTTTCCTTTGCCACTCATTTTTCTGTTAGTTCTGCCAATATTAAGAAAAGAGTCAGGCCAACAGAAAATATATCTTAAGGAATGGTAAAAGCATGAATAATGATGTAATGATCAAGTTATATGCTATTCTACTGCACCCACTCAAGGATATTTCTAATCCTATCCCTAATGAGTTAGTTAACTTGTTAATGTTATACTCCAGAACTAAGGTTAACCATTAGCTCTGATTCCACGTTGTGACAACCAAATCCCCGTGCCACGGAAGCAAGGATAATCATTGGAATATAACGCATTAATCACATCAGTAGTTTATAGATAATAGCATAACACATGAAATCAATAATGTACATCATTATAACAACGGAATCATAAATGTCATCATCATCAGAGATACAAAGATATAGGATCATACTTAGTACATAACATAGTTCAACATATATAAGGTAACGATTAATAGTCCAAAAGAACGATAAAAGATAAGTCTTTGTCTTCAGCCAAAAGAGCACCCCATGCTATGGTGCATATCCAAAATAAAGCCAAATACTTGTTTACATGGCTGTCCATGTAAAAATAAGGGCACCCGAGTTTACAAGTGAAAACAAACTATGAGTCAGTCATGGAATTAGAATGAGAAATCTTACTTAACTTATTTATAATAAGGCTAATCATAGAACCACGGCGCTAACACGGAACGTGTTTACTCCATTGGATTGCCAATGCATAAATAAAGTAAACCATTTAAACAATGCAATGCTTTTTAGAAAAATGAAGCCATTATTAGACTTAGGTCCCATCACATAATGCAACGCAAGCCGAAGGATAGAGTTTTACCTTATAATGGCCAAATATGCTTGATACGCATAAAACAAAAATCATTCGATATTATTATTAGTGTCTAGTCAATTTGAAACACTTTTAATATAAATGTATCAATCCTAGACGGCATAGCTACCATATAATATGTTGCCATACTAGTTTTACAATCAAAACCGAACAATGTCGTATTAGAAATTGGATTTCCGTCATGAACCAAGGCAAGGGATCTTCCTTCCGATTCGAGACACTCTAGCCCGTGCCTCCGTATTCAGCTGCAACTGCACCTGGATCTTCAGGGCCGGTCCACACTTACTTTAGTGGATTTGTTATTACTGAACAATATGTTTCCCTGCACTATGGGGGACAAAATCTGGTCAGTATGTCAACCACTCATATCCGAGGTACCTTGCTTTCCAACAACCACATAAGTAAAATGTCAGGGCCCCAAACCATGACATCACTCCTAGCTAGAAAGAAATGCATGTTCTCCTCGTAGTCCTCTCCTATTTCGGGTTCATACAGGGGTGTGAGGCTCGTGAATTAACGCGATACACAAACTATGCTAATTAAAGTTATGCTTTGATCATCAACCACAAGACTATGCTTTTCAACAAAAGCCATGATCATTTTCATCTTGGCATGCCACACTGACAATTCACGCCATACGACTGACGTCTATCAATATATAACCGCTATGCTCGTATGTCTCCGGGAAGGGTGTTAAGCAAGAGAATAAATTCTCCACCACCAAACAGATATATATTTAATAGAAATCAACCAATACAGAATGAAATCCAATGTCAGACACACATCCATTTACTAGTCTGTTCTGGGTCTGAATGGAACCGGAGTGTAACAACCTGTATTTTAATAACATGTTAAAACCATAAATCAAGGCAAAATTAATTTTTAAAATAAGAATTGGGGAAAACGGGTTTCTCCATTACGTTCGTCTCGAAATTCTTCTTGGAAACAAGTCCGAGTTTTCGAGAAAGGGAGTCCGTATGAGGGAGATATGACCCTCCGAAGTTTCAAGGATTTTCATAACAGAAAAACAGCTCCAATTTGAATTCGAAATTCGAATTCAAACCCCAGCGCAGACTGGGCAGGAATTTTCCCGCCCAGGACCAGGTCAACCTGGGGGTCTACACTATGGTCGACCTGGGGGTCGACCTGGTGCTGAAACCCTATTTTGAGCCTGGGTTCATTCTGATGTATCTGCTCTCGTTTTCAGTCTAGATTCGTCCGCCTAATCCTATATAAACAGTCCCCTAGCCCCATTCTCTTTACACCATTCTTCTCTAACCTTATTCTACACAAATTCTTGATGGAAATGGCTTCTTCTTCTTCTTAATTAAATTAAAATAAAACACGAAGACTATTTCTTGAAGACTACGGCTAGGAATTGCATATTGGGGTTGTTCGACTAGAGCTTCGATTCGGCTTTCTAAATTCTTAGTCCACGATTTGTAAGTTCTAGTTACTTTGAGATTTAAACTTGTTAATTGTAATTTGGACATGAGATAAAGTGAAATTGGACTTAAGTATGATAATCGATTCACATCTATTCTAGTTTCCATCTTGGATCTTGACATTTGGGAATATTGCTATGAAATCAATTTGGACCTATTCATGTTGTAAATCAAACTCTTTCATGTCCATAACATTATCATGCCTGTGATGTTGAATCAGTCTATTATTTACAAGTTTGGGACTATCACATTATGCCATGACTATCACCTTATTATGCTAGATTTGAAATCCTATTATTTTATATATGCCAGTGATGTTGTAACCAATTATTTCAAGTTATATCATGTTAGTCTTGCAATCCCTTCTATCACTTTTTGCTCGTCCTTTGTGTCTATCATAGTTTTGATGTTATTCCCTTTATTTCTGGATTTGGATTTGCTTGTAATCTAGATCGATTCACGTTTACGTGCGATAGGAATACGATTTGGGTAGATTGGGCAAAACATGAATTGGTTATGAACAAGAATCATGAACTTGACAATAGGCATAAGTTGAAACTTGAGATGAAACTTTCCATGAAACTTGAACACGAACTTGACATGAAATTTGAACATGGACATGACACTAGAATGAACTTGAAAATGGCCAACTCGAGGTTGGGTTGAGTTGCAGTGTAATTCTGCCCAGAACCGCCCGGCAAATCCAATGACTGCAAACAATAGGATCCAATGTGGGTAGTTGGTCATATTGCGCTTGAAACCCGAGGTCAGACTGAGTTGTGGTGTAATTCTTCCCGGAACCGCCTGGCATATCCAGTGACCACAACAACAGGTCTGATGTGAGAGGTTGGGGTGCATTAATGAATTAATGCCACATGATAGGGTTAAGTCATGAACATGAAAGGCAACACTTAACCAACGTGACACATGATTAGTGGGGTTAAGTCAAAAAACTGAAAGACAATACTTAACCAACTTGACATGCTAGACTGATAAGGGTTAAGTCACGAATTTAAATGACAACACTTAACCTGTTGGACGGAAACCCTAGTTACGCGGTCCATTTCAGCAGTAACCCACTTAGATGTATCATGGTAACCTGGAACTAGGCAGGGTAGGGCACGATTACTGCTGATTTTAAGCGACCAGAATGACGACTGAGTTGGTGCGCCAGTGTAGGTTCAGGTGGACTATGGTCTTGCACGTAGTCCAGAGTTGAAAAAGCAGGCATTGGGCATCAGTAGGTTTACACTGTGCATGCTTGATTCGTGTCGGTGGTTGGCACCCTAGGGCTTGATACACCCTATGGTGGACCTATCACAGGTAACTACATTCGTGATAGGGCCGTATGACACAGACACATGAAGAGTTAGAACTTGTAGGGAGCTGATCGATTGGTGGATCGTTCCGTTGGACCTAGAAATGGGTCATTTCATGATATTGGGCCAAGGGATCATTTCATGGTTAATATATGACATGTGTTTGGGATACTAGTACAGTTGGTGCAGCGAACCTTGAACATGCAACGCTATACTTGATTTACACTTGAATTATCATGCTATCTTAGTCTATCTTGCCCATCTTGTCATCATCCTTATGTTTACTTTCAGTTTATACATGTCATGTTACCTTTACCAGTTTTTATGCTGAAAGTCACTAGGACTTACCAGTCTTTATGACTGACCCGTTTTCTTTCGCCTCTTTTTCTTTCGTCCCCCCTCCCCCAAGGTTCTCAGGGAGGAAACTCAAGCACTTAGCTTGTGTTTCGCTTGCTTTCGGTTCAACTCTTTTAAGCTACTTTTGTTGTTTTAAGTTTTATGCTTCTTTATTTATTCAACGCAGAACTTGTTGTAATGGAAAATAAGAGTTGGTACTTTGGATGTAAAAGGTTTTGACTCTCTTTGAAAGTAACGAAATTTAGCTTTTGATTCTTCCGCTGTTTTATTTATGTTCTGTCTTGTAGTATTTCTGTGTTTGTTTATCTTCCGTTGTTTCATTGAAAATAATATGTTGAAATAATTCAAATCATTTCTTTTCTTCGTCGTATTCAATTCAATTCTATAGATTAATGTCAAATGAATCTAACCGTCCATATTACTTTATAAACCAAGTGAAATTGGTTTATTTCCATTTCATATTGTTTATAATTTTTTATAATGGTTTATCACTATTTTTATTTATATAAAAATAGCCCATTTAATTCGAACGACGCTTCAGGTCACTATGCGGCCCTGACGCAGTTTTTATTCAGATTTGAATTATACATTTCTCGAAATCTAACCGTTGGATCTTAACAAATTTAATATCGTTGGAAAGATCTTTCCAAAGCGAACCTAACATATGGTTATTTTTAATACTTCATATACATGTTAAAAATATTATTTTCAATGAATAAACATTTATTTCAACACATGGTTATTTTTAACACTTCATATACATGTTAAAAATATTATTTTCAATGAACAAACAATTATTTCAACATATGGTTATTTTTAACACTTCATATACATGTTAAAAATATTATTTTCAATGAACAGACATTTTTTTCAACACATGGTTATTTTTAACACTTCATATACATGTTAAAATATTATTTTCAATGAACGAACATTTATTTCAACACATGGTTATTTTTAACACTTCATATACATGTTAAAAATACTATTTTCAATGAATAAACATTATTTCAACACGTGGCTATTTTTAACACTTTATATACATGTTAAAAATATTATTTTCAATGAACAAACATTTATTTTTGCACATGGTTATTTTAAACACTTCTATACATGTTAAAAATATTATTATCAATGAACAAACATTTTTTCAACACATGGTTATTTTCAACACTTCGTATACATGTTAAAATATTATTTTCAATGAACAAACATTTATTTCAACACATGGTTATTTTTAACACTTCATATACATGTTAAAAAAACTATTTTCAATGAACAAACATTTATTTCAACACATGGTTATTTTTAACACTTCATATACATGTTAAATACATTATTTTTAATGAACAAACATTTATTTCAACATATGGTTATTTTTAACACTTCATATACATGTTAGAAATATTATTTTCAATGGTTATTTTTAACACTTCATTTCAGAAAATTTCAGCATTATAACGGCACTATATTAGAACCGGAAAAATGATGTCTAGCAGCATCCCTCTCCTGCCCTTGGCTCGCGCCATACATAATCATTTCATCCAATCAAATCAATAATACAATCAATTTCATCACAACCACAATCAATCAACCACAATTTTATCATAAATAAATGCTCAACTACACAATGCCATTTACGGCGCCATAAGTGGCCATTCGTGGAGTATGAAATCCGTGTGTCGGTAATATCCACACATCGCTTCCAATTTATGTGATTGTGCGAATTCGAGTGTTGAACTCCATTTTATTTTAAATTTAGAAATCTCACATTGGGTTCCACTCCTCCTTAATTTGCGATTAGCTCTAAAATTCCTCCGGCCACTTCTAAAATGTTAAATACGCTGTCACGAGTACAATGTCTCATGTTTCATAGGATTTCAATACTGTATGAGAAAGTTGTGAATTTTTAAAGGTTAATGGATTTTTAAAATTAATTAACTAATTAATTAATAAAAAAATTAACCTTTCTTCTTCAACCAAACATAGGCCGTTGTTTTCCTTAACCGTTCAAAAACTAGATTTGAAATTTTCGCGCAAACCGAGCCACGGATGTCGATCAAATTGTGCTACGCTCTCGGCCTTCGCGAGAGCTTTCAGGCGAGGTACTCGACGTTGAGCTCGAACTGGCGATGGCGGCGGAATTCGACAGCGAGCGGAGCAACTTTGGAGTGGTGATTCGAGAGAAATATGCAACAATAGATGCTCAACCCCGTATGGATCTGGAGCTTACACGATTCTCTACCATGTTGCTTCAAATTGTCTCTTGAATCGATTAGTGGATGAAGAGATTTTTGAGGGGGAAGATTTAAATCGCTTTCCGCATTCGATTTTTAGAGGGCAGCGGATTTTTTTATTTTTTGTGGATAATGAATTAGGGTTACGGCAAAATCTGATTGGCCCATATTTTTATAATTTAATTATTTAATTTTTTTAATTTTGAAAATACCACTTTATCAATACGAACTCCAAATTAAACCCAACGACTATCGCCTCTAGCTAAACACCCTCATTTCAAACACAATGGAATATGTTTTGTAAGCCAATTCGATAGTTTCAGTCTGTTTTTCTCTAAATTAAAATATATAACGTTCAATATTGAATTTGAACTTACATGTTAATTTATGGGGCCACACACTGATTCTAAAAATTCTTGAAAAATAAATCTAGCTATGTTTTGATGATACTGTCCTAACAAAACTAGTTTTATTGAATTTAGAGACCATTTGAAAAATGGCCTTTTTAATGGTAGATCCAATTCAAAGGAAATTACCAAGCGCGTTTTAATTTACCACGCTCCAAAAATTGTGAAATTTTAAACCTAGCAATAATTTGACATTCTGGATCCAACAAAAGTGGTTTCGTCGAAAACGGAGGTCATTTGCAAAATGGCTATTTTTAAGGGTTATATTCTGATTTTTTAAGAAAATCAAAATTTTAAATTCTAACTCAATTTACTTAAAATAAAATTTTAAATTGGTTCTGCATTTCAGGGTTGTTACAATATGTCAACATACATAAAACATTTTGTCGACATATAACTATCATTTTTTCAATTTTGATAGGAAGTGTCTTTTCACTAATTATGACGGTTTTGAAGTGTTGCAACCTTTCACACATTATAGAAAGGGTTTGAATTCGAATTTTTAATTATCTCTTCTTCTTCACTTTCACTCTACTTAATTACACCATTAATTCTTATCATTTTTATGATTCCTACACCAATATTCTGCCAAATTCAATTCCGTTTTCACTAATCTTCTTCTCTCTACACTCTCTACTCATTACTGTTTGAATCAAGTGCTATTGAAGAGTTATAGGGTTGTTTGTGGTTGTTTGGATTGTATTTGGGGTAATCGGTGGTATCCCTTATAGTCGTGAAATCAAGGATGGGTAATCGGTGGTATCCCTTGTAGCCGTGAAATCAAGGAGGTTTGAATCGGTGGTATCCCTTGTAGCCGTGAAATCAAGGAGGCTGTAATTAGATTTTGATATAGTAATAAAACTCTACGCAATCCAGCGTTGCATGGGACTGGATATAGGAGCAATCTGAACCAGTATAAAATCCGGTGTGTTCTTTCCTTTTCTGCATTTTTATTTCTATTTATTTTACATCTGTGTTTGATTATGTCTCGGTGATTGTTTCTGTGGTGTTGGATTCATGTAGTTTATCATATATATTTTATATTTTGTTTAAATTCTCAAAAAAACACTATTCACCCCCTCCCCCCTCTTGTGCTTGTTTTTCCTTAACGATCCTTTCCGCAATCCTTAACGAGCAATGTCATTCAAAAAGTTCATAATCTTATTTTTGAAAAAATTTAAATGGCAAATTTTGGAATTTCTGTTAACACTAGTGTCTGATGTATTGTATCAATGTTGAAAGAGTCTTCATATAATCATGATGAAAAGTCATGTGATCTACTGAAATATTGTTCAATTCAGGAAAAGATGTGTTTTATGACCCTTGAAAATTCAAAAGTTGAAAAGATGGGTAAAGTGGCTTTTGGAAATTCAAATTCTGAAAAGGTGGCTATTGGAAATTCAAATCCCGAACTGGTATGTTATATGGCTGTTGAGAATTTAAATTCTAGAAAGCAATTGGTGGGAATGAAAAAGGACAAATGGATAGTGGATAGTGGCTGTTCGAGACATATAACGGGAAATCCAGAACTACTCAATAATCTTAAATATGAAGATGATGGAATGGTGAACTTCGGAGATAACTCTAAAGGGTACATTATTGGGATCAGCAACGTCGGTAATTCTAAAATTCCTACTATTTCTGATGTTTTATTAGTTAGGAATTTGAAACACAACTTGCTTAGTATAAGTCAACTTTGTGATAAGGGTTATAAACTAAACTTTGAAAAGAATAAATGTTTTATAGAAGATAGGAATTCAAAAGTTATATTCGAAGGAGATAGAAAGAACAATATCTATATATTGAGTATGAAAATCTCCAGCAATAACCTATATCTTATGGCCAACACAAGTGACCATGGATTTGGCATAAGAGAATTGGTCATATAAATTTCAAACATGTTTCTAGGATTTCTAAACTAGATTCAGTTAGAGGATTACTCAAAATGAAATTTAGAGTCAATAACTTATGTGATGCTTGTCGATTCAGAAAATTAAAGAAAAATTCATTTAAATCAAAAGTTTAAATCACTACATCAAAATCATTAGAGTTAATACACATGGACTTATTTGGTCCATCTCAAGTTCAATCAATAAATCATAATAGATATGTCTACGTAATAGTCGAAGATTTTTCTAGATTTACTTGGACTTTGTTTCTAAAAAATAAAAGTTATGCTTTTGATCAATTTAATACCTTTTCTAAAAGAGTTCAAAATTTATTATCACTAAAATTAAAACAATATGTAGTGATCATGGCGGAAAATTCGAAAATGAAAGTTCTGAAAAATATTGTAATAAAAAGGGAATAACCATAATTTTTCAGTTCGGAGAACCCTTCAACAAAATGGTGTAGTTGAACGTAAAAATAGGATGATACAAGAATGTGTGAGAAAATGTTATCCGATAGTAATTTACCAAGGAATTTTTGGGCTGAGGCAGTTGCAACAGCTTGCTATATTATTAGTTGAATTTTAATTAGACCTTTAACTCGTAAAACCCCATACGAGCTTTAGTATAACAAGAAACCAAAAGTATCATATTTTAAAATATTTGGAAGTGAATATTTTCTAATAAATACAAAAGATAATTTAGACAAGTTTGTTTCGAAATCCGATAAAGGTATATTTATTGGATATTCAGAAAGAATTAAGGCATATAAAATTTTCAATGCTCGAACCAATACCATAGAAGAAACATTAAATGTATCTTTTGACGAAAACTATAGAAGTATAATTCAAAATAGTGAAGATGATTGTGAAAATGAGACTAATGAAATATATCGTAAAGAAAATCAACCAAATAAAAGAATTATATTACTTAGAGACCATCCTGTAGAAAATATATTAGGAGATATTGAATCCATTGTCAGAACTCGCAATCAATTAAATAATATGAGTAATACTTCATTTATTTCAACTATTGAACCTAAAAATCCAAAGGAAGCATCTTTCGATGATTCATGGTTACTTTCTATGCAAGAAGAACTGGATCAATTTAACAAGAATGATGTATGGGAACTTGTTCCTAGACCAGAGGATAAAACTATAATAGGAACCAAATGGGTCTATAAAAATAAAACGAATGAACATGGTGAGGTAGTAAGAAATAAGGCATGACAAGTAGCACAAGGTTGTACTCAAGAAGAAGGAATAGATTAGATGAAACTTTTGCCCCCGTAGCAAGACTAGAGGCTATTAGGATTTTACTAGCTTTTGCAAAACATAATAATTTCAAATTATAGCAAATGGACGTCAAAAGTGCTTTTCTAAAAGGATTTGTTAACGAAGACGTATACTTAGAACAACCACCTCTATTTGAAGTTGAAAAATCACCAAATCATGTATATAAGTTAAAGAAAGCATTATACAGATTAAAACACACCCCTAGAGCTTGTTATGATAGGTTAAGAAATTATTTGTTACAACCAAGTTTTGAAATAGGTAAATTAGATAATACTTTGTTTATTAAGAGAAATAGTAAAGATATTCAAGTAGTACAAATATATGTAGACGATATGATTTTTGGATCTACAAACGATATGATGAATAAAGAATTTTTAGATATTATGACTAAAGAATTTGAAATGAGCCATATGGGAGAACTATCATTCTTTCTAGGATTGCAAATTCAATAATAAAAAAATGGAATATTTATTAATCAAGAAAAATATGCAAGATATCTAATTAGTTAATATAATCTAACGACAACAAATGGAAGACCAACACCTATGGCGACTATAACATTAAGTAAAGATGATACATCTAAAGATGTGGATCAAAAATCATACAGAGGAATGATAGGGTCGTTACTATATATAACTGCTAGTAGACCAGATATAATGCATAGTGTATATCTCTGTGCAAGATATCAATCACAACATAAGGAAACACATTTAAAAGCCGTAAAATGTATCTAAGGTATGTAAAGCATACATCAGATTTTGGAATGTTTTACCCTTAGGATGATTTGTTTGATTTAGTTTCTTACTGTGACGCTGACTACACAGGATGTAAATCTAATCGTAAAAGTACTAGTGGAACGTGTCACTTCTTAGGACATTCACCATGGTTTAGTAAAAAGCAAAATACTGTATCTCGATCAACAACAGAAGCAGAATACATCTCTGCTGCTTTGGCTTGTTCACATGTAATATATCTGCAACAAACCCTAAATGATTTTGGATTAAAAATAAATAAATATCCGATATATTGTGATAATATGAGTGCTATAAATATCTCAAAAAATCCAACTCATCATTCAAGAACTAAACATATCGATGTAAGGCATCATTTTCTAAGAGATAACGTGAGTAAAGAAAAGATTTCACTCGAATTCATAGAAACAGGTAAACAAATAGTAGATATATTAACAAAACCATTAAACGAAGCAGCATTTGCTAAATTTAGAAAAGAATTAGGCATATGTTCATTAAGTGAGTTAGAATAATTAAATATACTATATTATATAAATGATAACATAAGTAATTAGAAAAATAAACTTTAAAACTAAAGTATGTCAACACAATTTTTTTTATATGTTGACATATAACTGCCAGAATTTTAAAACTTAATTCCCACCAAAAGTTAGTTATTTTAATTATTTAAACTTCTACTTTGACTTTTCTTCTTCATTTTCATTTCTCTTCTCTGTCAAAATTCAAAACTGAAATAAACAATGGCCTCCACTTATTTAAACTACCAAATCAATTCTGATTCATCCGTTGGACCATCAAAGGGTCCATTTCAATGATCTACGCTCTCTCATGTCATCAAAATCGAAGAAAAAATGGAGTATGCTCTGCAAATGATGGCTGAGATACAAGTACTCTAGATTAGAATGAGGCAGGAGCAGAATAAGCATGGGAAAGTAATAAGAAGCCTCCTAAAGTTTATAATGGATAACGAGGCTAATCCGATTATTATCGACGATGATAATCAAGCCATGGATGAGGAGGAAGCGACAGAGGAAGAACCAGAAGAAGAATTGATGGAGGAAAAAGAACCTCAAGAGTCTCAATGAACGATTACGGAAGAAGACGATAAAGTTGTATGTGTAGGAAAGGTCTTATTTGACCAAAATGGGAATGTGATTGAAAGGAATGGAGAATTTTGTCTCCATTATCCAGATTGCCCAATTCACAAATCTCCCATTATCAAGAACATTTATAACTTAAGGCTTTCTTTGGTTTTCATTTTCTTGCGTTATTACGATAAATCGTGTTTGTATATATTCATTTATCATAATTTGTACAAACTCAAATTTAATGCAAAAATTGTTTATGTTTGTAAGATAAGTGTTATAATTAGTTATGATTTATAAACATAAAATAATGAGGATACAATATTAAAGGGGAGTATATGTTATTAAATGATTATTTTACTTAGGAGGAGTATTCTACTTTGAATTAGTTATAGATTACAGGTGAATATCATTAGATTAGTTACTTAATTTCTTATAAGTTTTATTTAGATAGTTATACAATTTAGGGGGAGTTTTTTTAGAATTTCATTTTGATAATGCCAAAGGGGGAGAAATTATAAAATATAATGACATGGTTAATATGATTCTTATAGACATAATGAGTATTAAAAGGATCATCATCAACAGGTATATACAGGTATGATATTTTATAAACTAAGGTTATCATCATCAAAAAAAGGAGATTGTTGGAGAATGGAGTTTGGACGATAACAACCTTATTTCAATATTAATTTATTATAAAATATATACTAATACTTTTATATAGAATATATACACAAACACACACACATATGCAGGATTTATATGCAGTAAATATTACAGAAGACTGTATCGTTTAAAGATATTAGAGATTCAGAATTCAGAGAAATCTCAAGACTCATGAGTATTCAAGATTTCAAGAGTTCAAGACTAATATAGTTATAGAGTCTAGATTATGTAAGACTCTAAATAGCACTCCAGGTTCAAATTCAAATTCTGATTTTCAAATTCTATCTTCAATCCTCTTTATTTTATTTTCTATCTTTTCTATTTCCTTTCTTACACTACTTTTGTTTCCAAACTTAGGTTCTATATATTTATATTTTTATACTTTATATTTATATAGTTTTAAACTTTATAATTTTATAAATATGTTTATATAGTTTATATTTATGTTTTCATATGATTTCCTACATTAAATATTAATTTATAGCACTAAATTTTAATTCAAGTATTTCCAGAATTATATTTATATCAAAACACTTGAAAAGTGCTCAAAAATTAAATTTACACTAAGCATATGTCGAGATATATAAAACACTATGTCGACATATAATTGTCATTTTTTCAATTTTGAAAGGAAGTGTCTTTTCACAAATTGTGACGGTTCTGAAGTGTTACAACCTTTCACACACTATAAAAAGGGCTTGAATTCGAATTTTTAATTATCTCTTCTTCTCTACTTCCACTCTACTACATTACACCATTAATTCTTATTATTTTTATGATTTCTACACCAATACTCTGCCAAATTCAATTCCGTTTTCGCTAATCTTCTTATCTCTACACTCTCTACTCATTACTCTCTAAATCAAGTGCCATTGAAGAGTTATAGGCTATTTGTAATTGTTTGGGTTGTATTTGGGGTAATCGGCGGTATCCCTTGTATCCGTGAAATCAAGGACGAGTAATCGGTGGTATCCCTTGTAGCCATGAAATCAAGGAGGTTGGAATCGATGGTATCTCTTGTAGCCGTGAAATCAAGGAGGTTGTAATTGGATTTTGATATAGTAATAAAACTCTACGCAATCCAGCGTTGCGTGGGAAAGGACGTAGGAGCAATCTGAACCAGTATAAAATCTGGTGTTTTCTTCCCTTTTCTGCATTTTTATTTCCGTTTATTTTGCATTGTGTTTGATTCTGCGTCAGTGATTGTTTTTATGGTGTTTGATTCATATAGTTTATCACATACATTTTAGATTTTGTTTAAATTCTCAAAAAACACTATTCACCCCCCTCTAGTGTTTGTTTTGCCTTAACGATCCTTTCCGCAATCCATAACAGTTGTGACGCCCCACCTCTATACTCGTGTTAGCCAAGGACATTACAAGTAATGTTGTCGACTAACTCGAAAAATAAGGCTACTGAGGGGTGGCCTTCTGTGTAATAGTTTTGAAAGAGTGTTAAACATGTCGCGTAATGTGGTCTTACTTTTTCTCTCAAGAGGAAATTCGACACATCTAATTCAAGTTCAAACCAACTACACAGTGGCTATTTATAATTCAGAAATCAATATAAAATAATATAACAACATAATCAGAGTCAGACACATATATTCACATCACGACGGTGGAAATATATATGAATAGAACACATAAGTGTGTACATAAAGATAGTGGTTATACTCAATCCACTATACAACACAAAAAATAGGTACAAAGTCTACACATGATAACATGTATACAAAGGAGTCTCAGTATCATATACATATAGCCATAAACTACAATGTTAATTCAGTTAGCCAAAAGTTAAGGAATGGTCTCTGCTATAAGTCATATGGAAGCAACCGTAATACCTCGGTCTGACCCGAGCATTATTCATAAAAATATAAACAATAAATGGATCAGTCCAACTTTACTTATCATAACAAACTGAGATATAATGTGAGATATAAACATGTAAAGACATATATGCAATATCAACAATGTTCACGTGTAACAACCCGAATTTTTAGCAACGTGTTAAGACAAGAATCAAGGCAGAATTAAATTATAAAATCTGAATCAGGATAAACGGGTTGCGCCATTGCGTTCGTCTCGGAAAAATACGCGAAATAGAGTCCGAAATTTCGTAAATCGGAGTCCGTATGAAGAAGATATGGACGAACGAAGTTAGGCTGAAAAACCGAAAACAAGCCAGAATGCACTGGCGCACTTGTGAAGTGCGCCAGCACAAAAATACACTGGCGCACTTGGGAAGTGCGCCCGTGTCGAGCCAGAAACCTGCACAGCCTTCTGGCTTGACCCTGGCTGGCCTGGTGCACCTGTTTTGGCTCCTGGGTCTTGTTTTGGAGGCTTGTGACGATTTTTGAGGGCTTGGATCTATCCTAGGGTTAATCTAATGGCCTAAACTACTCCTAATCTCTATAAATAAGCCCCTAACCCTCTCCTAAATCCTCATTATTCATTCATGCAACTAAACTATGGCAAAATTGCTCCTCTCATGGCCTCCACTCAAAATCCTAGTCTCTATCTTCATTTCTATGAGAGGTTTCATGATCATGAGAGTGCTAGAGAGTCCCTATGTTAGTATGAGAGCTTCTCAAGTTGATTTCAAGGCAAAAGCTTTGATCTTTGTTCATAAAGATGGGGTTTTTTATTGATTTGGAGCGTTCATCTTTGGGTTTTTGGATGATGGCATGCATAGGCTTCATCACAATCTTTAACTTAATCGATTTGTGCCTTCATAGCAATGTAAGCCCTTTCCCTACTCTTAGATATTAACTATGAAGTTAAATGTTCATGTTGCAAGTTTGGGTTTGATCATTGAGAATGATACATGCTATCATGTCATGCAAGTGTATGAAGTCATTATCTTGATCTCATGAGCTAAAAGTTACAACCTTTATGTTGAAATGTTGCATTATGCAACATGAGAACCTTCATAATCTTTATGTCAACTTGCATATGAAGTCATAACCCTTATATGATGATATATGCGAGTTACTAGTCATCATTCCATGCCTTTTGTCACCATGATTCACTTACGTGCCAAGTTTGGGTTTATGCATGTTTTGTAAGGCATAAGAATGTAACATGCAAGCTAATGAACACATTTGTGCCTCATTTGCCACCATGATTAACTTGGGGCTTAATATCCATTTTTGTCATGCCTTTGCCAAGTCTCTTCTTTTAATCCATTACGTTGTTGCGAACGTATATGCGAGTTTAAAAGCGTTGGGTTATGTTATGGGTAATTTCTAATGACATGAAAATGCAACTTGAAAACATGACTTGAAATATAACATGGAAGTTGACATGTAAGTATGCTTGAAAACATAAGCTTGGGAATTTACCTATTAAGTTAGGTCTACCCATTGGGAATTTACCTATTAAGTTAGGTCTACCCAATTGCTTGAAAACTTGAATATGAACATGACACTAGACTAAACATGAAAGCGGCCAACTCGAGGTTGGGTTGAGTTTGCAACGTAAAACTACCCGGAACCGACCGGCCTAACTAGTAGTTGCAAACAATAGGACCCAATGTGAGAAGTTGGTCATGTTGTGCTTGAACCCGAGGTTAGACCAAGTTGTGGTGTAAAGCTACCCGGAACCGACCGGCTTAACTAGTAACCACAACAAAGTCTAATGTGAGAGGTGAAGGTGCATTAAGTAATTAATGCCACATGATAGGGTTAAGTTAATTTGATTAATGACCCTTAACCAAATATGACATGGACAAGTGGGTTAAGTAATTTGATTAGGCTAATGGTACTTAACAAAACATGACAAGGTTAGGAAGGTTAAGTGACTTGATTTGCCTAATGACACTTAACCATTTTTATACGACTAGTGGACGGGGTTAAGTTAACCAACACTTAATCAATCCAACACGATAATCTGGTAAGGTTAAGTAAGTTTCTTAATGACACTTAACCGAAAGATACAATTTATGGATGGGGTTAAGATTAGACTCAACTAGTCTAAACATGATAACCGGTTGGGGTTAAGTTAGCCTAGACTTAATTAATCCCACTTGGCAGTTTAATGGGGTTAAGTTAAACGCTTAACTAATCTAACATGATGATTTGGTGTGGTTAAGTGACCTATACTTAACCAATCTAACCCGTGAATTTATTGAGGTTAAGTGACCTATACTTAACCAATCTAACCCGTGAATTTATTGAGGTTAAGTTAACCTATACTTAACCAATCTAACGTGAAAACATGATAAGGCTAAGTCACGAATCGTTTGAATACACTTGACCAATTTGACTCAGTAATTTGATGGGGTCAAGTTAATACATACTTAACCAACTTGAGCATGGTTTGTAGGGTTAAGTCTTGGACTTGGATACTTAGCCAATTTTGACATGATTTGTAGACGGGATTAAGTCATGAACTTAAGTGACACTTAATCCATTATGTAAACCCTAGTTCTGAGGATCAGGTGGATAACCGTAGTTAACAAGGATAGCGGGAATAAGGCTAAGTGGTAAACCTTAGTTGAAGAATAACTAAGTAATGATTCTTAGTCAAGGAAGTTTAGACCAGTTCATAGATAGATGAGTAACCTAATACGGTAGGTCATCGTTTAAGTACACGAGTAGGAGCAAGTATCTGATTTGGATAAAGGCTCCAGCGAACTGGGTAACGAAGCAGCGGCTTCGGGGAACGTGAGGGTATTCTTGGTATCCCTCTATGAGCTGCCAGGTGATTATACTAGGCTCATGAGAGGTTAAGGTCTGCGTTAGAAGAACCAAGAGTATGCCTTGGTTGCTATACGAGCGACCTAAAGACGGGGATGGATAGGGGATAGTCGACGATACACGGTCGTACCCTAGATAGCATTTTCGTCAGGCTACCTACCATCTTTGGTCAAGCGTGTACGTACGGAAAGGCAGAGAACACCCAATAGACCATAATTGCTATCTAATTATGGGTGCGGTAAGGCTTGGATGTGGGTTGGCCAGTGTTGTGTTCTCATATAGGATTTATCCTGTCTTGTCTTTCGCTAGTTGAGGGAGTGGTCTCGTGGGACCATAGCCACGTATAGAAAAAAACAGACCTTAGCATCTGCATCGGCAGATAAATCGAAAGCTCCCGACCGAGTCCTGTATTTCCTGGTCTGCCCTGTGACAGGACTCGGATGGCACGATGTGATACATGTGCATACAGTCATGGAAAAACGATTCACGATGAATGCGTGGGAAAAAGGGCGCGGTTGACGGTTAGCGTAAATCCTAGTGGCCCTGGGTGGTTGAACCAAAACCGAGATACGAAAACGTGCAATAGGTAAGCGTAATCCCTAGTAGCCCTAGGTAGCATAAGTCCTAGTTGTACAAACGATAATTCATGTTGGAAGACCCTAGCTAGGTTTAGGGTAACAGTCCAAACCGATCTTAAGGATCATGCAACTATGTTAAAGTAATATAGAATCTCATGGGAAAGCCCGTATGGTCTACGGCAAGGGACTGAACATTTACATGGAATAAAACATACAAGTTGAGTAACCTATATATATGCGATATATTAGGTTGACATGGACCATTACACGACTTTTGAGTGAGGGTCATTCTTGGTTAACACATGACACGGTGGGGATACTAGTACGGTAGGTGCAGAGCTAAAATACAGGATAGATATCATGGGACGTTATGCGTGATAGATATCTTGGGGATATTATACTTGAAAGAAACCTGACGATGCGATACCTTGTTTTATCTTGACATCGTAATTTATCATGACACCTTAGTTTATCTGAGTTCAGTAGTTCACCCTGTTATTTTGATTTAGCCTATCTATCTTGTTATCATGCTTATGTTCATCTCAGTTTCTCATGTCAGTTAACTTTACTAGTTTTTATACTAATAGTAGATAGGGCTTACTCAGTCTTTTTGACTGACCCATTTTGTTTCGCCTCTTTTCTTCCGTTTCCCCCCCAGGTTACAGGGAGGAAATACTGTTGTTTAGTTCGGACTTCTTCTGCTGGAAGGTCATCATGGATGGCTTGGACTTTTCTTGGCTATGGCTACTTTACTGTTTTTACTTGGGGAATAATTTATGAAAAAGTCTTTATGCTTCTTTATTATTGCAAGACAGGTTTTGATGTACTCTAATGTAAAAAGGCTTTAGACCTTAACTATTGATGTTTATAAAAGTTCAATTTTACTTCCGCTGTTTTTATATGTTCTATCTTGTGATATTTCTGTGCATGTTTACCAATAATGCCCCTCTAAAGCTAGTGCATTCCTTTACGAGTGACACTAGCGGAGGCGGGGTGTTACATTTGGTATCAGAGCAGAAGGTTACCAGACTGGGCAAAAGTTTTTAAAAACCTTCTGAAAATTATTTGAAAATCGTTTACAAAGAAGCATTTTTCAAGAAAAATTTTCTTTTAAAAGAAAAAGGCTATTCCCCAAAGGCCATTAGCACTATCCTTGTTTCCTTAATTGAATCTCTTTTCCTTTCTTTCCTCCGTCTGTAGTCACAGTGGTTTTAACTGCGACTAGTCTTTTCTATCTACGAAAGTGCTTTCCATGCGATGGAGGTGGTTCTCGAGAGACCAGTGGCCGCGTTATAAGAAAGGATAGTGAGAAAGAGGATAAAGGATACGAGCTTAAGGATGAGCAACTGGTTGGTATGGCTTGGTCCTCAAAGGAGGGAGAAAGATGAACAAGGAAACCCATGACGAGAGAGTACCTTTGGCATGGTAAAACGGGGCGGATAGTTAAGTATTATGGGACAAGGACAAGATCATCGGGAGGGCAATAATATGCTCTCATTTCTAGGGTACCTCGGAAGGAGGGTAACGATCTTGTTAAAGGTTTAGCTCTTCTTCTCTATCATCCCATTAGGACTTTGTTTTGATCATCGTATCATTTAAGTCTGCTTCGATAGTTGAGTCTCTGCACCTTAAGTACTAGCGAAATAGAGAATCCCATTTGTGCCTCAAAGTCCTATTGGAGAATCAGTCCATTTATACATGACTTGTTTGGATTTGAGAATGTCTATGCCAAGAGTTGAGTTTGGAAATAATGCTTATGTTTGTAAGCTGTGGATGGATTCTAGGGATGAAGTGGTTATCCAGTAGGAGGTGCCACTCTCGGTTTTGATAGGAGGGTAGTTAGACCTTTTGACTAGCTTTGGTAATACCCTCGAAGTATCGTGTAACCTTTTTGAGGTTCTGTCATGACTAGTTACTTAGAATCCCTGGATGCCTTTATTGGAAATTGGAAGCCCGATCGAGTGGTGGTCGCCGATAAGACGGATGGTTCATTTCACTTATGCATGGGTCATAGAAATCACCCTAGTAAGTGTGCTTGGTTGACATCTGTTTACTTTCAAGAGAAAGTTCTTCTACATGGAATACCTTATAGTATATAAACGAGATCCAAGATTCACTAGTGAATTTTGGAAAGCTTGCATGAGATCATGAGTACGCAGTCATGTTTGCGCCTAGTATTCTAGAAAAAGGATAGGTGCAAAGTGGAACGAGAGGCGACGAAGAAATGAGTTCCAGCTTATGTTATGGAAACAGGAAATAAGAAGCTACGAAATCGCGAAGTTAAAAGACGGTCAAGGCACAATGGAATTAAGCTCAAGGAAATACGACTTTGATGGTCAAAGACTAGATACGCGCATAATATCTCTTTTTGGGAGTATATCCTTGATCCCTGTTTCTGTGGAGCTTACTTGTAGGCTATCTTTTGTGGACATCCTCTCGGTCCTATTTTCTGTTACAAACCCCGAAAGGAGTTTGTCTTGTTTATCTTCTCGACCCTGTTTCAGGGAATCCTAGGTAGAACCCTATGGATGTAAACATGTATTTGAAACATGTTATGATTGATATGGTTGCAAGTGGTTGCAAGTGATTGCTCGTAGATGCGCGAATACACATTAGATACTAGCTCGACTCGGTCACATTTCATATTGCATATGCACGAGTATTTATACTTGTTTATGGATGAAATCGAATGTATTATCATGCGGTTGTTGCATATGAATGAATGATTGTGCACGCATATAGTACCTATATGGCTAGGACTATTTGCATACATGTTGGATTCATGGCACTATACATATTTTGCATTAGAAAGATTATTCAGGCCTGATCATTAGCATTAGCTAAGGAACATGTACACACACGTTTTGCATATATTCATACAGCATTAGAAATCATCTAAGGACAATGGTTGCTTGTGGATGATGTTTTGAGTAGATGGATGACGGATGGTAGGATACGTTCTTCCTAACTTGGAGATTTCGGGGACGAAATCCTTTAAGTTGGGGAGGATGTAACAACCCGAATTTTTAGCAACGTGTTAAGACAAGAATCAAGGCAGAATTAAATTATAAAATCTGAATCAGGATAAACGGGTTGCGCCATTGCGTTCGTCTCGGAAAAATACGCGAAATAGAGTCCGAAATTTCGTAAATCGGAGTCCGTATGAAGAAGATATGGACGAACGAAGTTAGGCTGAAAAACCGAAAACAAGCCAGAATGCACTGGCGCACTTGTGAAGTGCGCCAGCACAAAAATACACTGGCGCACTTGGGAAGTGCGCCCGTGTCGAGCCAGAAACCTGCACAGCCTTCTGGCTTGACCCTGGCTGGCCTGGTGCACCTGTTTTGGCTCCTGGGTCTTGTTTTGGAGGCTTGTGACGATTTTTGAGGGCTTGGATCTATCCTAGGGTTAATCTAATGGCCTAAACTACTCCTAATCTCTATAAATAAGCCCCTAACCCTCTACTAAATCCTCATTATTCATTCATGCAACTAAACTATGACAAAATTGCTCCTCTCATGGCCTCCACTCAAAATCCTAGTCTCTATCTTCATTTCTATGAGAGGTTTCATGATCATGAGAGTGCTAGAGAGTCCCTATGTTAGTATGAGAGCTTCTCAAGTTGATTTCAAGGCAAAAGCTTTGATCTTTGTTCATAAAGATGGGGTTTTTATTGATTTGGAGCGTTCATCTTTGGGTTTTTGGATGATGGCATGCATAGGCTTCATCACAATCTTTAACTTAATCGATTTGTGCCTTCATAGCAATGTAAGCCCTTTCCCTACTCTTAGATATTAACTATGAATTTAAATGTTCATGTTGCAAGTTTGGGTTTGATCATTGAGAATGATACATGCTATCATGTCATGCAAGTGTATGAAGTCATTATCTTGATCTCATGAGCTAAAAGCTACAACCTTTATGTTGAAATGTTGCATTATGCAACATGAGAACCTTCATAATCTTTATGTCAACTTGCATATGAAGTCATAACCCTTATATGATGATATATGCGAGTTACTAGTCATCATTACATGCCTTTTGTCACCATGATTCACTTATGTGCCAAGTTTGGGTTTATGCATGTTTTGTAAGGCTTAAGAATGTAACATGCAAGCTAATGAACACATTTGTGCCTCATTTGCCACCATGATTAACTTGGGGCTTAATATCCATTTTTGTCATGCCTTTGCCAAGTCTCTTCTTTTAATCCATTACGTTGTTGCGAATGTATATGCGAGTTTAAATGCGTTGGGTTGTGTTATGGGTAATTTCTAATGACATGAAAATGCAACTTGAAAACATGACTTGAAATATAACATGGAAGTTGACATGTAAGTATGCTTGAAAACATAAGCTTGGGAATTTACCTATTAAGTTAGGTCTACCCATTGGGAATTTACCTATTAAGTTAGGTCTACCCAATTGCTTGAAAACTTGAATATGAACATGACACTAGACTAAACATGAAAGTGGCCAACTCGAGGTTGGGTTGAGTTTGCAACGTAAAACTACCCGGAACCGACCGGCCTAACTAGTAGTTGCAAACAATAGGACCCAATGTGAGAAGTTGGTCATGTTGTGCTTGAACCCGAGGTTAGACCAAGTTGTGGTGTAAAGCTACCCGGAACCGACCGGCTTAACTAGTAACCACAACAAAGTCTAATGTGAGAGGTGAAGGTGCATTAAGTAATTAATGCCACATGATAGGGTTAAGTTAATTTGATTAATGACCCTTAACCAAATATGACATGGACAAGTGGGTTAAGTAATTTGATTAGGCTAATGGTACTTAACAAAACATGACAAGGTTAGGAAGGTTAAGTGACTTGATTTGCCTAATGACACTTAACCATTTTTATACGACTAGTGGACGGGGTTAAGTTAACCAACACTTAATCAATCCAACACGATAATCTGGTAAGGTTAAGTAAGTTTCTTAATGACACTTAACCGAAAGATACAATTTATGGATGGGGTTAAGATTAGACTCAACTAGTCTAAACATGATAACCGGATGGGGTTAAGTTAGCCTAGACTTAATTAATCCCACTTGGCAGTTTAATGGGGTTAAGTTAAACGCTTAACTAATCTAACATGATGATTTGGTGTGGTTAAGTGACCTATACTTAACCAATCTAATCCGTGAATTTATTGAGGTTAAGTGACCTATACTTAACCAATCTAACCCGTGAATTTATTGAGGTTAAGTTAACCTATACTTAACCAATCTAACGTGAAAACATGATAAGGCTAAGTCACGAATCGTTTGAATACACTTGACCAATTTGACTCAGTAATTTGATGGGGTCAAGTTAATACATACTTAACCAACTTGAGCATGGTTTGTAGGGTTAAGTCTTGGACTTGGATACTTAGCCAATTTTGACATGATTTGTAGACGGGATTAAGTCATGAACTTAAGTGACACTTAATCCATTATGTAAACCCTAGTTCTGAGGATCAGGTGGATAACCGTAGTTAACAAGGATAGCGGGAATAAGGCTAAGTGGTAAACCTTAGTTGAAGAATAACTAAGTAATGATTCTTAGTCAAGGAAGTTTAGACCAGTTCATAGATAGATGAGTAACCTAATACGGTAGGTCATCGTTTAAGTACACGAGTAGGAGCAAGTATCTGATTTGGATAAAGGATCCAGCGAACTGGGTAACGAAGCAGCGGCTTCGGGGAACGTGAGGGTATTCTTGGTATCCCTCTATGAGCTGCCAGGTGATTATACTAGGCTCATGAGAGTTTAAGGTCTGCGTTAGAAGAACCAAGAGTATGCCTTGGTTGCTATACTAGCGACCTAAAGACGGGGATGGATAGGGGATAGTCGACGATACACGGTCGTACCCTAGATAGCATTTTCGTCAGGCTACCTACCATCTTTGGTCAAGCGTGTACGTACGGAAAGGCAGAGAACACCCAATAGACCATAATTGCTATCTAATTATGGGTGCGGTAAGGCTTGGATGTGGGTTGGCCAGTGTTGTGTTCTCATACAGGATTTATCCTGTCTTGTCTTTCGCTAGTTGAGGCAGTGGTCTCGTGGGACCATAGCCACGTATAGAAAAAAACATACCTTAGCATCTGCATCGGCAGATAAATCGAAAGCTCCCGACCGAGTCCTGTATTTCCTGGTCTGCCCTCTGACAGGACTCGGATGGCACGATGTGATACATGTGCATACAGTCATGGAAAAACGATTCACGATGAATGCGTGGGAAAAAGGGCGCGGTTGACGGTTAGCGTAAATCCTAGTGGCCCTGGGTGGTTGAACCAAAACCGAGATACGAAAACGTGCAATAGGTAAGCGTAATCCCTAGTAGCCCTAGGTAGCATAAGTCCTAGTTGTACAAACGATAATTCATGTTGGAAGACCCTAGCTAGGTTTAGGGTAACAGTCCAAACCGATCTTAAGGATCATGCAACTATGTTAAAGTAATATAGAATCTCATGGGAAAGCCCGTATGGTCTATGGCAAGGGACTGAACATTTACATGGAATAAAACATACAAGTTGAGTAACCTATATATATGCGATATATTAGGTTGACATGGACCATTACACGACTTTTGAGTGAGGGTCATTCTTGGTTAACACATGACACGGTGGGGATACTAGTACGGTAGGTGCAGAGCTAAAATACAGGATAGATATCATGGGACGTTATGCGTGATAGATATCTTGGGGATATTATACTTGATAGAAACCTGACGATGCGATACCTTGTTTTATCTTGACATCGTAATTTATCATGACACCTTAGTTTATCTGAGTTCAGTAGTTCACCCTGTTATTTTGATTTAGCCTATCTATCTTGTTATCATGCTTATGTTCATCTCAGTTTCTCATGTCAGTTAACTTTACTAGTTTTTATACTAATAGTAGATAGGGCTTACTCAGTCTTTTTGACTGACCCGTTTTGTTTCGCCTCTTTTCTTCCGTTTCCCCCCCCCCCCCCAGGTTACAGGGAGGAAATACTGTTGTTTAGTTCGGACTTCTTCTGCTGGAAGGTCATCATGGATGGCTTGGACTTTTCTTGGCTATGGCTACTTTACTGTTTTTACTTGGGGAATAATTTATGAAAAAGTCTTTATGCTTCTTTACTATTGCAAGACAGGTTTTGATGTACTCTAATGTAAAAAGGCTTTAGACCTTAACTATTGATGTTTATAAAAGTTCGATTTTACTTCCGCTGTTTTTATATGTTCTGTCTTGTGATATTTCTGTGCATGTTTACCAATAATGCCCCTCTAAAGCTAGTGCATTCCTTTGCGAGTGACACTAGCGGAGGCGGGGTGTTACATCACGTATAATGTGAAGTCCCAAAAATGTCCACATAATATCTCAAAGAAATCTCAGTGTTATAAAAGAATATCTCATTCTAAATTATATAGCAACTCACAAGAAATGATATCACCAATCAAATCAACCCAAGATTGATAACACAATATCAAAAAAACTCAAATTGATATCACATGTCAAAACTCAAAAATCCAGAAATCAATAATTAGAAATCCAGAAATCTCATAAAAATAGGGAGGTCTATCTCAAGATGGGAGCCCAAAGACTCACCCACGTGTGTATCTCAGATGATACACGATCTCTAGGTAGCTAACCTAAACATTTGATCTAAAGCTTCTCAGGGATAGTCCAAAAACCATGGGTCGTGTCCCCGCTCAGGTTGAATCAAAGTTCCTCGTGACGATGCAAAGACCGCCAAATCAAAATGAACCGAAGTTCCTCAGAGCGATGCGAAGACCGTCAAAATAAAATGAACCGAAGTATCCTAGGGTGATGCGAAGGCTGTTAAAACAAAATGAACCGAAGTTCCTTAGAAAGATCCAGGGATCATAAAATTCCCGTATTCACAAAATGAACCAAAGTTCCTTAAAATGATCTAAAGATCCTAAAAGATGTGAAATAAATTCCACAACCCAGAGACATCATATTAAGTTACTCTTAGTCTTAAAGAAAATCAAAATTGATCAAAATTAGTGTAAACTACTCCAAGTTAGTAAATATAAAGGTTTAGCTACATGTCCCATAACCACTCGGTCTACTAGAATATATACGAAAAAGTTGTATTTCCACTAGAAATAGAAGAAGATCTTGCCACATTTTTCAATCAAATGAGTTTAAGAATTATCCGTCAAAGCAAACACAAGTGTTTCCTACACTTTTTTTACTAAGTCATTTACCTGGATTTCTCATACGAGTGAGAAAATCGGTTTATACAAATATATACTAGTGAATTGGAAGACGATATCTAAGAATGATTTTGTATGAAAAAATAGTGTTAGAAACCATTCTAATAAAAGATTTGGTAACTACTAATAATATAAAACCCTTCATACTTTGAAGTGGAAAATCTCAAAAAATATCGATCGTAATAACAATTGATCTCAAAATTCACGTTTTAATAACGTTAATCAAATCTCATAAATAAAAATTATATATTTGTTCACAACGAATAAATCAAAAGTTCATAAAATCAAGCTGCTGAAATTCATGAATTAGAGAACTGAGAAAACACAGGAAAAGAGAAAACAAGCTGAAACTCGGTCAGGAAGAAGTCTTGAACAGCCTAAACTATTGTCCGTGGCCTCCACTGTTCAACAACAGAAAACTCAGGTCGGATGTTTGAAGATTCAGCTCAGATGTCTAAGCTAAAGCCTGACAATTTTCTTATTCTTCCCAAGCCTTTAGACAGACATCTGAGGGTTTTACTAAGATGTCTGAGTTGAAGCCTAGGCAATTGTTTTCCTAGGCTATGAATGCACAATCGCCTTCGGACGAGCCCAGGTCAATGGCGACGGTTTACAACATTCCATATCCGAAATTGAAGCTTCTAAGGCTCGCTGAAACAACTTATAACACAAAACTCATATCTACACAAGGACTTACACTAGAATTCATCGAAATGAAATCAAAACTCATAAATTGGAAAGTCTACGCACTAACAAAACAATTCAACCAATGCATGCACAACATAAACGTGCCAAAGGCACGCATGCCAAGCCTATTAGCTTGATTACACAGACATGAGTTCCTAAGAATTCACCTTCGAACACCACAAGCAAAGATAGTCTCTAAAACCAAGCAAGATCAACCTCTCTTAACCAAAACTCTTGAATTTCCAATCTCAGATCATATTAACTAAATTCCTTAGAGTTAGGATTAGTAAATCACAATAATTGAAGAGAGAACAAGTGTGACAACCCGCCCCGCACCAACCGACATTTACTCCACAAGTGCACTGTACACATGTCCAGTTAGCACGGGAAGGTCGTCAGAAAAGGAAAGAAAGAAGACGAAGAATCAACAAGGAACCTGTAGAATGTCTCACAACGCATAGAACAAAATATAATAACAACATACTTGACATAAAACAGATGAGACAGTGCATAAGCTGAAAACAAATTATCATAGCAACGGAAAATCCAAAGTACAGCTTATGATCCAAAGCCAACATCATTACAACTTTTAAAAACTGTCTCAAAAAGCTAAACAAAAAAGGTACACTACTAATGCCCAAAGTAGTGACCAGCAACGACACAGGGAGAATATCTATATATCATATGTGGAAGCCTCCTGCTCGCCTCCGAATCTGCTATTCGCGCATCACCAGCTAACCTGTATCTAGTCCGCTCGTGTGAGCACCCAGAGTAATAAGAAGAGACATAGAACTCTGGGTTAGACAAAAAGTCTGGTATGAGCGATAAGCAGCTAAACAGAACAATAACAGGTATACTAAACCATACCTGAACATGGACCTGCAACCAAAGAGTTAGCACTACATATTGTACAACACTCTGAGGTGCCACTAACATATGGTGTGAACATAACGGGGGTGGGGGTGTGCATGTCATAGTGATGGCAAAAATCAAACATAACAACCAACCTCACATCTCTCACTCAGTGTTGCATAAGATATCCCCCACTTCGATCACCCAATACCTTGCTATGATCACTCTGCCCCATGAAGTCATAACGACCCCACTGCACTGATCCATAGCCACTAATCCTTCGATATGTCCACTTTGCCTCATGGAGTCGTTCACACCCCACTGCACTGGCTCATAGCCTTACTAATCCTTTACTATGTCTACTCTGCCTCATGGAGTTACAATAGCTCCACTGCACTGGCTCATAGTCTTGCTACGATCACTTTGCCCCTTGAGTCACAATGACTCTGCTGCACCGATACGTAGCCCATCATTCCTTTTCAGCGGTGAATCGAAGTTATGAATGTCGACAACTCCTTAGCACACGTCCCGCAGCAAAGCCCAACCATGAAGTGAACTCCTTTGTTCCCAATTGGATCCTGAGCTCTAACTTCCATTTGGACTACCTTTGCATCTCGGGTTATTGGTCATCACTGGATCGGTTCGGTTCTCTTTCCTTCTTCTCTGTCGGTTCGGATCGGTATCCTCCAAGTGCTTCGGTTCGGGTCGGGGATCTCCAAGTCCCTTAGCAGTACGTCGGGTCGGTTCGGGTCCTCCATGTCACATCGGGTCGGTTCGGGTCCTCCATGTCACATCAGGTCGGCTCGGGTCCTCCATGTCACATCGGGTCGGTTCGCCAATTGTCTTCCTTCCGTCCCTTGCTTGATCTTCTGATCCGATCCGATCCCCATTCCTATTCCCATCTGCTCTGATCCGATCTCCCCCTTCTCTAACTCGATCTGATCCCAGTTCAACCATTGTGGCCTTCCTTTTTGCCATGCTTTCCCCTTGTGCCAAGCCTCGGTTCGGCTCGGTGATCCCTTGCCCAGTCCTCTATTCGGTCCGAGTCCATTGCTCCGATCCGATCCGAAAATCTGCACTGTTTTTCTGCAACTTTTCCAGCGAGCATTTTACGCCATTCGATGACGTTTTCGACCATTCTATCTATTTTAATCAATCACAAAGCATACCATACAGTCATAGCAACAAGTAAAAGTGACCTCAAACACCAAAACGTCAATATGATAGGTTAAAATGGATCAAACATAGCCAAAACCCCATATTTTCGCTTAAACATGTTCAAGCATAATTAATGATAGGATTAGCAAAACTTAACCAAATTAACCCAAGTTCATATCAGAGGTCTAAAACATCATTTAAGAATTTATAAATATTTTTCCAGAGTTTTATCATGTTTAAATTCGCTAATTAACACTAATTACCCTTAATTAACCATAATTAGTGAGGAACTATGCAAATCACTCACCTTAGCCACAAATAAACCTTAGATCTGAAGTAAATCTCTGTTTGGCCGCAGATAACAATGCAAATCAGCAGTTCTAATCTTGATTTGGTGAAGATCTCCCTTGATTTGATGTTGCTAAGCTTAATCCTTGATTAGAAAGTAATTTGGGGTGATTTAGAGGTTGGAGGCCATTTTTAGGGTTTCTAAGAGGTAATTGGAGGCTAGAAAACTTAAATGGAATGAAACTCTAACTCTTTTCAGCCTCCGCATAACCCTAATCCTGAAATGGGTTATGGGCCCATTCACTAATCACCCTATTTGGCCTGGTTAAGTAGTTTTTCACCTTCCAAACCTTATTTCAGCCATATCTCCCAAACGGTAAGTCCATTTAGCTATTATGACCACTCTATGGAAAGGTAAACCATCAAACGAATCTAATGGAAGGGGTTTCAGGTCAAAATTCCTTTCCAGTCAAAAGTTATGGCCAAAACAGTATCAGCTAGGGGCAAAACGATCATTTAAAAATCAGTAAAAATCATGAACATGGGAAATGACCCCAATAGTCGTCTCCCAAAGCCACATGACCATACGCCTTCATATAAGAAAGAAATAAACATTCTACGATCCTCCGATGCGTAGAATGCGGATTGTTACATTCTCCTCCCCTTAAGAAATTTCGTCCCCAGAAATTCCCTAACCAAAACACACAAAGGGTCCCGCATGCCTATCAGCCATAAAACAACCATCAAACAAACAAAACAAGCAAAACAAGTCTATCCTAGCATGCGAAATAACTAAATTGCAAAGTAAATCTTACCAGGCAAAGAGTTCTGGATACGTCTTCCTAATGCTCTCCTCTATCTCCCAAGTACAGTCATTCTCGTTCTCGCCCCCACTGAACCTTGACTAGCTTCACCGCCTTCCTTCGAAGTTGCTTCGTATCGTGCTCGACAATACGAATCGGTTTGCGGTTCCCAACTGCCTCAGGTTCCACTTCGAAGTCCTCTAGCTGATCAGGTGAAATAGTCATATCTGGGTCATGCACAAACTTCCTTAGCTGGGAGACATGAAATACGTTGTGAACTCCTGCCATCTTCTCTAGTAATTCAATTCTATATGCCAAATTCCCAACTTGCCCGAGAACTGGGAATGGGCCAACAAATCTTGGTGCCAACTTGCCTCTCCTGCCAAATCGTATCACGCTTTTCAACGGAGAAACCTTGACAAACACCAAGTCACCAATGGAGAATTTTAAGTCTTTTCTCCTCTTGTCAGCATAACTCTTCTGCCTATCCTGGGCAGCCTTCATCTGTTGTTGAATGATCTTAATCTTATCTGAAGTTTCCCTCACAACATCTGGTCCAAGCATAAACTTCTCGCCAGTCTCTATCCAACATGATGGTGAGTTGCACGGTCTTCCGTATAAAGCTTCATATGGAGCCATATCGATACTGGATTGGTAGCTATTACTATATGCAAACTCTACTAGATGCAAATGGTCATCCCATGGTCCACCAAAATCCAATATACAGGCTCTCAAGAGATCTTCCAATATACGATTCACCCTCTCTGTCTGACCGTCCGTTTGAGGATGATACGCGGTACTGAGATATAGTTCCGACCCTAGAGCCTCTTGTAAGCTCTTCCAAAACCCACTAGTAAACAACGGGTCTCGGTCACTCACAATGCTTTTAGGTACTCCATGAAATCTCACTACCCACTTCATAAACAATTCTGCTAACTTAGCTGTCGTTCTGGTCGATTTGACTGGTATAAATCTTGCACTTTTAGTCAATCGATCCACAATTACCCAAATGCTATCATGTCCCGATTTAGTCCTCGGTAACCCATCAATGAAATCCATCGAGACTTGCTCCCATTTCCATTCGGGAATTTCTAATGGTTGCAACAAACAACTAGGCTTCTTTTGCTCGGCTTTAACTAGCTGGAAATTCATGCATTTGGATATAAACTTCCCAACGTCTCTTTTCATTCCTTCCCAGTAGTAAGTCTGCTTCATGTCTCGATACATCTTATCACCACTGGGGTGTATAGTTAGTTTCGAGTGATGACATTCCCTAAGCACTTCATCTCTCAAACCATTCACGTTGGGTACAACCAGTCTTCCATTCTTTCGAAGCCATCCTTCTCGATCAAGCCTATACAAATTCATCTCCTCACCGTCGATGTTCATCTCCTCACCGTCGATGTTCATCTCTAACTTAGAGATGATTTCCAACAGATTAGGATCGTCCCTCTGACTGGAACCAATCCTCTCAGTCAAGGTGGGTCTGATCGTCAAACTAGCTAATATCTCTGGATCCAATTCGCACTTTGGTATGAAATCATACCCTGCGATATACTCCAGTTGCTTCCATTCAAGAAACATAGCCCATAAACTGGCATGTCTCCTACTCAAGGCAGCGGCTACCGCATTTCCTTTCCCTGGCTTATATGCGATATCAAAATCATACGAAGCCAAGAACTCTAGCCATCTTTGCTGTCGGAGATTCAGATCCTTCTGGGAGAAGAGATACTTTAACGATTTATGATCGGTAAACAACTCAAATCTCTCTCCCAAGAGATAATGTCTCCATTTCTTCAACGCGAACACAATCGCTGCCAGTTCCAAATCGTGAGTAGGATACTTTTTCTCATGCGGCTTTAGTTGCCGACTAGCATAAGTTACAACCCTACCTCCTTGCATCAACACAGCACCTAGTCCGGTACCACAAGCATCCGTGTATACCGTCATCTCTTCATTCCCTTTAGGAATGACTAATACTGGCGCATGCGTCAACTTTTCTTTTAGACTCTTGAATGCATTCTCACACACTCCGTCCCAGACGAAAGCTTGATTTTTCTTAGTCAATTGAGTCAACGGTGTTGCTATCTTGGAGAAGTCCTGGATAAACTTACGATAATATCCCGCTAACCCCAAGAAGCTTCTTACGTCTGTTGCATTCTTGGGCGTAGACCAATCTTGTACCGTAGCCACCTTCGCAGGGTCCACGGCAGTACCATTCTCTGAAACAACATGGCCCAAGAATCTCACTTCCCTCCTCCAGAAGTGACACTTAGAAAATTTCACTTTCAATTGGTGTTTTCTCAACACCTCCATCACTATCCTCAAATGTCCCTTGTGTTCTTCCTCTATCCTCGAGTAAACAAGGATGTCATCTACGAACACAAGAACAAACTTATTCAACTGATCTCTGAATACTCGATTCATAAGATCCATGAAGTATGTTGGGGCATTGGTCAATCCAAATGGCATGACCAACCACTCATAGAATCCAGATGGCGTCCTAAATGCCGTTTTCGGAACACTCTCAGCTGCTACTCGAAGCTGATAAAATCCTGTCGCGAGGTCCAACTAGGAGAACACTCTTGCTCCTTCCAGTTGATCAAACGAATCATCTATTCGCGGTAGAGGATACTTAGTCTTCCTCGTTACCTTATTCAACTCGTGATAGTCCACACACAAACGAAGGGAACCATCTGCCTTAGTGGCAAACACAACTGGTGCTCCCCACTGGGAGACACTTCTTCTAATAAACCCCTTCTTCAAAAGATCGCTTACTTGCGCCCCGAGCTCACGTTGTTCCCTTGGTGCCATACGACGAAGTGGCATCACTATAGGTCTGGCATCTTTCACTAAATCAATACGGAACTCAATCTCTCGGTGTGGTGGAAGCCCGGTCACCTCCTCGAAGACGTCCGGATACTGGCCAACCACAGGCACATCTGATAACTCATCATGCAGGATGTCGAGGGAATTTATAAAACTAGCCATTACCCCATCACTAGGTAGACTACCAAACACTACCCTCCGCCCATCATCCGCCCTAGCTGTCACCAAAAAGCCCTCACAGTCTACCACCCCCTATTTTTGGAGCCAATCGACTCCCAATATAATGCCATACCCAGTAAAGCCCAAAACAAAGCAATCACAAACAAACATACATCCATGACTCGATAAGACCAAATTTCGGCAAATCATACTAAGGTTAGTCGAACCACCAATCGGATTTGTCACAACCAACGGTCTATCGACTGTCTCGGGTTCCAGTCCCAACCTATCTACCAGGCCACTAGATACGAAGGAACAGGAAGCCCCAGTATCAAACAAAACTCGAAAAGGTACATCATGAATAGAAAGCATGCCTTGAATGATGACATTCTTTCCTTTCTCTGCCGCAGTTGGGGCATGCGATGAAGAAGGAACATCATTAATAGCATATTCTTTCACAATCTTCTTCTCTTTAAGAGGTTGTGGACATTTATCCTTATGATGTCCCACTTGGCCACAGTTGTAGCACTTCCTATCCGCTGGCTTGGCCCGACATTCTTTGGCGTAATGGCCCTTCTTACCACAGCTAAAGCACTCAACATCTTTCTTGCTCTTTTTATGGCCATCCTTGGTTTGGTTCTGTTTCCTCTTGTTCTGAGTGTTATTCTTGCCTCCACCGCCTGCTTGTGGCTTCAGCCCTTCTGCAGATGTAACCTCAGTCTTTGGCTTAGGTTAAAGACTCTCTGATCTCAAAGCTTTCCCCACAATCGATTCAAACGTCTCATCGATGTGGTTGATAAGCCTTTCCCCCAAGTATCCATCCAAACCAGTAATGAACTTTTCATTCTTCTTCTGAGGAGTATCGATAAGGGATAATCCATACTTCGACAAAGTGTCAAACTCAGCAATATAGTCCGAGACTGCCCTACCATTCTGCTTAAGCTCCAAGAACTTCCTAAACAATTCCGACTTCTGAGCAGCTAGGATAAACTTGTCGCTAAAGCGAGCCTTAAACTGATCCCAAGTAACATGATCCTCTGGAGTGGCTGTCTTAATAGCATTCCACCAATTCATCGCTCGCCCCTGCAGCTGACGAGATGCTAGCCTTCTCTTCATCGCATCCTCGATACCTAAGTCGTCGAAGATACGATCACAGCTATCCAACCAATCCTGAACATCCGTGGCCGACTCCGTTCCGTGGAACGGCTTCCCACCAAGGTGAGTGTAATCCTTGCACAGCTTGGCGAAATCGGCCCTAGGCGCCTGCACTATTAAACCACCACCATTACCAGGATTGGGAACTGCCCCCTGCACCTCCCTAAGCATTTCTCTGATGAGGTTAGTAAACATCGCCCTCATATCAGCAGCATTCCCATTATTGGCTCCTCTGCCAGCACCTCTTGCGTATCGGCTCATCGTTCAATCTGTAAAGAGTAAACGATTAACCATCTCCATAGTGGTGCTAGTGCAATGCAACTTCATCCTTAGCTATACTAATAGTATATATATAGCTTTTGAAAACCAAAGTAATCACAAATACGCACTCTCATATACGTACTATCTCTCCCTAGTGTCTTTCCCTAGGTTAACTTCGCAACCTAGAGCTCTGATACCAAATGTGACAACCCGCCCCGCACCAACCGACATTTACTCCACAAGTGCGTTGTACACATGTCCAGTTAGCACGGGAAGGTCGTCAGAAAAGGAAAGAAAGAAGATGAAGAATCAACAAGGAACCTGTAGAATGTCTCACAGCGCATAGAACAAAATATAATAACAACATACTTGACATAAAACAGGTGAGACAGTGCATAAGCTGAAAACAAACTATCATAGCAGCGGAAAATCCAAAGTACAGCTTATGATCCAAAGCCAACATTATTACAACTTTTAAAAACTATCTCAAAAAGCTAAACAAAAAAGGTACACTACTAATGCCCAAAGTAGTGACCAGCAACGACACAGGGAGAATATCTATATATCATACGTGGAAGCCTCCTGCTCGCCTCCGAATCTGCTACACGCGCATCACCAGCTAACCTGTATCTAGTATGCTCGTGTGAGCACCCAGAGTAATAAGAAGAGACATAAAATTCTGGGTTAGTCAAAAAGTCTGGTATGAGCGATAAGCAGCTAAACAGAACAATAACAGGTAAACTAAACCATACCTGAACCTGGACCTGCAACCAAAGAGTTAGCACTACATACTGTACAACACTCTGAGGTGCCACTAACATATGGTGTGAACATAACGGGGGTGGGGGTGGGGGTGTCATAGTGATGGCAAAAATCAAACATAACAACCAACCTCACATCTCTCACTCAGTGTTGCATACGATATCCACCACTTCGATCACCCAATACCTTGCTATGATCACTCTGCCCCATGAAGTCATAAAGACCCCACTGCACTGATCCATAGCCACTAATCCTTCTCTATGTCCATTTTGCCCCATGGAGTCGTTCACACCCCACTGCACTGGCTCATAGCCTTACTAATCCTTTACTATGTCCATTCTGCCCCATGGAGTCACAATAGCTCCAATGCACTGGCTCATAGTCTTGCTACGATCACTTTGCCCCTCGAGTCACAATGACTCTACTGCACTGATACATAGCCCATCATTCCTTTTCAGTGGTGAATCGAAGTTATGAATGTCGACAACTCCTTAGCACACGTCCCGCAGCAAAGCCCAACCATGAAGTGAACTCCTTGGTTCCCAATTGGATGCTGAGCTCTAACTTCCATTTGGACTACCTTTGCATCTCGGGTTATTGGTCATCACTGGATCGGTTCGGTTCTCTTTCCTTCTTCTCTGTCGGTTCGGGTCGGGGATCTCCAAGTCCCCTAGCAGTACGTCGGTTCGGTTCGGGTCCTCCATGTCACATCTGGTCGGTTCGGGTCCTCCATGTCACATCGGGTCAGTTCGGGTCCTCCATGTCACATCGGGTCGGTTCGGGTCCTCCATGTCAAATCCAGTCGGTTCGCCAATTGTCTTCCTTCCGTCCCTTGCTTGATCTTCTGATCCAATCTGATCCCCATTCCTATTCCCATCCGCTCCGATCCGATTCCCCCTTTTCTAGCTCGATCTGATCCCAGTTCAACCATTGTGGCCTTCCTTTTTGCCACGCTTTCCCCTTGTGCCAAGCCTCGGTTCGGTTCGGTGATCCCTTGCCCAGTCCTCTATTCGGTCCGAGCCCTTTCCTCCGATCCGATCCGAAAACCAGCACTGTTTTTCTGCAACTTTTCTAGCGAGCATTTTACGCCATTCGACGACGTTTTCGACCATTCTATCTATTTTAATCAATCACAAAGCATACCATACAGTCATACCAACAAGTAAAAGTGACCTCAAACACCAAAACACCAATATGATAGGTTAAAATGGATCAAACATAGCCAAAACCCCATATTTTCCCTTAAACATGTTCAAGCATAATTAATGATAGGATTAGCAAAACTTAACCAAATTAACCCAAGTTCATATCAGAGGTCTAAAAAATCATTTAAGAATTTATAAATATTTTTCCAGAATTTTATCATGTTTAAATTCGCTAATTAACATTAATTACCCTTAATTAACCATAATTATTGAGGAACTATGCAAATCACTCACCTTAGCCACAAATAAACCTTAGATCTGAAATAAATCTCTGTTTGGGTGCAGATAACAATGCAAATCAGCAGTTCTAATCTTGATTTGGTGAAGATCTCCCTTGATTTGATGTTGCTAAGTTTAATCCTTGATTAGAAAGTGATTTGGGGTGATTTAGAGGTTCGAGGCCATTTTTAGGGTTTCTAAGAGATAAGTGGAGGCTAGAAAACTGAAATGGAATGAAACTCTAACTCTTTTCAGCCTCCCCATAACCCTAATCCCGAAATGGGTTATGGGCCCATTCACTAATCACCCTATTTGGCCCGGTTAAGCAGTTTTTCACCTTCCAAACCTTATTTCAGCCATATCTCCCAAACAGTAAGTCCGTTTAGCTATTATGACCACTCTACGGAAAGGTAAACCATCAAATGAATCTAATGGAAGTGGTTTCAGGTCAAAATTCCTTTCCAGTCAAAAGTTATGGCCAAAACAGTATCAGCTTGGGGCAAAATGGTCATTTAAAAATCAGTAAAAATCATGAACATGGGAAATGGCCCCAATAGTCATATCCCAAAGCCACATGACCATACGCCTTCATATAAGAAAGAAATAAACATTCTACGATCCTCCGATGCGTAGAATGGGGGTTGTTACAACAAGATGGAGAAGATAAAGATGGACTTAACCAAGCTTATCCTTGAATTTGCACTTGATTTCTATAAGAATAGGAGTGCCTACCTAGGTTTAGGGAATTTTAATTTCCCATTCCTGTAACAACCCGGAGAATCTGAACCAATTTAAAATTTTTATTTTGGCAATTTTAATGAATTTTGGATATTTAAAATGAATTATTTTAAATAATAACGACGAGAAATTTATTTTGAATAGAATCAGAATGTATATATTTATTTGAATCGACATTAGAATACAAATATTTATTTTAAATATAAAAGGAATTGAAAATGGCGTGTATTTTGAAAATGTGATTTCAAATTTCAAACGAATGTACAGGATTCAAAATAAACCGGATTTTGGCGAAAACCAAAAATATTTGAATCTGTTTGATTATGTCTTTCTAACTAAATTGAGAAACTGAGATTTCACTTTAGGAGTTGAAACATATGTCCAGTTTAAAATTCAGAAAAGTCGTTGTGGAATTTATATATATTTTAATATATATAAAGGCCTTGAAAATAGCCATTTTGCAAACGACCTCTGTTTACAACGAAACCACTTTTGTTGGATCCGGGATGTCGAATTATTGTTAGATTCCAATTTTCATAAATTTTGAAATCAATATGTGAGTGTGGCAAAATAAAACGTGTTTTAACAGTTTTAGTCAATTTGGATCAACCAGAAAATGGCCCTTTTTCAAATGGTTTTCAAATTTGATGAAATTAATTTTGTTAGGACTGTATCATCAAAACATAGCCAGATTTATTTTTCTGGAATTTTTAGAGTCAGTATGTGACCCCGGTAATTTAAAATGTGTGTTTGAACTTAAAATATATAGATTTATATTTTAAATTTAGTGAAAACTGATCGAAATAGCCGAATTGGCTTATGCGACATATTCCATTGCATTCGGAACGGGAGTAATTAGTTAAGGACGATAGTCGTTGGGTCTCGTTTGGAGGTTGAATAAAAAGTCAACATTTTTGGAATTAAATAATATAAATTATTTACTATAAAAGGCAAAAATTTGAAACCCTAGTTTCATTAATTCAACGGGCCGTCGTCGTTAAAAATGAAGGGGCCACGGTTTCTCTCCTTCAATACTAAATCGTTCCTCCTACAAGCGATTTCAAAACAAAATTCTACATGAAAATCGTACAACTCTTCCTCCTCTTCGAATCTATAAGGGAGTGATCGGTTTAGAGTAGCGTGGAGGCCTGTTTTTCTTCTTGAAGTCACAACCTTTGAGGGTTTTTTCGGAGAGGACCAGGTCGTTGAGCTCGGCGCCAGTCATGGCGAAGGTGGATCGGCTAGAGAGCTTCAGCATGGTGGAGACAGATCGTGGCACGGTGGTGTCTGGTGGCAGCAATGGTCGGTCAACGGTTGGGAAGATGGGTTTGATTGAAATAGGAAACTGACGGCTGTTATTCTAGAGGAAGAAGGGGTGATGAGTTATACAATTACTTAATTAATTTAATTATCTCGTTTAATTTTCAAATGTAAATAATAACATATCTCCTTCATACGAGGTCGGTATGACGAACGGCCAATTGCATTGGACTCGTCTTGAGAAGCACTACATTCCAGAACTGACTAGAACAAAACGGAGCCAGTTTGAAATTCAGGCAAAATCAAATCCAAACCATTCAGAAATAACAAAAAACCAATGTGAGAACTTCTCACTATTATTTTTGTACAATTATTTAAATTATTTTGTAACTGCATATATGAACTGGTCCCCGTCGTCCACATACCATGGACGACTTGTTTGATTGTATTGCATTGTGGTTGTGATGTGAATTGAAATATATATATATATATGATTTGAATCGAAAAATATATACGATGTGAATTGAAATATATATACGATGTGAATTATATATATATATATATATATAAGCTGTGAAAATTATAAATGAAATGCGAATGGCAAATATATATGAAATGTGAATGTATATATATGAAATGCGAATGGTAAATATATATGACATGCGAATGGTAAATATATATGAAATGCGAATGGTAAATATATATTGAAATGTGAATTTATATATATGATATGTGAATGGTAAATATATATGAAACGTGAATGTATATAATGAAATGCGAATGTTAAATAAATATGAAATGTGAGTGTATATGAAATGCGAAAAATATGTATATGAAATGCGAAAAATATATATATGAAATGTGAAAATTATTCGATTGTTAAAAAAATATAATTTTTAACATATATATACACTGTATAAAATTGTCGTGTATATGAAATATTCAATTTTGATATAAAATTTAAATGGAAGTGGAAATCGTTTTTGAAGCGAATTTAAAACGATTTATAAAATATGTTTTGAATGAAAATCAATGAAATATATATAAAATATATATTATATATATTAAATGGCCTGAATAGAACGCGCCGCGCTGCGACCGTTCGTGAATTTTGACCATTGACTTCGAATTGACATTACGGGAGATCCGACCGTTGAATTCTCCTA
Organism: Allium sativum; assembly: GCA_030737875.1. Classification (NCBI taxonomy): domain Eukaryota; kingdom Viridiplantae; phylum Streptophyta; class Magnoliopsida; order Asparagales; family Amaryllidaceae; genus Allium; species Allium sativum. The sequence goes on along the minus strand of CM060920.1, from coordinate 558,994,319 downwards.
AAACCGGAACCGTTGGGTTTGTATTGAAAAGAGCTTCCCAGCGAATATATGAAATTTGAAATCTAACAGTTGGATTTGAAATTATATCCAAATCAAATTTGGAAAAGGTCGTTGTATGTGCAGTTCGATGACCGTTTATGAAAATCGACTGTACGGGCCTTGATAAAATTATTAAAAATATTAATAATTTGTGTAAAATCATAATAAATGGTTTAGAAAGAATTGGGATGAAAAATTCCATATTTGAAAACATAAAAATATATTTTTATCGAAATGAACTAGTTATGAACTAGAATTAAAATCCAATATTTTTAAATAAATGAATTGGATTTGAAATGGTTTTAAAAATAACCAGAATTTCCAATATATGAATTGGAATGGATTTGAATTGAAATTATCTTCGAAATATTTCGATATTGGATTACGTGATTATACGGACATTGTGGAGCAATTTGGAAGATATATATATATCGTTATTCCAATACGATATTTGTTGATTTCAGAATTTGATATTGAATATAAGCCGACATATTTCCTATTCAGAGCCTTGTATTTAATATCGAATTGGATTTTGGGTTTGTCGTGAACTGTGTTTAAATGACATTGGTTCTTTAATCCAAGTAAAAGTAGGATTAATTTCCAAAAGGACAAATTTTCAATATAAGCTTGTTTTTAAAACTAATAGCAGATTTAGGCTAATTTTGAAACTATTTGCGGAAATAGGCTTGCCTTTGGCAATAGTTGTTCAAAAACAAGCCTATTTCTGCAAATAGTTTCAAAACTAGCTTAAATCTGATATTAGTTTTAAAAACAAGCCTATTTTGAAATTTTGTCCCTTATATTTTTATAAGGGGCGCACTTCAAAAGTGCGCCCACATGTATTTTTTTAAAACAATTGACCACCTCAGCGCTGATGTGGACAAAACAAGCCTATTTCTACAAATAGTTTCAAAACTAGCCTAAGTCCACTATTAATTTTAAAAACAAGGCTATTTTGAAAATTTGTCCTTTCCAAAAAGTAGAACAATCAATAAGAAATGATTTTTGGGATTAAAACCAGTTGGAGTTTGAATAAATCTTTAATTAGATTGTGAATGAATGAATAGTGATTAAATTCACCAAAACGCGTGATGTGATTAAACAAAATATACTTGGTTGGTGATATTGACTGAAATTGATTGTTTGGACAGTGCTCAACCAATTTATGAGCAGAATATGCTTTTGCATTTAGCATTGGGTTGAGTAGAAATATTTGTAGGCTAACACCTTGTGAAACACTTCACGATTTGACTATGAGATGTTTAGCGATGTTGTTGAGTTCATTTCAAATTTAATGAATGATTTTGAAATGATATTTTTCTTAAGTGAAGAAATGTATTCTCGATTTTGGATAGGGAATGTTTTATAAAACAGAAAGGATTTCAAGGCCTAAACCTGATATTATCGAAGTGATTTTGAAATGTATTATGTGTTACATTGTGGTTATTGATTAGTTGCTATTGATAACATATCTGTTTGGTGGCGGAGAATTTATTCTCTTGCTTAATACCCTTCTTTGAGACGTACGGGCTCAAAGGTTATGTGATTAATAGTGACTAATCATATGTTTGAATTGCTGTTGTGAAGTACTATATTTTGAAAGTACTTGTGATTATTATGTTGTGAAATGATTTTCCCCACTTCGGGATATAAAAATGATTTAGTATGTGGCTAAAGATTCTGGTAACCCAGAAAACTAAAAGTATGGGTGAGACGGGCGGTGTATGCTTCCATGTGTGGGAGGTGCATCATCGATGTAGCCTGCTCCATGTGTGGGAGGTGCACATATATATATCGAGTTGCTTAGGTGCATGCCCTTTGCCTTGTCTAGGGGGAGCCCGATATTTGGCTGCATACTTGTTTGTATGCATTGTTATGTTTTGGAATTCATATTTCCAAACAATTTGGTTTGAGATCCCGAAGTGAAATCTACTTTGATATAAAAGTTAGATATGTATTTCAAAATGAATTGAAATAGAAATCGGGAAATAAAGTCCAAAGGAATAATTTCTGTAAATTGAATTGGATTTGGAAAATCTAATTGTGGTGATTAATTTAAATGGGTAGATTGGGATATTGCATGTGGATTGATACATAGTAGATCCATATCTATATTACTGATTGTTGTTTATACACTGGCATTCATGGGGGTAAACCCGTTCCGCATTAGCGGCAAGGTCCTGTGATTTGTCTTATGATTAAATAAGTTACTTTTAACTGTAGAGTTCCTCACACCAGCCCCATGACTGACCTGTAGTTTTCTTTTCCCTTGCAAACTCGGGTGCCCCTATTTTCCACACGGGAAGTCGAGTAGTTTATTTTGCAGATATATAAGTAGGATTCTGGATCAAAGCTTAAAGCTGTGTCCAGAGCATTGATAGTCTTCCACTGTGTTACTTTATTTATTTTTCCGTTGTGCATTTTATTACATTTATTATAGAATCTTCTTCCGCTGTATTATTATATTTATTCGTACTCTGATATTTATGTACTCTGATATAACATTACTATGATGTTTATAAAAGTCTTCTGCTATTTATTCTAATGTGTTGTATGCCCAGAGTTAGCGTATGCGGGATTCGAACGGTCTTGATCGATTTAGCGAGGTACGAGCGAAATCCGTATCGTTACATATGGTATCAGAGCTTTGGTTAACTCAAATCTTTGGGGTACAACTCTTTACAACAGAATGAAAGACTCATCAGAGGTAGGGTTTGTAATATCCTATAAAAGAAAACTCATTAGAGATAGAATCAGTAGCATTCTAGAATGAGTGACTCATTAGAGATGGGGTTATAAATACCCTAGAATGAGTTGAGAGTTATATGTTTATAAATAACATATTTGTGATTATATATATAATCTGGTTTTAAAAATAAGATTTTTGACTATATGTAAATGCTATTATATATATGAAAATTTAATCAACAAATTGATTGCTGGTTGTGTTGTGTGATTATTGGTTTGATTAATAAAAATATAGGAATGATAAAACCAATATGAGAATAAATGGTAAATTAGCCAAACTGGATCAAATGTTGAACTGAATTGAAAATTGTTTGAAAATGCATGCATATACATGTATACACATTGAACAGGTCATTGCAAGGAGGCTAGAGCAGATGTAACATCCGCATTTTTATCGTTTATATTTGAATATTTAAATCAGTTTAAATATTGAATTCGGGATATAAGTAGATATATATATATATATTAATTAAACAGAGTTGAACGTATAAATATATATACTAAATATAATCGATCCCGTAATATCGCGGTAGTTCGTAATTTAACATTCTGAACTTCAACTGAGTATAAGGATCCGTTATTAGTCGGATTTCTGCGAAACAAGAAACGTTGGAATCCGGTGAACTATATTTTCTAACGAAAGTGGAAAATGGAGATTCCATCGTATAGATTGCAAGATATGTCCAAATCAAATTTTCAAATAGTCGCTATAGAATCGTTCATCGACCGTAACGGTTTATTTGAAATAACTGCATACTGGATTCGAATTTGGAAAAGGTTCTTTTGAGACATAGTGATAATTTAATTTTTAGAATTTTACTGTAATTTTTAAATAATTAAATACGCAACTTTTTATTTGGAGTATTGTGCACCCTACATCAATATTTCGGGGTTTCACAGAACAAGTTAACATACCGATATTATTATATTTTTGGGATCATGACACCTTGTTGAGCACGACTGTACTCTTACTTCTGTCTGTACATGAACAGAATTTATAACTCAAACAAACTTAAAATTTTGATTTACATATCCAACCTTTACCATTTCTACACGCCATATATAGATGCGTATGTGTTTGAAACAATTAGTACATCACCCTACATTTTTAGCCATCTAATCACTGAATCTCGTCTGTCCTCATACTAGAGGAAAAATTGGCCAACCTATGCTAATCTAAAAAGCAACAGTAATCTAAAAGGCGTAGAAAGAGAAGGTGCAGCTTAACCTATGTTTGAAAACAAGCATGTCTACCTGTATCAAATTAAATGAGATCACAACGCAGACAATACTGCTATTTAATCAAAACACTGAAATTTATTTTTTCTACTGTCCTACCCTAGCCATAGGCTTGAGAACTCAATATATAGTCATGTACCCAAATCTTTCTTCTCATCATGCTCCTATAACTTAATGCTTAAGGCACATCTACATACCTATCTAAGAAGCCATGTTTATAGCCTGTAGCATCAACGTCCAAATCATAATAAAAGAAATGCAAACCTATTTTGATATTTTGCCTAATCTACGTCCTACTATACTGTGCATTCCTTGGCAATGAAGTAATAGTGTTTATAAATACTCCTGAATACTGGACGCCTTATTTCAAAAGATGAAACGAAAACCCCAAGGCCTTCACTCTTTTCCAAAAAAAAAAGCGAATAAAAATCAAAAGCGAATTGTTTTGGGTATATTCTTCAATTCTACAATTAATTCAATGCATGTGATAAGTATCTGGGCGAACTTGTGTTCGAACCCAGATTATAGCGGAGCTCAAGAGAAGCTGAAATTCGAACGGGGTTGAAATAGGGGTGGAGGCGAGTTCCTAAGGCAGCGGTGCATGGTGTGGCTCGATTTGAGGACTGGTTCGAGTTTATGGTGGTAAACTTAGTGAAGAAACGGGCGGAGGACTGTGAAGGCTGTGCGAGTCGAGGATGTTGGGTTCAGGGTGGATGGAGTTGTACAGTTTGAGTTCCATGATTCTTTTAGAAGGAAGATACGTAAAGAAAACTTGCTAAAGAGGAGCTCATCATATGCTAATGTATGGGGACGTTGGGTCCATTTCAGTGGTGACATGAGCAGCTTTTTGAAATGGTGTGCTTACAGAAGGGAGCGGAAGCGTTAAAGAAGTAGTGGGGTGCGTCCATTTTCATGAAGAAATGATGTGAGAAACTTGCTGCTAGTAAAGTGCATGGAATAAAGGAGATACAGGAAATGTATGGGTTTGTTTTGTGGAGGAAAATGTTTTGGGCAAGGGTTTAAAGTTCAGGAGAGATGGGTGTTCATGACAGCATGGCGAGTGGATGGGTTAAAAGCTTCGGAGCTATGGTGGTTCGGATTTTACTGGTGCGATGGCATAATAAAACGCCAAACTGGGTGTATTTTATAAATCGAAAATCATAGCAGGAGGTTTCAAAAGTATGTTTTGAGGAAGAAGCCTCCTCGGGTTCCTTGAATCTGCACATGTTGTCGAGCGGAAGAAGGATGATATAGGTGTGGGAGAAGATGACGTGGATGTGTGAATATAAGGCCACGGTTGGAATTGAAGAACAGGGGAGAGGCAAAAGGGGAACATGCGGGTCAGTAGGACATGGGAGAATATATGAATCTGAACTTGGGTTTTTTTTAAATATTGGAGAAGAGGCAAATGTTGAAGCGGGCACACTGTAAAGAGGTATGGACCGAAGTTATATATAGGGTTTGGGCTTGTTTAATTATTTCAGAAATCCCAGGAAAATGTACATTAAATGTTTGCAGAAAGAAGACCCAAAAGTCGGACATGAATTAGAAGATAGGCGGCTTTATATTTGGAATTTGACGTAGCCAGTTGCGCTACGATCGTCAAATCACATTCTACATACTGAAATTGATCCGGACCAGTTTTGGAGCACATTACAGTTTATGAAATTAAAGCGCCCGGTATAATGAACTGACGCAAATCGTTATTTAACGGTTAATGCGCAAAGGTAAGTAAATTCAATAACTCTGATATATTTTAAAATTTTATAATTATATTTTAATAATGGTTGAATGCTGTGTGATGGTCGTTTAGGTAGATTACAAGAAAATTGGTTGAAATATATATATATATATATATATATATATATATATATGTTGTTGCATATGTACACATCATTGGTTGGATACTGATTCCATCGATTATTATATTCCCTGGTATGGAATTAGTGTTGATTGTGTTAACTAACATATGTGGATACAGGAAACCGGTTGGACGAATCCAACCGGATTCCTCAATATTTATATGTACTGTTTGTTTTATATGCACTATTTGAACCCAAATGACATTTAAACCCTGTGTGGATATTGATTAAATCAGTAGACGATATCAATTTAGAAATTGGCAGCAACTGACCATAAATCCATCGTTTTGTTAAGAAGTTGATTGGCCGTCAGGCAAATCAGCGAAGTTAATTATAAAAAATATATTTTTATAATAGAAGCGAAGTTTAAATTATAATAGAAGTTCTATTATAAACTGTATTTTATAGTTAGTTTTATAAAATAAATATAAACAATTATTTGATATTTAAATAAGTTATTAAGCTGTAACTATCCTACGAGTGAATAATTTGGATAATTAATTTAAAGCAAACAGTTAAGAAATATTATTAGATTAATTATATTAATCTAATGGTAAGAAGTAATTAAAATCAGTGAACGAATTAACTAATGTAATGAAGTTGATTAAATCAAATGTTTATTTGGAAAATGATTATTAGATTAATTGGTCTTCAATTAATCTAATGAAAATAAATTAATCAAAATTAATAAGATTTAATTACCTTTTTAATTAGTGAAGTTTAATAGTATTGAACTAATGTAATTAATATTACTTATTAATAATGAAGTAAACTGTTTTGCTTCACCAAAGATCAAGTTAATAACTATTTGATTAAAGTAACAGGTTTTAAATGGATTCCATTTAAGATAGTATTAAGGTTGTATTGAGATGTTTTCTTGAATTGGATATAATAATTCGAATAAGAAGTAAATTGCCAAAAGACAATGAACGTGATCGGTTTTTGATAAGAGAAGTTTTAGATGAAAGTGTATAAGGAAGATGAAGCGAAGAGTTAGCGACTAATGTAAATAATTATAAACAACCGAATTTTCAAATAAGGATATGGCGTCATAAACCCATATCTAAAATAAAGCAAGAGATACTGTTTAATTGATATTATCAGTAATAAGGAGTTTAGAGTTACAGACTTATATCTATTCTAAGATAAGAATATTGTCGATCAAGGTCCGAGAGGTAAATAAAATACCCCAACTTGAACGGCTTCACTATTATCGAGGAATGATATCAGTTTGTAACAAAAAGAGATGTCAAGATTAATTATAAAAGGGATATTGCAACATATAGTAAGTCTTTGAACTATAACGATAAATTAACGTTGTTGACCAGGCTTAAGCGTGACTGTGATGTCGAGATTAGTTATAAAGTGGAATATAGCAAAGTATTGTAAATATTTGAACTATAATGATAAAATAATGTTGTTGACTAGGCTTAAGCGTGACTGTGATGTCGAGATTAGTTATAAAGGGAATATTGCAGTGGATGACAAGTTTTTGAACTATAATGATAAATAAACTTTGTTGACCAAGCTTAAGCATGATTTTGATATATAACACTATTCCCTAGGGAATGTAAACAGTTTGGTTTGAAATCCACTTATTCTAAAGTAATAAGTGACGGTGTTTGTACAAGGAAATACACGAATAAGGTTAGAAAGAGAAATTGGAGAATTGTTTCAGAAAACGATAACATCATTTCGATGTTTGGAATAGGATTAGAATGAAATAACACTATTAGGAATTGGAACTATAATTCGACGACGTAGAATGCAGTAAAGGGAATTATTTTAAGAATTATAATCTGATAAGATAATTAATCTTTAGTTTTAAACCAACAAATTATAATCAATATTTAGTTATAAACTTGATATTGATTTAATAAGAAGTTGACATAGAAATAGAGTTTATAAAGTGAAATGAGAAATATTTCTCCAATATAGATAGGGTATATTATCCAAGTGTAGAAAATAAAGAATGTGAAAAGAAATGGAAATATTTCGAACGTTAATAACGTATATTTTCTAGAATATGGGAGAATAAGAGTCTATAATAACTGGGAATGTTTTCCAAGAAATGTGAAAGGCTAAACGGGTTTTGGGAAATATCTGGAAAGATATGGAAAATTGGGAAAGTAATGTTAAATTAAAGGGCCATTGATTTGGTTGATGCTAAGTGTAAATTTAAATGAATGTTTGTTTTACTTCGATAGTTAAATAACCGACTATCGAAGTGTTTTGACCATCGTTGTCGATACGGAGAGACCGGTTGGATATATTATCCGAAAACCACTCCGTATAAGCATACGTGCTACGAATTTAATTATGCTGAAGACAATGGAAGACGGAATGAAATGCAAGGGGTCGTTCTGTTCCAGAATGGTGCTTTCTGTTTGTCCAGACCCAGGACAACTTGTATGGACGAGTGTCTGACAGAGTATACCTGACAAATCACATACGATTGTTCTCTTAAAGGTATTACGTCTGGTGGCGGAGGAATTCGTTCCTCTTAGCTTTTTATGCCCGTGATATTTTTGGAAATCGATTAGTGAATTGATGGGTTTGACGATGTGACATTCAAAGTGTATGGTGGCCAGATGTTCTGAAAGATAAACGTAGCCTCAAGCCTCACAACCAGGAAATGGCAAAAATCGGGAAGGCAGCATGGCTATATGGGTCATTCCCATTAGGGCGTATTGTCACCATCTAGAGAAAATTCGTATTTATTCTTCTTTCGTTTCTGTATCTTCGGACAACGGTTATGTGGGCCCAACCGTAGGTGGCAAAATATTTGATACACTCAAGAGAAATGAGTGGTCGGTCATGTGTGGGCCAGGTTGCAAGATGTTCTTGTTGAACCCCAGTGTATCCCCTCTAGAGTACACTAATCAGGAGGTGGTCTCATACCTTGTCATAGTTGGAATCCAGTCTCCAATAAGCGCCACACAGTTTTTGATTTTATACTATGTATGTGGAGTGTGAGATGCAAGCGTTCTGCTATTTGGTTATTTATTTGATTAGACATTATTATAATATCACTAGATTTTGGTATCAAAATATTTTGGGTTATAGTAAGGTAAAAACCGTCCATGTTTATGTGTGGGTTGGTCTTACTATTATTCTTTTCTTTTAAAAGGATTTTCAAAGTTAAACGATATGGTTGGAATTTACACACACCAGTCCCATGACTGACCCAGAGTTTATTTTGTTTTGTTTTCCCTAAACTCCTGGGTGCCCAAATTTGCACGGGCAGTCAAGTGTTTCAGGATTTTACAGATTCACTTGGAGGAGCTCAAAGCAGAAGGCTTCACCATTAGTGTTTAGAGATTAATTACGCTGTGATATGAATTGTACTCTGATAATGGTATGTATATACAATACAGTTTTGTATTTCAAAATTATGTTATATAATACATTTTATTATTCCGCTGTGAGATTCGTGTTTACTATGATTCTGATGTTCTTCTTATTCTTCTATTCTATTAGTTCTATCTTATCTTTCTCATCCTCTTATTTCTTTCTATTAAAGATCTGTATTTTTGTGCACTTTGGGTTGAATATGTAGAATATTAGTCAGCTCAAATTGGTACGGATTTACGGGCCTTTACAGCAGAGGAATAAATTATATGCTCGACAAATAGGTACATGTTTACTAATTTATTGGGTTTGGATGATTTTATGAGCCGCTTGGCTTTTTCTTTTTCTTTTTGAGATGAGAGGGCCTATGTGGCAGTTTGGGGATTTTCCCGGTGCTTCCTGTACAAAGGAGGTTATGGCAAAAAAATTCGAAAATTTAGGGTGTTAGCCAAATTTTTGAGAAATTTGAAAGTTCTTAGAAACTGAAAAGTTGAAGAACTTAAGCCGTAATGAAAGCCAAACTGAAAGTTGAGTTGGTTAGTAAAACGACTTTCAGCTTCGTTCCTTTTCGAGGACGAAAAGATTTTAAGTGGAGGAGACTGTAACAACCCGGAAAATCTGAACCAATTTAAAAATTTTATTTTGGCAATTTTAATGAATTTTGGATATTTAAAATAAATTATTTTAAATAATAACAACAAGAAATTTATTTGGAATAGAATTAGAACGTATACGTTTATTTCAGTCGACGTTAGAATATAAATATTTATTTTAAATATAAAAGGAATTGAAAACGGTGTGGTAGTTTGAAAATTCGATTTCAAATTTCAAATGAATGTAGAAGATTCAAAATAAACCAGATTTTGGCGAAACCAAAAATATTTGAATAACGAAGTTAAGAAACTGAGATTTCACTTTTGGAGTTGAAAGATATGTCCAGTATAAAATTCAAAAAATTCGCTGTGGAATTTATATATTTTTTAATATATATAAAGGCCTTGAAAATAGCCATTTTGCAAATGGCCTCTGTTTTCGATGAAACCACTTTTGTTGGATCTGGGATGTCGAATTATTGCTAAATTCCAATTTTCATAATTTTTGAAATCAATATGTGAGCGTGGCAAAAGAAAACGTGTTTTAACAATTTTAGTCAATTTGGATCAACTAGAAAATGGCCATTTTTGAAATGGTTTTCAAATTTGATAAAATTAGTTTTGTTAGGATCGTATCATCAAAACATAGCCAAATTAATTTTTCTGGAATTTTTAGAGTCAGTATGTGACCCCGGTAATTTAAAATGTGCGTTAGAATTTAAAATATATTGCTTTATATTTTAAATTTAGTGAAAACTGATCAAAACAGCCGAATTGGCTTATGGGACATATTCCATTGCGTTCGGAATAGGGGTAATTAGTTAGGGACGACAATCGTTGGGTCTCATTTGGAGGTTGAATAAAAAGTCAACATTTTTGGAATTAAATAATTTAAATTATTTTCTATAAAGGGCAAAAATTTGAAACCCAAGTTTCATTAATTCAACAGGCCGCCATCGTTCAAAATGAAGGGGCCACGATTTCTCTCCTTTGATCCTAAATCGCTCCTCCTACAAGCAATTTCAAAACAGAATTCTACACGAAAATCATACAACTCTTCCTCCTCTTCGAATCTATAAGGGAGTGATCGGTTTTAGGGTAGCGTGGAGGCCGATTTTTCCTTTTGAAGTCGCAACCTTCGAGGATTTTTCCGGAGAGGACCAGGCCGCCGTGCTTGGCGCTAGTCACGGCGAAGGTGGAGCGGCCAGAGAGCTTCAGCATGGTGGCGAGGATCGTGGCACGGTGGTGTCTGGTGGCAGTAATGGTCGGTCAACGGTTGGGAAGATGGGTACGATTGAAATAGGAAACTGACGGCGTTATTCTAGAGGAAGAAGAGGTGATGATTTATATAATTAATTAATTAATTTAATTATCTCGTTTAATTTTCAAATGTAAATAATAACATATCTCCTTCATACGAGGTCGGAATGACGAACGGTCGGTTGCATTGGACTCGTCTTGAGAAGCACTACATTCCAGAACTGACTAGAACAAAAACGGAGACAGTTTTAAATTCGGGCAAAATCAAATCCAAACCATTCAGAAATTCAGAAATAAGAAAAAACCAATGTTAGAACTTCTCACTATTATTTTTATACAATTATTTAAATTATTTTGTAACTGCATATATGAACTTCTCCCCGTTGTCCACAGACCATGGACGACTTGTTTGATTGTATTGCATTGTGGTTGTGATGTGAATTGAAATATATGTATATATATATATGATGTGAATTGAAATATATATACGATATGAATTGAAATATGTATGATGCGAATTATATATATATATAAGCTGTGAAAATTATATATGAAAGGCGAATGGTAAATATATATGAAATGTGAATGTATATATATGAAATGCGAACGGTAAATATATATGAAATGTGAATGGTAAATATATATGAAATGTGAATGTATATATATGAAATGCGAATGGTAATTATATATGAAATGTGATTGTATATGAAATGCGAAAAATATATATATGAAACGTGAAATTATTCGATTGTTAAAAAATATAATTTTTAACATATATATACACTGTATAAAATTGTCGTGTATATGAAATATACAATTTTGACATAAAATTGAAGTGGAAGTGGAAATCGTTTTTAAAACGAATTTAAACGATTTATAAGATACGTTTTGAATGAAAATCGATGAAATAAATATAATATATATTAAATGGCATGAATAGAATGCGCCGCGCTGCGACCGTTCGCGAATTTCAACCATTGACTTCAAATTGATATTACGGGAGATCCAACCGTCGTATTCTCCTAAAACCGGAACCGTTGGGTTCGTATCGAAAAGAGCTTTCCAATGAATATAAGAAATTTAAAATCTAATGGTTGGATTTAGAATTATGTCCAAATCGAATTTGGAAAAGGTCGTTGTAAGTGCAGTACGATGACCGTTTATGGAAATCGACTGTACGGGCCTTGATAAAATTATTAAAAATATTAATAATTTGTGTAAAATCATAATAAATGGTTTAGAAAGAATTGGGATAAAAAATTCCATATTTGAAAAGACAATTTTTTTTTTTATAATCAAAATGAACTAGTTATGAACTAGAATTAAAATCCAATATTTTTAAATAAATGAATTGGATTTGAAATAGTTTTAAAAATAACCAGAATTACCAATATATGAATTGGAATGGATTTGAATCGAAATTATCTTTGGAATATTTCGATATTGGATTCCGTGATTATACAGACATTATGGAGGAATTTGGAAGATATATATATATATATATATATCGTGATTCCAATATGATATTTGTTGATTTCAGAATTTGATATTGAATATAAGCCGATATATTTTCTATTCAGAGCCTTGTATTTAATATCGAATTAGATTTTGGGTTTGTTGTGAACTGTGTTTAAGTAACATTGGTTCTTTAACCCGAGTAAAAGCAGGATTAATTTCCAAAAAGTAGAACAATCAATAAGAAATGATTTTTGGGATTGAAACCAATTGGAGTTTGAATAAATCTTTAATTAGATTGTGAATGAATGAATGGTGATTAAATTCACCAAAACACGTGATGTGATTAAACAAAATATACTTGCTGATGATATTGACTGAAATTGATTGTTTGGATGGTGCTCGACCAGTTTATGAATAGAATATGCTTTTGCATTTAGCATTGAGTTGGGTAGAAATATTTGTAGGCTAACACCTTTTGAAACACTTCACGATTTGACTATGAGATGTTTAGAAATGTTGTTGAGTTCATTTCAAATTTAATGAATGATTTTGAAATTATATTTTTCTTAAGTGAAGAAATGTATTCCCGATTTTGGACAGGGAATGTTTTATAAAACAGAAAGGATTTCGAGGCCAAAACCCGATATTATCGAAGAGATTTTGAAATGTATTATGTGTTACGTTATGGTTCATCGCGTATTGATTAGTTGCTTTGATAACATATCTGTTTGGTGGCGGAGAATTTATTCTCTTGCTTAACACCCTTCTTTGAGACGTACGAGCTCAAAGGTTATGTGATTAATAATGACTAATCATATGTATGAATTGCTGGTGTGAAGTACTATATTTTGAAAGTACTTGTGATTATTATTTTGTGAAATGATTTTCCTCACTTCGAGATATAAAAATGATTCAGTATGTGGCTAAAGATTCTGGTAACTCGGACGACTAAAAGTACGGGTAAGATGGGCGGTGTATGCTTCCATGCGTGGGAGGTGCATCGTCGGTGTAGCCTACTCCATGCGTGGGAGGTGCACATATATATATATCGAGTTGCTTAGGTGCGTGCCCTTTGCCTTGTCTAGGAGGAGCCCGATATTTGGTTGCATACTTGTTTGTATGCATTGTTATGTTTTGGAATTCATATTTCCAAACAATTTTGTTTGAGATCCCAAAGTGAAATATACTTTGATATAAAAGTTAGATATGTATTTCAAAATGAATTGAAATAGAAATAGGGAAATAAAGTCCAAAGGAATAATTTCTGTAAATTGAATTAGATTTGGAAAATCTAAGTGTGGTGATTAATATAGATTGGGATATTGCATGTTGATTGATGCATAGTAGATCCATATCTATATTACTGATTGTTGTTTATACACTGGCATTCATGGGGGTAAACTCGTTTCACGTTAGCGGCGGGCTCCTGTGATTTGTCTTATGATTAAATAAGTTAATTTTAACTGTAGAGTTTCTCACACCAGTCCCATGACTGATAGTTTGCTTTTCGCTTGCAAATTCAGGTGCCCCTATTTTCCACACGGGCAGTCGAGTAGTTTATTTTGCAGATATATGTAAGCAGGATTCTGGATCGTAGCTTAAAGCTATGTCCAAAGCAATGATAGTCTTCCACTGTGTTACTTTATTTATTTTCCGTTGTGCATTGTATTATATTTATTATAGAATTATCTTCCGCTGAATTATTATATTTATTCGTACTCTGATATTTCTGTACTCTGATGTAACATTATTATGATGTTTATAAATGTCTTCTATTATTTGTTTTGATGTGTTGTATGCCCAAAGTTAGCGTATGGGGGATTCGAATGGTCTTGATCGATTTAGCGATCGATTAGGTCCGAGTGAAATCCGTATCGTTACAATTCCCCCCATTTTCGATTTCTTGCTTAAGAGTTGAAGTAAATGAAGATGGTTGGGTTTAGTGGGATATAAGTTAGTCGTCTAGGTTTACTAACCCAATCTACAATCAAAGTCCTAAATTTTGGTAACTCCAAACATATCGATGTTTACAGTTCTAAATATTGTAAACGACATTTTGAACTCAATGGAAGTGGTTTCGAGTCCAAATTCATCCGTATTCAAAATGTAATATTTTGGACATACACCCAATGAAAAAAAAAAAAAAAAATTCACCCAACTCCAAAGGTGTCGATGTTTGTACTCAAAATGTTGTAAAGAACATTTCTAACTCAATGAAAGTGGTCCCGAGCCCAAATTCATCCATTTTCAAAAAGTCCTAATTTGGGTTTTAAATTGAACACGATACGATATTTAAATAAATCCCTTAATTAAATTATGGTGAACTATGCGGGTTGTTACATTATAAATACGTTCTCTCGTATATATAATACTCTCAAACTCATTCTAAGGTATTACTTACTCCATATTTTAGGATATTACTAATCCTATCTCTGATGAGTTTTCACCCGAATAAAGCCAGGACCCTTACTCAACCATGAGCTCTGATACCAAATGCGATGGCCCGAAAATCCATACATTTTGAATTGATAATAATCCATGCATATCCAATTCAAACTATAAACATCTTCAAATTATCAATGTGACAACATGTCTTCTTGATCTCTTAAAATCGACATAAAGACGTCCTTGGTATTCACGTGAAGAAATCTCAAGTGCTAGGAATGCAGATTATCGGGGATAATAACTTAATAGAACAAACTAGGTGATTGACTAGGGTTCATATATACAAATCTAGTTATATATATCTACAAAGCGCTACTGGAATACAAAATACATAGCAAAAATACTTCAATAATTGAATCCAGAATGTTCCAATTTCAACTCCAAGCTCCAAACAAAAAGTGCTCCATACTATTGCTCCAAGTGCTCTTATGTAACAACTCGAATTCCGACAGACCGAATATTCTTTTTTTAAATTCCAATCAATCGAAACTCGAGTTGGCTTGTATGGTATCCTGCAGAAAAGATAGAGATATAAAATATATCGAGCTCAGGAAACATCTCATAGTGGAATGGACTAAAATATAATATAATCAAATATAGCCTTATCAAAGTAATAATACTACCCAACCAGTATCTAAAACTATCATATCTCTGCCATAACCTAACATGCGAGTGCTTTATGAGGAGGGGGTCAGAACACAAGTTCTGGTGACTGACTAAATTACAGATTTTGAAATAACCCTACAAATATCGTTTAGTTACATTTTCTTGTTTATTAGGTTGTTTTGGGTTAATAGTACTCGAGGCTAACACACATGTCATACTCATCTACATCCCAGTAAATTATGTAGCTACCACCAATATATCAAGGTATTTACCATGGTACCCTCCTTGTACGGTCTCTGCCGTCACGCCACGAAAGTGTATGCAACTTTTATCCTATGCTAAACGACGTACAAACCTTTATATTAATATGCCATGTTCCGCACAGTACTACCCTCGCTATGCTACGTAAGTGTACGAACTGCCATATCCAAACTCCTCGGTCGAATCAGATCTCACCACGGAGTAATTCCCTAGCGTCTACGATACACCACCCAGTGCGGTGTGCGTGTACCTAGACCCTCACACGTATGTAATGTCTATCGTACCCCGAATCCCATAATAGGGCTGCATACAATGCACGAAACTCAGTCGGGAGCTTTTCCATATTTGTATAGGTCGACTAATAGAGCCTAAAGTACGGATATTCAAACTATGGTCCGCATTTTCACGGTGGTTATGGTCCCACCTCAACCCTCCCTCAACTTGTGAAAGACTACATCAAGAGCTAAGTGACGTGTCCCTAGCAAATAATATACATCCAAATTGGTGTGTCCCGCAACCAAAGTCTCGATAGTGAGAGATCGATGGTCTATAGGTTTAGCTCTTGTCTTTCTGTATCCCACTGATTGCCAGTGATAGGTACCCGGCGATTACTGTCCTTTATTTGGTCCTGACCAACCTCCCTCCACGGGCGAGGCAAACCACAAAATCACCCTAATATCATACCGCCATAACCTTCTGACTGCTAAACTACTATTGCAGTCAAGGTATACTCAATGGGTGGTAACGCATAGACCCAACCTCTGCGAGTACAGCCTAAGCATGCACCACAATAGAGGACTACCATGGAGTACCCTATCACGTTCCTCGGAAGTCGCGCACTTCCTTCTAGCCCCGCAAAGCCAACAAGTAGAATATCAAGCGGAATAATCAGATTGATGTGCTCTTCTCGTGCCTTCAGACACCTCGATGATCTACCCCGTTGGATTCATCACCTTCGTACATGCGGACTGGTCCAAACGCATCATGTTAACGTGTTATTAGACCCTATGTGTAATCTTTAATCGTGCGCTTGTCTTATTTTATCAGATTTCCAATTAACTTGATTATTTACCTTTCTATTCAAGTTACTAGGTTTTCTTTGAGCCTCTTATATCTCGAAGGAACAGACCCCTCTTGTTTATTAATTTAGTGATATAACTTAACCCATTTCAGTTCATTAATAAGCCCATAACATGTTATTCCCTAGATTGTAATTAATGAAAGTAATATATAGTCTTTTACATTATTATCATGTCATTTATTGTCCAATTTTATGTTTAAAAGTTACAATAACATGTTCTACTTAATGTATAATTAATTATATCTTACCTCATTCCACATGTTTTTTTATTAACATGTTACTTAATGTATATAATTAATTACAACTTATTTCATTCCATAAGTCTTCTTATTTTACTCTTTCTTATTCCATTATAACTGTCACAACTTATTGTTGTTGTTTACTTATTAACTTAGTTCTTCTTAACTAAGGTTTATTAATAAGTTTTCTTTCCATTAATTCTAACCTGTGTTATAATTTCCATTTGTCCCTAGGACAACCCAACTTATTATATTCCATTATCATTCATATAATCGGTTATAATAGGTTATAATCCTCGTTCATCACATTTTTCCTTTTTTAAACTAAACCTTCACTGTTGCAGCATCCACTTATTTACTGTCTTTTATATTTCCACACATAACATTTAATTCTATTAATTACATTTAATGTCACTTATAAACCTAGCGGTCATAGTTCCCTAAGACATTAATTAACAATGAAGTATCTTTATTTTATCAGTCCCAAAATATCTATTTGTTGTACCCAACAGGCATTACTAATTTACTTACTTATTATCTGTTGTATACGTTTATTTTTATATATGTTTAGGCATCAGACCTCTCACATTAAGTTGACCACTTGTCGTTGTTGGATATGCCGGGAGTATCTAGGCAGGCTTCTACCACAAGTTGTACTTAACCTCGTGTCTCAATGCGATTATCTACAATTTCCTAATTTATGTAATTTTACATACAAATTAGGCATATCTATTCTTTTTTTATTATTCCCAATTTCACTATAGTTTGATTTACAATATCCAATTTTTCATTAATAACATTTTCACTTTTATTGTAAATCTCATAAATTTAATCCAATTAAAAAAATTCATAAAATATATCTATACAACATTACTATTCTTAACATTACTGAAAATGAATTATACTGCAATTATCATAACTTACAGTTATTTATCATGTTAATAATGAGGGGGAATGCAAACGCGAAATATACCATTATTTAATAGGTATAATTTAAATCAACTCACCAGACTGCTTTCTAATCCTTGAATCTGATCCAGATTTGTTATTCCGTGGCCTCCCTAACCGTATATAATATTAAACAACCACGGAATTACAAATCTGATACTAACAAAAGGGGGAAAGAGGAAGAGAAGCCTAATTAAACCAAATTCAAGAACTTACCTCATGTTTATCAGAATTCTGAACACCTATTTGTAGATTTATATCTCTTGTCTTCCAATCTTGAATCAGAACCCCTATGAACTAATATTCTAATTTTTCTGAAAAGGTTTGAAGGAAGAAGAGAATGGCAAAGCCTAGGCAGCACCTCAGAAAATATGAGTCTAAAGCTAGGCTCTGCTAGTCTATTTATAGGTGTATGAGAAAGTATGGTCCAACAGATTTAATCAATTAAAATACGAGCTGTTTATATCAGAAATCCACATCACGTAGCAAACAGACCTGGGCCGATTGGGTTGACCCCTGGGTCGACACATGGATCAACCTAAGTCTCGTATAGGTCGAGCCATCCAGGGTCCAGACGAGGTTTTTGCACCGTTTTATTTTCTAATTTTAATGTTAGTTAATAACATTTTAATATAATTCTCTTGATTAATATTATTCCAGTTATAATTTATCTTTAAGTTTGAATTTTGCATTTGCATGTATACATACGCATGCAATCTTTTGGTTAATAATTCATTAATAACTTTCCGTTGCAAGCTCCATTTTATAGCTGCTATATTAATGTAATTTATAAGCCTATCAATGTATTGTTTTATTCCTTTTATTGCATTATTTTATTCCCTTTTTAATGCATTGTTTTATTCCCTTTTTAATGCATGCATTTTAATTTCAATTTGCAACTAATTTCTTGTCGACTTTTCACACATTTATTTATTTATGCATTTATTTCTTTCTGTTTTTTATTGCACTTTTTATTTCAATATTTATATTCATGCATATATATATATATATATATATATATATGCAATCTTTATTTCCTATGCAATTTATTGTTTAATTAAATGTGGGGTGTTACATCTTACTACTAACTTGACTATTAGGCTACCCTATGGAAAAATAAGTGCATCCGAGTTTAAAGATAAAACAATAAACTTCGAGTCAGACAAGGGACTGGTGTGAGAACACTAAATAGTAGTTTTTGAGAAAAAATGTATCCCATAAAACCACGCTGCAAATAATCATGGAACGGGTTTCACTTATGATAAACAAAACCTTTTATATATCAAACAGTTGATATTATTCTTAATGACATTGTTCCAAAAAGTTTGCAAGTAATTTGGAATTTTAGCATGGAATTATTACATTATGAAATTCCTGTTATAGCTACCGTTTCTTGGTAGGTTATACAACTAATACCGTTCGGGCTCATATTCGAGAATTGGATTTCCGACAAGGACTAAGGAAAAACATATTCCTTATCCATGATGGATACACCTCTAAAGGGATGTTCCGACAATCAAATGATGATTCACTGCCAACACAAGACCAGGTTATCCCTTAATTGGATAACAACTGACCGAATATGTCATTCCACGGTTGTAACCGACCTTTAACCGGGTACCCGAATTCCATCATCCATATAAATAAAGATATTTGGACTCTTTATCATGGTATAACTTTCGATTTAGAAGGGAATGATCATACCCTAATGGTAGCGAACCACATAGCCTTGCTGCATTCATCATGTTTCGGTCATTGATGGCATGTTAGGCTTGAAGTCACATTATACAAAGCTACATTTTGTACAAAGCCATGATTTGATCCTCTACAGCTCCTTTCACTTAGCATGCCACATTTTCATTTCATAACACATAACTGACGTCGACCAACATATCACCTTTGAGCTCTTTGGTGTCCAAAGAAGAGATTTAAGCTAAAATAAGAAGTGTCTTCCCCGCCACCAATCAATGATACGTTATGTAAAAATCAATTGCTAAGCCATAACATGCAATGTTAGACACATATCCATAAAAGTTTTTTATGGGTCTGAATGAAATCGAAGGAGTTTTATTCCTCGACCAATAATTGGTGAGAAAGCCCTTACAATCTAGAAACTCCTCAAATACGTCCGGGCTTACCTCTTAGTAGGGTAATCTCAATACTGGAGCAACCTAGTGAAGAGAAGATCAATAGACTGTCCTTTCGACGTGAAGATCCCTGGTCTTCTACCGTCATCCTCAATATCTTCATTTGCTCAATTACGTCGCATCATTATTCGAAATAGTTTTCGAATATTAATCATTTAAATCTGATCTCGGTATTTTTGAATAATCATCGTTGTTTAAAAACAATATGGGTATACAGGATTGCTAAGTCTCTTCCATCTTAAATTGATTAGTAAAAACCTTTCATTGACTTAATATATTCCTTAACCGTTTATTTCTTAGTTCAGGAATTAAATCCATAAACCTCTTTCCTTAAATTTTTAAACAAAAATTTCTTCTTAAACTCGCCTCATATTTGATTTGGGGACATATTTCAATAATGTTTATTAAATCTTATTCAAAAGATTTATTAGATTTTCAACCGTTAATTTCCCATTTCAAATCATATGTTTTAAAAAAAAGATTATTCAAATCTAAATGAAGATTTCTTTTCAACTTCACTTACGAAAATCATTTTAATATCATTTCAGTAAATCTTAATTAAAAGGTTTTTATTAATTATTAAATAAATATTCCCCATTTCAAAACATCACTTTACATGAGTCGAAACGACGTAGTTTAAACCTTTAGTGGGTTAAAGGTGATGTTATTTAAGACATCATTCATAAAAAACTCAAACCAATCAATATTGGATATAAGAATTTTAAAGAAAATACATCGGCTATATATTATATCAATTTCCATATTCAATCAATACTACGGGTGGAATAACGGTATAGTCACCTTTTAAATTTCTCAAAATAGTACAAGTTTCTTTTACAGAATTTAATACTGAGTATATGAATATTGTTTTCATCCAAATAAAATTGGAAAAATTAAATTTTGTTTAAGTTAAATCTTCAAAATATCATTTTAGAGTGTCTTGGGTTTCCTTCTGATCGGTTCCAACCCTCCCCTAGATAAATGAATTGGCCAGGTAAGTTCAGCTAGTGCTGCATCCCTTGCCTTAATTATACACCCCGTTTATTGTTCCAGATCTCAGAGGCGAGATAAATGTACTAGTTATTTCTGCATATACTTAATTTAGTTGAATCTATCTTCTTCTTAAACTTGGTTAATTATTTCAAACTTCCAAATTATTATTAAAATACTTTTTAAATCCTTCTATAAATATTCCTGATTGATTTGCATAGGAGTTACAACATTGAACTCAAATTTCATAGTTATTGGAAAAAGTGTTGGGAATAAGTTATATAAATAAGGTTGAAAACAATTTATTTGAGTTAAACAACTTTTCTAACTTCCAAATTCATGAATTTCAATCCAAATCCTTTTAAATCATTTATTATGACTTATCCTAATTTTTCCCTTTTTTAATAATTTAGAAATAGTCATTTCTAAAGATTTCCTAATTTGGTCACCAAACAACAATACCGCGATTTTTTATTCAAATTTGATTTGAACATATTCCAAAATCTATACATTGAAATATGAATTTTTCCTTTTCCATTTGAAAATAAATACCATTTGGAAAAAGATATTTTTTTTCTAGAAATTCCAATTATATTTGCATCATGTACATTCATTTGAAGTTAATGGTCTAAATTCGCGAACTACCATACCACATGGGGATCTATTCTAATCATATTTCAATTTCGTATTAAAATTAATCCAGATAACTAACTCAAATTCAAAATCACTATTTCAAATTAATATTATTTACTTTGAAATGGAATATGCCAATTTATATTAAATTCTCTTTCAAATTGATTTCCACCTTTATAGTAGATTTTCATAATTACTTTAACTTTATTTCTACGTAGTTTCAGGTATAAAATTCCAACTTTTAATTTTACGCCTTATTTTCACTTAAATGAGTATAATATTCATTTACTTTGTCAAATTGGGATGAAACTAAACCAATACCCATATAATTTCGTAAAATTGGGATAACATATGAGTAGTGACATATTAACATCAATAACAACCGTAATTTCATCTATCGCAACCATTCAACAATTTTACCGCATTTACGATACGAGTGTTACAGTAATTAACACTTATAACTTGCATGAAATTAAATTCACAAGCATTCAACCAACCAATTTTATAATCAAATTATGATTATAATAAACATCCAAAACATGACTAAAATAGTTCTCACCTTCATTTCACTCCACCACATTTTAACAGTAGAAATCGATCACGTGCTCGAATCGCTTTAGCTTTAACTTATCTAAACCTCTTTCTTTTCTTCTCTAACTTTTTTAAGTATAAGATGATGTGGCATAGGGGTGTGGGAGACGGGTGTGCGTGTATAGTTGGTTGTAGGTTGTGGGGGAGGGTAGGAGGCATGTGGTGGGGTGCGTGAGCTTAAGAGGAAGAGGGTAGGTTGGGTGGAGCTTCTAGGGGCATGTGTGGGGGCATGTGGGGACGTTGGAGGTAGTGGAAGGTGGAAGTGGTCAGAGGTGGAGAGGAAGGCTATGGCAAAGCCTATGGGGAAGGAGATGTATAGCGTAACAGAGAAATGCTTTGAAATGTGTATGAACGAAATGGTGAAGTGTGGGTGAGTTTATATATTGTATGAGAGGGTTGTTAGGTCATTTTTACTAGGGCAACATGTCATGCTACTTAGTTAGGTTATGGACACATGCTAGGTTTACGTGCTTATTCATCTTTATTTATTTTTAAAAACATGAATAAACACATATCACTCTGCATGCATTTTGTATTATATATTATATTAAAGGTTAATGTTGCTTAAGAAATTTTTAATAAAGTTTTACAAAGTTAACATGTTGATACAACATTCGAACAACTTTTTGATAAAGGCTGATATTTTTATTAGTATATTTTGTGGTCGCATTTTATAGTTTTTCATATACTATATTATTATGTAAACCAAATTTTAAATAGGTTGTGTTATCATTTTAAATTAATAAATCGAAGTTCATTTGGATATAAATCTTTATTGGTAAGTTATAAAAATCCTATTTTAGGATTATACGATAAATTGGTCAATTACAAATAATTGATAAAATTTCCCAAAATCTATATAGATATTAAATCAAATTATTTAAATCATATTTCAAATTGGGTACTTATATATTCAAAATCATATAAAACATTTAAATCTGCAAGTTGGTCAAAATCTGGGTCGTTACAATAACCTGTTAATATGTTCCTTCGCAGAAAAGTAAGGTTCATCATAAAACATAAAAAATATGCTTATTGGTGCTCGTACCGACGGTAGACATGCATACCGATTAGGGTAGATAAGTAGCCAATTAGCTTGGTCATGGGTACTGAGATAGGGAGCACAATTAGAATATTGTTTGTTACGACCTGTATCGGCATCCCACTAAGGCTAGGAGACTAAAGCCGCAGGTCCTTGGAACTAAGATTGGGCATGCCATGCTAATTAGGGTAGATAAGTAGTTTATTGGGGGATGGCAAAGAGTGTGAACTAGCGATGATCGATCATTCACTGCATCGATTAGGGTAAATAATTCGTTGTTGCATCCAACGCTAGATAGGCGTCCATATGAAGGCGAATCCACATATAAGTGATGATAAGGTATGATTCCAGTTCACCTCCGAGCAAGGTTAATTAAGTGTAAGGTGCATCAACTATCATGTTAGTTCTATGATAGATAGGGAAGTCCAATCATTTGGGTTAAATTAGGGATTTGTCCTAATAATACTTTTACTGTAGCAACTAATTGTGCAAACCATCAGCCTGAACAATCAAACAACATAAGAAATCACTCTACATACTGCACAGACGCTTTACCTTATAACATTAGAACTATTATCATGTCTACTATTTTTAAGTGTTTAAATCCTAGTAGTCTCTTATATTCACCAGACTTTATGTATGAACTATTCCTCATTTCTTTGTTTTCTCCCCTTTTAGGCTCACATGGCAAAGAGTTATTCAGATATCTTAGACGAATTCAATTTGGAGTTCTTATTCTATTTTTGTTGATTTATTTTCTTTTCATCATTTTACATGCTACTGATTTATGATGGTATTTAAGAGAGGATGTTTGTTTTGTACTCCGATTTGGCATTTGAGGTTGAGATTATTTGATATTTGAGTATAATGGTTTTCTTTGAATAAAGTATGATTTTTAATAATAAGATAGTTTTATTCTGAAATAGTTCAAATATAATTATTCTTATGACTTGTGAATCTTAGTCTCTATTGAGTTTTATTATACTTAGACGCTTCGCATTTCATAGCATGACTCATTTAAGGTGTGCTAAGGGGTGTGGGATGTCACAATTTATCGATATCCACGCCAGTAAGCTATGCATTAGGAGAAGCAACCAATCATTTTTAGCAACTGTAGCCGTGAATTTAACGACGGATTCAATAAAAGCTGGAAAAAAAAACACAGAAGAAGAAGAAGCAAGGCAATTTGAAGCATCTTTGGAGAGAGTGGAACGGCTTGTTATAGATTTCAGGAGGTGAGTGGAATGATGATCTTGATTATTTAGATGGACCTTATGACTGGTGGGATGGTGTTGAACGTTGGTATTAGAGGTTTAGATGAAATGCTCCTCTTAAATTCAGAGAGCTAGATGAGATGTTTGATTTTGTGCATATCAAGGGTCATTTGCCAGTATCAAATACTTATAGATCCATAGCCTTAGGCCTAGCCTCAACCATAACCTTTCACTATTATTGACGCATTTTGTACGACAATTGGATGACTGGTGACATCTCACGCGTCCAGCTTAGAAGCCCCTCCTCCAATAGGACTGTGACTTCTAACAAACCATAACCTTTGGTTTTGACAAACCGTTTCACTATGGAGATGACATGATGCTATTTATCATTTCTATTATTACCGACTTTCAGAGATGTAAGCTTACGGAGATATTTCATTATGATTTAGCGGTCTTGGATATGATGCAGAGGCTTTCTGATATCGATTTGATTGGATACATTAATTATTTGTTGAGGAGGTTTCGCAGTGTTCAGTTGTAGTATATCTGTAGTTTTGTTTAGTTTTTTTATATTTCACTTGATTCATTGGTATTTGAGTAAAATATATGTTGTGATTTAATCAAGGTTTTAAATATCGGGTATCGATCACGTTGCGTCTCGGTGATTTTAGTGACTCGGTATCGTTTCGGGGGAGATCTCGGAGGAGACGAGTACATCTCGGGCGTCAATATCGGATTTACATCTCGGAGCTTAAAGTTCATATCAGAGCATATCGGCGTACATTTTATGTTAATAATTATATATATACTAAATGACAACATTAAAGCACTACAAATGACAGTCATACATTCATTCATAAAATGACTTAGCATGCATACCATGTATTCAGAAAATGACAGCATTAAAGCACTACAAATGATAAACAAATACTTCACAGAATGACTTTATTTAGGACATACCATGCATTCATAAAATGACAGCATTAAGGCACTACAAATGACAGTTAAAAAAGATAGCCAAACCAGAAATTGAACCGACTACAAATGACATATCATGCATTCATAAAATGACAACATTAAAAGCACTACAAATGACAGTATTAAAGCACTACATAGTCATATCTGTAATTAAACTGACAAAAATGACAGCAAATATATATATATATATATATATATATATATATATATAAAAAAATCCGAAATGTATATATTTAAAACACTAGATTTAATGAAATACCGAGTTTACACTGTTGTGTTTTATATGCAATTATTAAATAACTACATGTCAATTAAATTAAAATCACGAATTAAAATAATTTGCTTAAGTGTCCTCACTTAAATGTCGCAAACTCATCCTAAATCATTTTTGTTCCATTAGTGTCAAATTTAAAAGTGAACTACAACATTGTCAATATTATCTTAGCTATGAATGACAATAAAGGGGGCTGGGATGAGTTTTGTGTCTTCCATACCCACTTTCGAAGTGTTTGGGCATTGCCCATAGACTTGCCTTGTAGATCCTGTGTGAGTCAGAAATCTTGCCTCTATATTAAAGCTCGCAAGGGTTAGGATCGATCAGACACATCCGAAGACTTGAGAAATATCGATGTATTGATTAAAATTATGTACTAATATTCTGTCTGTTTATTTATTTACATTTTTCATCAGATACAAATAATAATGTTTTAACAATTACATGGAAAGATAATAATAACGAGATATGCAATAACAACTTATATGTGTTGGTTATTATATTACTTTTTGTAGCGCAACATAATACTATTCACTTATAACTAAAAAGATTAACGAAACAGTATTATGGTAATAAACCGGTTTCATGATATATATATATATATATATATATATATATATATATATATATATATATATATATATATATATATATATATATATATATATATATATATATATCTTAATATTGGAGATCGAGTCGGTGCGGGTTAGCCGAGCCTACAAACAATTGTATTGGTGCGTTCAAATGTTAGCCATGTTTTGCGCGCGTCAAGGTGATAGAGGTGTGTGCACATGTACTGCTGATATTACCCACCACAGAGGAAACGGAAGGTGGACCAAATAACGGCCACATAAAGCTGAGAAATTTCAAAGCTTCGTTCTCAAGTGGCACGAAGGGACATCGTTCTCTTACTATTTATTTCCCAACCATATTGAATGCATTCGTACAGAAGTGTATACATCAAGTGCTGTTAATCGTACCATAACAGTTGCAGATTTTCATTTTCAAACGTATTATCGCTTTCAAAGTCATATTTGGTATCAAAATCGCTGTTGAATGCATCATTTGAACATAGATATTTTGTTTGAACAGCAATAATTAGCTCTTGTTCTATTGAATTTAAGAAATACATATAAATTATTTATTTGACGAATGAAGCAGACCAAATAAATATAGACGGTGAATGACGCTGAGATTAACGGTTGAGATACAGTGAATACATGAAGATGTATGTCATTAGCTGCATTTCATTTGTGGCTATTACAAATTTGACAATCTGCGTTGCCTTCATGAATAGTTGTTCTACTTTTAGTCTTATGTTTTTTGATATCAACCCAACTGTTAAAAATGTCACTATATCCTAGCATCATTAATAAAAAAAAATAAAAAAATAAAAATAAAAATAAAATAAAAAAATCAACTCTTCATACAAAGTCATTATGCTAACCGTTGGAGTTTTCCATCAAGTGCTGGTACCATAGCGGTTGCAGGTTTTCATTGTCAAACATATCGCTTTCGAAGTCAGATTTGGTATCAAAACCGCTGTAGAATGCATTATTTGAGTATAGCTATTTTGTTTGGACAGCAATTATATTGCAGTCTTTGCACTTATTACGCATTCAACTAAGAACCAGAACAGCAGCATGGATTAGGGGGGAAGGCGATTTGGTTTGGTGCAATTTGAATTCCAAACCGCTTCTACATCGCATCAAATGATTGATCAAAAAATACAAATCATTATACTAACCAATCAAACGGTTCGGTTTTATTGTAATACACTTCGGTTTTTGTTTGATCCGTCTTCAACTCGTATTAAATATTAAATATGTAAAATGTTGAATTTAAGAAATATACCTGAAATATTAAATATGTAAAAATAAAGGGTGAATGATGTTGAAATTAACGGTTGAGATGCAGTGGATACATGAAGACGTCTAAAATTAAATGGTACATTTCATCTGTGGTTTGAAATTTGACAATTTGCAAAAATAATTTTATTTTTTGTTAACTTTGACTGGTACGGATTTCGAGCGTTACTGTAAGTGATTAAGGGTGTGTTTGGAGCAAGCGGAAGAGGAGAACTTAAGCGGAGAATTCTAGTTAGCGGAGAATGCGTTTGACGCTTTAAACGGGGTATTTGAACGGAACAATTTTATTTTTGTTTGTTAAATTTTAATTAATTAACATTTAAAACAAAACATGGAGGTACAACAAAATAATACAGTAAACCAAACAAAACATAAAAATACAGAATTACAACTGAAACTGAAATAATAGTAGAAATCTACGTTGCTTGGTCCGTTCTTGATCAGATAGTACTTGTAAGTCAGCAGAAAGTTGACCGCGCTTTGTCTCAAGCACCATCCATGGTATTACATCGTCATCGTTTAAGAGGTTGAATATATCTACCTTGTTCAGATTTGTAACTATGTGCAAAGCTTCGCTGAAATTAAAATCCACTCCTTCACTCAAACGTTTAACCTGTGCTATCATATAAGCGTGACTTAAAAAATTCCCTGTTGACCGTACACTGCTTGTTGTCGGAGTGTATGGGGTCAGACTTTTCGTACTTGCAAACTTTTGCACTTTCCGGGAATGGATATAATCGACGAGATCAGTCATCTTATTGTCCATTCCACCCCCGACGTTTTCTGAAACCTCCCTTTCTATTAGAGGATGAACCTACATGTCGAGTTCGCTGCGCGGGAGTTTCTGACACGTTTGGTTGAGTGGGCGGTTCAGAAACCCAAGAATGATGTGTTGGTGAATTCAAATTTGGAATAGTATTTTGTCCTTCTTCTTCTGTTTCATTGAGATGACTGTGGAATTGATCAAATGTTCATGGATTTGCGTAATTTTCAGGCAAAGAGGGAGTAAATTGTTGTGTTTGTTCGGGTTGAGTAACAGCAGGCGTATATGCTGGGGTATACGCTCTCTGTCCAGTTGCATGTGTTTCTTGAAACAGCTGTTGTTGTAGCTCCAAATGCTCAAGCGTTGACTTTCTAAATTTCAGAATACATGGCCCAAATTCCTATTTGACAACAGTAATTAATAACGAGTTTATTAAAAAAAACAGAAGTTTACCAGAAATACCTTTAAACGATCATCCCACCATGCATCCAGCCTGAAACAGTTTGACGATTAGGATTCCAATAAGCTCCAGTTTTGTTGTTCAAGCTTTCTCATTTAACTAATCCCTTCGAAGACTATCATGTTTGTGTCGAACTTTATTTTCGTCGATCAATTCTAGAATTCCATCTGTTATTGTAATGTTGATTTTGACCGCTGCAGCATTAAATTTTTCCGTCATCGCTTTAGTAACCACTTTCTTGTTATTACCACATTTACCATACGCAGCAACGGCGCATTTCAGCAAAAGTCGGGTCGATTCAATGTTCCAACGGCGCATTTCAGCAAAAGTCGGGTCGATTCACTGTTCCAGTGGTGTTTTTGTTGTCATTTAGCCATTTTTGAGTGGAGATTAGAGAGTGTTTAGTGTTTAGAGTTATATATTACAAACATCCCCAAGCGTAGGGTGGTTGTTCAAATGAATCCAACAAAAATTTCACATTCTTATGAGTCCCTCAGCTTTGACTTCCATGTCTTGTTGCAACAAATGCACATGTTTAATAGTATTACTAATCTGGCATGCTGAATCATTTGACTAGAAGAAAAAAAAAATTCGTAGCTGCATTGTCTTCATTGAGAGTCGTAATACCTTTGCTCATGTCAACTGAATTTTTTTTAAGTCCCTAAGCGAGCATCTAGAAAGTTTTGGGCCATGGCTGGGCCTGTTCATTGGACAGCTGTTTCGATGTTTTGGACTATTTTAACATCGAAAGTCATCTTATTATGGTAAGTTTCGGCCGCCAAAATTTAAGGTAGTGTTTGGTTTACCATTTTAAGTTTTGGGTTTTCGTCCATACAAAAATGTGCACAATACATGCAAATCATGAAAAACAACAATTTTAGAAAACAAAGTTAACACACAAAATAAAAAACAACTTTTATCCATTTTTCATGTTTTGAGAAATGAGCGAAAAATGGAGACCAAATCATTATTTCATGATTGCTACATCCCCTCCGCGGTCCCCTCCATCTTGCTTTTATTCTACCATTCCTCCTTCTACACCTTTAAAGTTTTGTAATTAATTTTAAAAACTAAAAACCCAAAACTCATTTTTAACCAAACACACCCTAAATTTGGACCACTTTATCTGTATAGAACTTTACTACAGTAATTATAAAAAAAAGGTTGTTGTAGGGGACTCCACTTTTAATCAAGGGATGTATAATTTTAAGAGGATTATAGCTTTTTTTTTTTTTTTTTTTTTTTTTTTTTTTTTTTTTTTGAGGGGGGGGGGAGGGGGGGGTTTCTAGTATATTTTTTAAAAATAGAAAAAGGGACGTAATTACCCCTAGCTCGTCACTTATGTTAAAACTTAACTTATTAAATTAACCGTACCAATTCTAATATGAAATTACAATTATTTATCTAATCCGATGCATTCTGATCTTCCACGAAACTTTTTTGTGTCTTCATTACATTAACCATATCTATTTTTTATTTTTATATGCAATATTAATTCGTAAGCATTAATTAGATTTTATGGTTTATATTAATGAATATTATAGTGAATTAATATCGAAACTTTAATTTATATATTTAAGGAAAGACTAATTTATTTTGTCCTTTTTCGTAATAATTATATAATAAATAAAAGTTGATACTCCATTTAATCAAATGTGAAGTCCATTTAACAATCCCCTAAATAAGCTGGAGAACATTTGATTAGTTCTAACTGTTAATTTAAAGGATGAATTTACTTTCGAATGTGTTTACCTTTAGGTAAATTAGCAATTTCCATCTCAGAGATACCGGCATACCGCGAGCATTTAAATTTACATAAATGCATATGGTGCAAAACTTACGTGAAAGGCGACATGATAAGGGTATTCTTGCCATTCGCTTACGTCCAGGTTTTGTTAAATTATCCTTTTACGCTTTTACGTTTTGCTCTTTCTTTCTGTAAAATTATCCTTTAATCTTCTCGTTTTCTTCATGAATTACGAACAACAAATCTGATTCTAGGATCAAACTTACTGATTATCATTTTCTTTTTGTTCAAACAGTTATTTTCCCTTTTGAAAATAATAGTACAGAAGGAAAATCAAGTGTACCCATTTTTATTAAGTATTTTGGTAGTTTTCAAGATGTCTAATTCTTATTAGGTGGCGATTGGTTTATTTTTTGTTTTGTCTTTTGAGTTTTCCATATTAGCTACAAAATATTGATAAAGTAAGTGGACAAGGAAGGAAGGTGGAGGGGACGACAAAGAGGTTGGAGGCATGACGGAAAGATGAATTTTACCTTATCCATCCAGTTTTTCTAAAAACATGGAAAATAAAATAAAAAATGTTTTCCATTTTATGTGTTAAATTCGTTTAATAAAAATGGTCATTTTTCACCGTTTATATATGTCATTTGCAATTTTGTTATGGTAAAAACGTAAAAACTAAAAAGGATGAACGGAACGAACCCTTACATTTTCAATACGAAAATGTTATAAGATCAGTACATATTCAAAAGTTCAAATAGGAATATACTAAGCAGACTTCACGTTGGATTGAGGAAACTAGATAGACTATTAAACTAGAATCACTGGAAATACCTTTTTTGTGAATTAGAATGAAAATAAAGTTATCATGTTGCATATGTTCTATATAACATAGTTAATTAAGTTATATTAGAGTACTGCAACTAAAGATTTACTGCGTGGTTTCCATTAATACCTATACTAGTATTTGTATGTGTACTATTTGATCTGTACTTCAATTCAATTACACAGAAAAGGGCAGCATTTTCTCTTTTCTAACAATAATTGTACAAAAGGAAAATCAAGTATACCAATTTTTGTTTAGTATTTTGATAGTTTCAAAATGTCCAACTTATTACCTCTGTTTGACTTACATTTTTTTATTTTGATTTTTCGCACATACCAAAGTACCGAGGACGGCACACATATCGTTAAAAACGATCGTTTTACAAAACGAAGTTAACGCATAAAAACAAAAACATTTTTTTATTATTTTTTATATTTTAAGAACCAATGGAAGAACGATAACAAATTCATCTATCCATCATACCGCGGTCTTCTCCGTCACTCACTTCGTCTTTGATCCGTCACCTCCGCTATACTTCAATCTTTCTGACTTTCATAATTAATGTTGAAACTAAAAACTAAAAACATAAAATAAACCAAACAGCATCCTATATTTTCAAGATGAAAATGTTGTAAGATCATTAGATATTTAAAAATTCAAATAGGAATATACTAAGCAAACTTCACATTGGATTGAGGAAACTAGATAGACTATTAAACTAGAATCACTAGAAATACCTCTTTTGTGAACTAGAAAGAAAATAAAGTTATTATGTTGCAGATGTTCAATATAACATAGTTAATTAAGTTATACAAGAGTACTGCAACTACAGATTTCTGCGTGGTTTCCATTAATACCTATATTAGTTTTTGTATGTGTACTATTTGATCTGTACTTCATTTCAATTACACAGAAAAGTGCAGCATTTTCTTTGTGAATGTTTGTGCTTTTATCAGGTGGCTAAAGAAAAAGAGAGGCAATGGACTGACTTCTCTTTTCTATTTAAATAACCGAATTGGTATTACCTCCTACTATGCAAATTTTAGAGTCAAACTAAATTAGAGGAACGTTTACTATTGATTAACTAGCAAAATTTGTTGCCTAAATTAGTAATATGGATCAACTATAAGTAGGTCCGACCCTAAAAATTTTGTTGCCTAGCACAAAATTCAAGTTGTGTAAACAAAACTACAATCAATACCTTGTTGGAACTTGAACTTTGGTTGCTTTGCTAGGAATGTAATACACAACCACATATTCATATATTTCATAGAAAATGTTATTAGTTAATATCAAATTTAAGTTAAACAAATGGTCAACTATTAGCACTACCACCACCGTCAGTTGTTGCTCTCGTCGGGCTGGCTGTCCTACGTGGTCGCTTTACTCGTCTACCCCTAGAGCCGAGTCTGCCTATAAGTGTGAAGCACATTAACTCTCAGGTTGACAAAAGGATCTGTATTATTTAAGTGCACATGCTAGGATCCATTATAAAAATACTTTCGATGGTCGGACTGAAAATTTCACGTTCCCTCCAATATTGATCTTACTTAAAAGAATCATCTCCCAAAAGTTCACATTACTAGCGAATTGAAATTTTCTCCTAAAAATCAAAATATGATTTCAAATCTCACCCAATATTCGTTGAATTTGTTCCTTCTGTCGCTCTTGTCGATCTTGGATAACCCCATACCTTCATCAATATATGCTTCCCAATTGGAGAGGCGTTCCTGGGGTAAGGCCACCAAGGCGACCGCCCAAGGCCTCCGACCTAATATTGAGTATATTTGGACATGTTCTAATAGTTTAGGGTCTCCGTCATACCAATCGGCTTAGGGCCTCAAATTTATTTTTGGGCTTCAGGGCTGGTCCAACCTAATAGTCGGTTCAAGTACTCTGTTAGTGTTGCGTGCAACTGGAGGGATAATTTGGAGATAGATTTTCGGTTTAGTTATGGAGCAGGTTGGACGATTTTGTGTATTGTGGTGGTTATTTGCTTGATTCTAAAGGGAAATGTAACAACCTTAGAATGATATGCTAGATAAAAGACCAAAAGAAGAGCAAGCTACCTACTGCAAGGGAAGTTCTGGCACCATCTCATCGGAGTTGATCGGAGAACCGTTAGAAAGGTTGCTAGAAGGTGTCAGGCAGAGGGAGGAAGGATCACTTGTGCCAGGGTTGAAGTAGGGCTGAGGGATTGCATGTGTCAGTGTAACATGTGTGCACTTTTCTGGATTGTGTACATGCATTTTTTGTAATAAAGCACAAATGGGCAGAACCAATTTGTTAGGTCTGGTTAGCCTATGTGTGAGTATTCGGTTGTGTTAGTACTTTTATAAATAGGGTCATCGTCTTTGTAAAGTGGGTGGAGAATTCAAATGATACTTTCTATTTTCCTGCTGCAAATTCAATTAAGTGCTTTTTCTTTGTAATGGCGATTAGGTATTAGTTAGTTTTACTTTTAAGCATTCATTTTCCTGCAAATTTAATTTTCTGTACTTTCTTTCTATTTCTCTTAGGATTTGCACATTAATTCTTGCATTCAGTGTTAATTTCACTTCTCTTCAATTCAGTTTTTGCTCAATCTTTCATATGCTGTTGATTACCTAGTTCTTGTTCAACTACACTCAAATTTAGGTTTAATCATTGTTCTTTGATTCATTGTTAACTTGTTAGTGGTCAGTTTTTCTCTTTGATTACAACTTGTATCAATCAGATTTGTGATATACATCTTATTTTTGAAGTTTTTTTCCTTAATTTGTTGCATGTTCTTGATAATCCATAAGAATCATTTCCACAAATACTTGTTAATTTCCCCCCAAACCCTAGTGAGTTTCTGATCATCTGAAAAACCCTATTTCACAAGTTCTTGAACCCTGAAATCGATCCATGTCATCATCTCCTCCAATCAAATAAACCTACCTTCCCATTATTCTTCCAATGCATTTCATCAAACGTTCGTACCTTCATTAACCCTAACAAAAATCCATGACCAAATCTACAATCCAAGTGGAGCCTTCCAATATAGTCGGATGGAGATTCTAATCTACTCCACGATTGAGATCTAAACCCTAATTCCCCGATAACGAGTGAGGAAGAGAATTTTTGGCAAATGCAAGCCGGTGTTTATCGAAGCCAAGAGGAATTCAATCAAGAAACCAGTCTTGGAATCATAAACCTCACCACCAAATTCGATGGAATGAAAAATCTCCTTACCAACTTAGTCAATGAATTTCAACAATTTAGGAATCAAACCCGGTGAACTCCCCGCACCCCTATACAACCTCTTCCTCAAGCGCCACCCCTTGTATCCCCTGTACAATCTCCTCCCATTCCATCCAGAGTACCAGCTAATCCTCCTCGAAGTTACTCTAACCCCCCTACCTTATCAGCCTGAACCAGCATATGCTCCTAGACCCCCTTTTCACAAATATTATTATTACCCTCCAGCACAAGTTCCTGAAATGTATCCTAGGAATGGTCCCTTTGCCACACTCAAATTGGACTTTCCCATATTCAACAATGAAGAGCGGGTAATAGATTGGATTAAGCAAGTTGAGCAATATTTCAGGTTCCATCAAACAAATGAGAGGTACTGGGTAGATATATCCTCTTTCTATTTGAGGAAAGAACCTTTACAATGGTACGATTGGTACGTGAACAATGTACCTAATGATGGTACATGGGCCACTTTTAAAGAAGAGATTATGGTAAGGTTTAATCCTGAGGAAATGGAGAGACCGTCTGAAGCTTTAGTAGGGCTGAAGCAAACCACCACTATGTTAGCCTATTTGAAAAAGTTTGAGCAGTTGCAAGCCGCCATTGAAGCTCTACCACCACAGTTTGTGTTAGACAAATTTATAGGAGGATTGAAAGATGAATTAAAGTACGAAGTACTAACTTCCAGACTAGTTAACCTCAAAGAAGCAAAGTCCTTGGCCAAAATGTATGAAAGCAAGTTGAATCTTACAAAGAAGTCTTATAAAACCCTAATCCAAATTTACCAAATAAGAACCGTAATCATCCATCTTCAACTGCGGCAAATCCCAAGACTGTTCCCACCACTAACCCAACCACAAACCCAGATTCACACCTAGAAGCCTTGGCAAAAAGCAAGGGATTAACACCCTCTGAACTAATTGAGACGAGGAGACAGAATTTGTGCTATGACTGTAAGAAGAAATGGCATAAAAATCATAAGTGCAAGACACCACATATGTACATTCTTGAGGGAATAATGCCTTTGGATTCAGGAGAAGATGATGAGAATGGTGATTCAGTAGACCAGGATGATGAGGAGAATAAGGTGGCAGAAACTACTCCTTCTATTACCTTGCAGGCAATGGTTGGGATACTGACTTTATCTACTATTGAAGTCAAGGGACAAATACAAGGCAAACCAATTCAAATGCTCATAGACTCAGGATCTACCCATAGTTTTATAAATGATGATTTGGCGAGGAATCTTGGTCTGAAAATTGATGAGTCTAAAGTGTTTGAAGTAGAGGTTGCCAATGATGAAAGACTCACTGGGTCTGGAGTGTGTAATGATGTAGTATTGAAGTGTCAAAGTTGTACTATGCTAGTGGACTTGTTGCTATTAACATTGGAAGGCTGTCAGGTTGTACTTGGAGCTCAATGGATGAAGAAAATAGGAGACGTTACCCTTGACTTGGAACAACTGCAAGTGAAATTTACTTACAACAATAAACCCTACATTTGGCAAGGCCTTAAGAAGGAATAAATCAAGGTGGTCAGTAAGAAGAAATTAAGAAAAGAACATGCGCAAGGTCAAATAACAATGATGTTTTGCTGTCAAATAAGCTCAAACCCTAACCAAAGTCATGTAGTTCCATTTGAAATAACCTCCTTACTTAACAAATACCCCAAAGTTACCAGTACCCAGTTAAACTTACCACATGTTCGTGCCCATAATCACAAAATTCCCCTTCTACCTAATTCCAAACCTATTTGTTTAAAATCTTACCGCTACTCATACCATATTAAAAATGAAGTTGAGGTCATTATCAAGAAAATGTTGAATGATGGAATTATTAGACCAAGTAATAGTTCTTATTCCTCCCCAATGGTGATGGTAAGAAAGAAGGATGGTATGTGGAGGCTTGCCTCAATGCACAAACTATCAAGGACAAATTTCCCATTCCCTTAATCGAAGATTTGTTTGATGAATTATATGGATCCCAATATTTTTCCAAACTTGACTTTAGATCCGGATTTCATCAAATAAGAATGGTAGAAACTAACATTCATAAAACAACTTTTAAAACTCATGAAGTCCGCTATGAATTTCTGGTGATGCCATTTGGATTGGTGAATGCTCCTTCCACCTTCCAAGCTCTTATGAATGATGTTTTCAAACCTTTCTTATGTCAATTTGTGTTAGTATTCTTTGATGATGTCTTAGTTTACAGTCCCTCATTAACTGACCACTTAAAACATCTTGAAAGTACTTTTTAAATTTTGGAAAAAAATGATTTAAATATCAAACTATCAAAATGCGAGTTTGCTATGAAAGAAATCCAGTACTTGGGGCATGTTGTTTATAATGTAGGAATTGCAGGGGATGCTAGCAAGGTGGAAGCAGTGAATAAATGGCCACTTCCCAGGAACTTGAAAGCTTTGAGAGGATTTTTAGGACTTACTGGATACTACCGCATATTCATTAAGAACTGTGGAGTAATAGTTAAGCCACTTACCTACATGCTGAAGAAAAATGCTTTTATATGGAGTGAAGAAGCTAAGGATGCTTTTTTGCAGTTAAAGAACAGCCACATTAACCCACCTATATTGGCCATGCCTAACTTTGAATTGCCTTTCACCATTGAATGTGATGCATCGGGACATGGAGTGGGTGCTGTTTTGACACAAGTAGGGAGACCTATAACATTTTTGAGTAAGGAACTGCATGGCAGGAACTTGAATTTGTCCACTCATGAGAAGGAGTTATCGACGCTGATCGTTGCAACCAAAAGGTGGGCACAATATTTGTTTGGGAGGCAATTCAACATAAAGAGTGACCATCAAAGTCTAAAATAACTTTTGGCCCAGAAGTTAACAACTGGCTTGCAACATAAATGGTTAATGATACTGCATGGGTTCGAATATAAGGTTGAATATACTAAAGGAAAAGAAAACATAATGGCAGATAGCTTATCCAGAAGGGATGAGGATGAGATGGGAATAAGAGAAAACTATGCTATTTCCATAGTGCAAACTCCATGGTTGCAAGACTTAAAAAATCAACTGAAGGATGCTGATTGGTACCAGAAAAAGATCAAAGAAATTCAGGGGCAGACACTAAGCAATGGGAAATATAAGGTGATATATGACCTAATTTTCTACAAAGGAAAATTTATGGTTGATCATCATCTCACTAATCTGATTCAGGCATTGCTTTATGAACACCACTCTGCACCATTGGGTGGTCACTCAAGAGTTAAAGGCACACTAAAGAGGTTAAAGACTACTTTCTATTGGAAAAGAATGAAGAGAC
This sequence comes from Allium sativum, assembly GCA_030737875.1. Classification (NCBI taxonomy): domain Eukaryota; kingdom Viridiplantae; phylum Streptophyta; class Magnoliopsida; order Asparagales; family Amaryllidaceae; genus Allium; species Allium sativum. Next base: position 558,956,136 of record CM060920.1, on the reverse strand, counting down.
ATGTAGAAAAGTATGTAAAGCAATGTGACACATGTCAGAGAAATAAATATGAGTATATCTTAATTCTAGGCTTACTTCAACCTCCCCCCATTCCCAATAGAATTTGGCATGATATTTCTATGGATTTCATAACCTCTCTACCCAAAAGTCATAAGCATATTGTGATATTTATAATTGTAGATTGATTAAGCAAATATGCGCATTTCTTTCCTCTCACCCACCCTTGCACAACCAAAGATGTAGCTGCAGTGTTCTTTAAAGGTGTCTTCAAATTGTATGGCATGCCGAGGTCTATAGTAAGTGACAGAGATGCACTCTTCACCAGAAAATTTTGGCAGGAATTCTTAAAGCTGCAAGGTTGTTCTTTGAAACTTAGTACGACCTACCATCCTCAAAGTGATGGTCAAACAGAAGCGACCAACAAATTTTTGGAGGGGTACTTAAGATGTTATATGTGTCATAAATCCCATGAGTGGGTAAAGTAGCTGCTTCTAGCTGAGTTTTAGTACAACACTATTCGAAAATCACCACCAAATAATGGTATTTAAAGTTGTGTATGGAGTTGAGCCACCGCATTACTATCCTATGTGGCTAATACAATAAAGGTAGAATAGGTAAAGGAGGAACTGTATTCATGTGATATAATGATGCAGATGTTGAAAAACAGTCTCATTATGGCCCAATAGAGAATGAAGAAATATGTTGATTTAAGGAGTGAAAGAGAGTTTGAGGTTAGAGATTGGGTATATTTGAAATTACAACACTACAAACAATTTTCAGCCAAAAATCAGAGGACACATAAATCGTCTCCTAAATTTTATAGTCCTTATAAGGTGATGGAACGAGTTGGGAAGGTGGCATATAGGTTGCAACTTCCGTTGACAACAAAGACCATCCTTTTTTCCACGTGTCTCAGTTGAAGAAGAAGCTCGGAGAACAAATAGTAGTACAGGATGACATACCCAGTTACGTTGAAGAGCTGGTGGAGCAATCAGAGAGCATATTAGATAGGTGGATAGTGCCTCAAAATGATGAAGTTGTAGTGCAGATTTTAGTTAAATGGAAAGATAGGCCAGTGGAGGATGCAACGTACGAAGATCATTGGCCAATGATTCGAAGGTTTCCAACATTAGACCTTGGGAAAAGGTATCTTTTTCATGGGGAAGGGAGTTGTAACAACCTTAGAATGGTATGGTGGAAAAAAGACCAAAAGAAGAGTAAGCTACTTGCTGCAGAGGGAAATTCTGGCACCATCTCGTCGGAGTTGATCGGAGAACCATCAGAAAGGTTGCTGGAAGGTGTCAGGCAGAGGGAGGAAGGATCACTTGTGCCAGGGTTGAAGTATGGCCGCGGGATTGCATGTGTCAGTGTACATGTGTGCACTTTTATGGATTGTGTACATCCATTCTTTTGTAATAAAGCACTTATGGGCCGAACCTATTTGATGGGTCTGGTTAGCCTATGTGTGAGTATTCAGTTGTGTTAGTACTTTTATAAATAGGTTCATCGTCTTTGTAAAGTGGGTCGAGAATTCAAATGATACTTTCTGTTTTCCTGCTACAAACTCAGTTAAGTGTTTTTTCCTTGTAGTGGCTATTAGGTATTAGTTAGTTTTACTTTTAAGCATTTATTTTCCTGTAATTTTAATTTTTTGTACTTTCTTTCTGTTTTTCTTAGGATTTACACTTTAATTTCTGTGTTCAGTATTAATTTCATTTCTCTTCAATTCAGGTTTTTGGTCAATCTTTCATATGCTGCTGATAACCTAGTTCTTGTTCAACTACACTCAAATTTAGGTTTAATCATTGTTCTTTGATTCGTTGTTAACTTGTTCGTGGTTAGTTTTTCTCTTTGATTACAACTTGTATCAATCATATTTGTGATCTGCATCTTATTTTTGATGCTTTTTTTTCCTTGATTTGCTGCATGTTCTTGATTATCCATCAAGAATCATTTCCACAAATACTTGTTAATTTTCCTCCAAACCCTAGTGAGTTTCCTGATCATTTGAAAAACCCTATTTCATAAGTTCTTGAACCCTCAAATCGATCCACATCATCATTTCCTCCAATCAAATAAACATACCTTCCCATTATTCTTCCAGTGCATTTCATCAAACGTTCGATGAAAATCCACAAAACCTTCATAAATCCTAACAAAAATCCATGACTAAATCTACAATTCAAGTGGGGCCTTCCAGGAAATAGCACAGAGTTAGATAGGTATTGGATTTTTAGCCGTGAATAGCACCATCACAATCAGTATTTCTTCTGCTTTGATTGCAAACTACGTTTATGTTAGCAACATCCTTGAGCCTACTCATATGATGTCTCATAATCATATCCAATACATAACACTATCTTTGCTTCTCCTCGAGCATTACTAACGTTCAACATTTGAACTTGACTGATGCTGCCAATACTAAGGTGTTAATCATATAACTCCTTATTTTATAAGTTTTGTTAAGTTTTATTATGATAATATTTGAATTCTTTTCAATGTTCGTCTTTTTAAGATTTATTAACATAATTCAAAGATGTAGTCGGATTCTTTATTTCTTTTTGTTTGCTTAGTCATGATATCCAATGATATGTTTTTTTGACAATGCATTAAGATGCTTTAGTCATTTTAGTCATATTAGATTCACATCAAACTTGTAGATGGTATGCTATTTAACTTTATAAATTTATTTTCTTGCCTAAATGTTATAAATCAAGTGGTTATCTTTTGTTTCTATTTTAGTTAGGTCGAAGAAAAAAGGTGTACTGCCATATATATAATAATAATTTGGATAACAAATATAGAATTTTCTATCTAAGGCAATAGACTTGTGCTGCTCCATGCAAATCAAGAATCAGTTAGATCTATTGCGAATAAAATGAATGTTAATTCAAATTTCTATTTACTATTGAATTGTTTGTTGTATGATAACCTGGTTAATGTTAAAATAAAATGAGTAACAATAAGATAATTAGACATAACTTCAGATTTGAACATAATAGACCTTAGTGACACATTAGTCTTTTTTCGTCTCTGATAAATATCATTCATCAACACTAATTATAACTTCAACCATGTGGTTGTCATCTATGTTAAATTTTGTTCTACACAAAAAGAATTCTGACATGCCAATGACTTAACATTTAAGCACTTATAAAAATTTATAATATAACTGCAATAAATCAAACTATTGCTTACATATTTATTTTACATTTTCTTATTTTAGTTCTGAATAGAAACATCGTATTTAACCAACACAAGGCAATAGTTTAAACATAGAGTAAATAGATGTGTGTTGAACAAAAATTTGTTGAGGCTGAAACACATGAGCACTGCGAGATATAACATACCTTTGGGCGGAAACTGAATTTGAGAACTAGTGAGCTTATAGGAATAGTAGCTTCTTGAACATTTGAAGCATCAGAATGTTGCATTGAATTTTGAGCATGAATTAAAGTATGGTTTACGAGCTAGTGTTGCTGAACACAGGAAGTAGTAAGAGAAGCTTAATGTTGGATAAATCTAGCATTTTAGTGAATAACATTTGGACAGTAATAAGAATGTTATTTTTCAATCTTAATATAAATCTTTAAACAAAACCTAACACATCAACTGTTGAGTGCATAACATTTGAAAGTCTGTATTGGTTTTTCTTTTTCAATTATGAATATTCATCACTAGAAGTCTTTCATTCATCTTAATCTTTAGGTAACAATGCACCAGTGATAAAAATAGTGATACGATTCCTTTATTTCACTTTCTTTAGAACTGACACCATTATGAATATCCATATAATTCTATCAAAATATTGATTTGAAATTTGAGATATTGTAGTACTCTTCCACGTGAATGACTCAGATACATGTAATAAATATGACTAAATTTCAAAATCTCACCTCTATATAAAGGTTTCGATCTGTATTATAGTATTGCTCCGGCAAGAGCTTAAACAAGGCTTTCTTGCACAAAGATATGCAATGGTTGTTTTGAAACGTATGCTCTCATACATATTTTTTATTCTTAGTGTGCTTGGATGGGTTATACATATGCCATTATAGTACTCGAAAAGAAGACATAACTATTAAAGGGACATTAATTCAATGAATCTGACTGAAATGAGGTCAGTTCTAATTTTTAGTTTGTTCCGTTTTGCAATCTGAATAGGAAGTGATTAAAATGACAGTCGGATATGCTGCAACATGATTAGGAACATGTTTGCAGCAGGAGGCTTGGCTGCTACACATGGCTTTCTTGCACCAGGAACATTTACATCTGGGTCTAGCGATGGCGGTGAGAAATAAAAGGAATATGGCTCAAAGATTGGGGTAGAAATCGAGTTGAAGGACAAATGCTACAACGTTAGAAATTACCAAAGAATGAACGGTCGTTGTTAGATGCGGCGAATTTAGTGAGAAAGTAGGCAAGGAACTATTCATGGAGAAAGTACAAGTGGTTTAGTGGAATAATGTGGAATTACAAGCATGGCTTTGTTAGAGCACTCCCAGCAGAACGGGGAGAAACGCGTGGGGAAGAAGAACAAAAAGTGCGAAGATTTCTCAGTCCCCCAGCAGCTGAGGGGGAAACAATTTAAAAAGTAACTGAAAATTTTAAACGGGGATTAATTTGTCGTTTAGTGGCTTGATTTTTCCATTTTTCCTCTAAATGGCAATCAATTCCCGATTTAGCGGTCGACGCTCAAAAAAAGAGAGGGGCAAATTGCCACTTTTCCGTTTCTACCCACGCTCGAAGTTGCGCTGCTGCAACGCGAGAGGAGAAATAAAACAGCGATCCGCCACCATTTTCAGCCAAATCTACACTGCTGGGAATGTTCGTAGACTATTATACAATAGAGAAAAAGGAAGGTGATACATTTTAGGTGTAGGAGTGGCTTCTGGAAATGACATGCTGTAGGAAGGTGAATGTTCTTTATTTTACCACAATATTCTTTATTTTGGCATTCGAACTTTATTTCTGTGCTTGGTCCATTCAATTATCATTTATACTATATAATGCAGAATTATTGTAACAGAACACAAACAAAAAATGATATCCCCTGGTGTCTATGTAGTTAAAGACCCGTTAAACTGTTAAAGCCCCACAAAATCCCTGCTATAGCCTGTAGTGCTACTGCTACGCTATATAATTCTATTTGGCGCCGATGAACAGTAGATCCTCTTTAAGCCCAACTATTTTCCGCTACACCAGCTAAATCAATGCTTTTTATCATCCGCTTTAGCAATATTAATATACAAAGCTTGATTTGGCTAGTTTTCTTTTAAAACAAATCAGTAAAGTTAGTGTACAGAGATAATTTTTAAATAAGCGTCTGATATATGGTAGAAATCTATTATAGTCATCAATTCTAATGTGTATAACCATAATTTTTTTTTTCGATTTTATTATATAAGGTTAATAGATATTAGTTTCTTCTATACAAATGATGTGAGAATGGTAATTAGTTAATTTTAAGATACTTATTTTTACATCTAATGTACTTTTTTGCATCTCCGTTATATCCTCGCAATTTCTTCGCTTTATCCCCGTTACACCTTTTGCACCTTCACCGCTTCAGAACCACTAAACGCTTTAACTGCACAACCAAGTACCCAAATACAATTGTTCTACGACATGTCCTTTCATATTATCTGCTAAGTAAATGTATTGTAGAGCCAAAAAATTAAAATAATGCACAGTTATTTTTAGTTACAAATTCAACTTAACAGAGCATAACACTTTTTGGCAAAGCCAGCGGGGTTGAATGGTCCCTACCATTTTATTTATGTTATATAAGAGTAATTTACAACATAAAAAAGATAAAGGTTATAAGGAGATGCAGAAAGTAAAAGACATGGAGGGAGATCAGATCCATTTTCTTTTGACCCGAGCATAAAAAACAAAGGTGGAGTGCATGATTTCTCTGCGGATGCCACTACAAGTAGCAGAATACACTTGTGTTCTATTACTCGTCTTGCTATGAAATATTCTTTGATTTCTTTCTTTTCAAATTTCATTAACTAACACCTTGAGTAATATTGTTGGCATCAAAAATTGGTCTTATGACGATCAACCCCCAACGTGTGTCAAATACACACGAAAAAACTATCATAGAGATACAAGAAAAAGCAAACGAATAAAGGAGACACAATATTTTATAGCGGTTCGACTTATATCGATGTCTACGTCCACTTATAATCTTTGTTTATACTGCCGATTACAGGTTATAGTGGTTTTCCAGTGGAAGAAAGTAGAGATTACACAAAATCCTTGTGTTGTTTGAGGAGTTCGGCTGAATATTTTCAGTATGCCGAGTATGAGAAGTGGTGGAGAATTCAACATGCCTTTCCATTTTCAGCAACGGTGCATTTATAGGCAAAGAAGGTGGACTGAGCCGTGTGCCACATGGCTTGTCTCATTTTCGAAATCCAGACACGTGGAGCTCGATCCACTAAAGTAGTGCGGCGAAGGGACCCGGTCTACCACTGATGAATAATTTTCGGAAATCGTTGTCAACGTGGAGCTTGATATTTGGCATATAAAAAAGAGAGCTGGTAAAAAGCTAATTTGGTTCAACAACTTCGGGAGTAGGACTTCATCCAGTGGCGCATAACTTGCTTTGATCCGATTCTGTAGGAGATAATTTTACTGGATTACTTCTGCTCCGAGATTCGAACTCGATTCGATCTTTCAGGGAATAGGTCGACCGGTCTATTGACGACTTGACTGACCGGTTTAATCTATTCTTTAGGAGGGCACTGCCATTACTTATTATATAGCCTTGGGCCCATCTGAGGTCAGTCAGCCTAAGATGTCAATTCTCCTTTGAGGCTTGGAACGCGCTGATATTTGGTAGTAGGCTTCGACTTCAAGTTGGGACGACTTTTTGCAAAAAAGTTGGTCAATGCTTTGCCCCCCCCAGAACGCATCTTTTTTGAAGAAGGAAGATGTGTTTCGGATCTTTTAGAAGAACGTTGAATAACAGGAATCCAGGAAATCAAGGTTCCACCGAACCACATTAAGGTCGGAAAACTGATGATCGACGATTGTATTAAGGTCGGAAAACCGACAACTGCTAAGGATCGTATTGAGGCTAGAAAACCGATAATCATCTAAATGATTGTATTAAGGCCAGAAGCTTGTGAATGAGAGTGAGTTGATCTTTGGTAGGAGTAGAAGAACTGGGATCCGCCTATTAAATGATACCTGCAGAGATTTGGAGCACGAACATAATCCATGCTCGGTTTATGAAGTGGGATATAATCCATATCTGGAGGACGAGTATAATCCATACTCGGTTTTGCTTGGCAAGACGTTATAGTCTTTTGGTACCAAGATCCTTGAGGTCGAACATTAACCATGTTCGTGGAATGATCAAAGGTTTCGAGCATAAGTCGTACTCATACTGGGAAAAGGAGTTTGTCATGCCTGACAATTGGAATATTAATGCTGATATTAACCATACATAAAGGACGAGCATAAGCCATATTCGGTTTTGGCGAGCATAAGCCATGCTCGTCCTAGTAAAAAAAGGGTGTGAGTACTAGCCGTACTTGGCTTTGAGGCTTTTGGCGAGTACCAGCCGTACTCGACTTAAAAGAGTGGAGTAGGTATGATGGCAGGCGTTGACCATGCTCGGTTTAGAGATGGTGGATAGCAATGATCATCCCGGAATTGGCGAACATTAACCATGCTCGACTCATGGAGTTGGGAAGATACGGTGGGGTGCATCGACCATGCTCTATTTAGAGATGGTGGCTGGCTTTGACCATACTTGGTGAGTATTAGCCATACTCGGCTTAGATTAAAGATCATGCTATCCTGACAAGGGTCTTAAATAAATCAAAACATAATCCATGTCCGAGAAAGAGAGTTTATTGTTGCTAAGGAGCTATTATAGAAAAATAAAAAACAAATTCTAAGAGAGTGATTGTCGAATCCAAAGCACGCCTAGGTGCTAAATCCTAACCCCATACATGTGTACTTCAACATAATCGCATTATTGAAAAATAATAAAAGTGCATTTCTTATATCCTAAAAAAGGAGTGCATGGATCAGTTGATGATGATGCCACGATTGCGCGGTTTAGGGTCCTTTTCGTTTCGAGGAGCTCGTGGACCAACCTGAGGAGCTTGGGCAGAGAGTTGTGGCGGCACGACCAGTATAGATTTCTTAACATATTCGGGTAGCTTTCCACGTCTGACCCTTTCTTCGATGAGATCGCGTAAATGTCTACACTCATTGGTGCTATAACCTGCTATGTTATGGTACATGCAATGTTTTCCGGACTCGAGCTCTCTCTGAGTCGTCTCACTTTGAGGAGGTTTAGGGAAAGGTAGAGAGCCTAGCACTCGAGGTAGATATCAAACAAGGATAAGTTGAGCTTGGTATATTGGTCGTACTTATCTTCTCTCCGGGATCGTACGTTCCGAATGTTCTTTTCTAAGACTTTTCCTTTGTTCTGTCCATTGGTGTTGTATGGACCTCTATCCTTCGTAGCAAGTACCTCGTGGCTTTCCATCTTGATGCTAACATCCTCTTGGCAGAGGAACCTGTCGGTTTCGGCATAGAAATCTTCAATGTCCCTAGGGGGATCTCTGATTAAAGAGATCTTGAATTCTGATCGGTTCTGGACACCAGCTATGGTGGCCATCAGCACCATCGTTGGCTCAGGTTGATCGAATGATGCTACGATCGTGTTGAATCTTTCTAAGAAGGAGCGAAGGGTCTAGCCGGACCGTTGCTTGACGGAGGTAAGTAACATGACAATCTTCAATCAAGAGATGTGAATTTTGAATTGTTTGATGAAGCGGGTGACCAACATAATCCAATTGTTGATCAACTCAGTTGTTAACTACTGGAACCACATGTCAGCTATGTCGGTGAGAAAGAGAGGGAAGCACTTGGCCATGACATTAGTTGACGCAGAAAGTACTTCCATGTGACACATGTATCGTATAAGATGAATGATCGGCTCGGTCCTACCGTTGTAGGGTTCCAGGACCGGAAGCTTGAAGTCTGGAGGATTTCTGGAGTTATTGATTTTCCATGTGAATGGACAACGATGGATATCATCCACGTCTTGTTGAGAAGATGTTCCTATTGTGAAGTGTTTGATGATGCTTGCAAGTTGGCTTCCATCTTTGAGGAGTCGTTTCCATGAATCCAATTCTACACTGGGGACATCGGTGAAAATCCCTGTGTTGGGCCTAGGTGGAAGCATGCCCCAAGCTCCTGGGGTCGGTTTGGGTCGACCTCCGAGAGTTGAGTGAAGGTGAGGGTGTATTCCAGACTCAGGACATGGTTCAGCCGCAACTAAAGTCTCCTAGTTATTGTTGGACTGAACAATACCTACGGTGGTGGGATCGGGACGATTCAGGTGAGTGGTATCCATCTGGGATCAGTATTGCCCCTGCCCAGAGCGATGTTAGAGTGGTTTATAGTAGCGTTTCCCTCTGTCACGTTGGGGACCGATATGGTAGAGTGGTCTTGGTGATGCAGAGGTTGTTGTCCTTAGCTCTTCGTTGAAAGGGAGGCTGCATAAGATGGGTTTGCAGTAAAACATTAGGTCGAACTGGATGCTGCAACGTTCCCAGTTCGGGCTGACCCAAAGGTTGCACTGGATCAAGAGATGTTTGTCCCGGAGTTGAATCGAGCCCTGGAGTGGAGGAAAATTGGTCGGCTGATCTGGTACTTGGCCACGAATGATCTACGGATCTGCAGCTACTAGAAATCCGTTTAGTGCTAGCAGTGATGATCCTAGCACTGGTCGATTGGGAAGTGAAGTTGAACCTGGAGGAAGCAAGGGTGTGGATCGATTTGGGGCTTGGATTTCCCTAGACCGAAGATTGGTTGTTGCCCTAGCCTCGCCCAGTATAGAAATGATACTGGAATATGAGATCCTTTTTCCATCCGAGCAAGGTGGTTGTTCATCACTTCCTGCTGATGCTTGAGAAGTTCACCCTGAGATGCCATCTGGTTTCCGAACTCAGCCAAAACTTTATCCATATCGTCCTTGGTAAGATATTGAGATGGTTCTTCATGGGAGGAAGCCTCATGGCTTGCCTCCATTGCTGCTGTTCCAGCTGCGTCAGCAGGTTGAGATTGGGAGTGAGAAGGTCCTGTGTCCTTCTTCCTCTTTGTCATTGTTTCCTTAAGAGTTGCCGAAGGTTGTAGGGTATATCTATGTGCCCATTCCTGGTGTGCCAAAGTATTGACGTCAAAAGTTGGTCTTATGACAATCAACCCCCAACGTGTGTTGAATACACATGAAAAAACTATCACAAAGATGCAAGAAAAAGCAAATGAACAAAGGGGACATAATATTTTATAGTGGTTTGGCTTATATCGATGCCTACATCCACTAATAATATTTGTTTATACTGTCGATTATAGGTTATAGTGGTTTTTCAGTGGAAGAAAGTAGAGATTACACAAAATCCTTGTGTTGCTTGAAGAGTTCGGCTGAATATTTTCAATATGTCGACTATGTGTGGTGATCGAGAATTCAACATGCCTTTCCATTTTCAACATTGGTGTATTTATAAGTGAAGAAGGTGGGATGAGCCGTTCCACATGGCTTGCCTCATTTTAGGAGTCCAGACACGTGGAGCTCGATCCATTAAAGTAGTTGCGGCGGAGGGACCCGGTCTACTGCTGATGAATAGTTCTCCTTGGAAATCGTTGTCGACGTGGAGCTTGATATTTGGTGTATAAAAAGGAGAGCTAGTCAAAAGCTAATTTGATTTAGTAACTTAGGGAGTAGGACTTCGTCTGAAAGCGCATAACTTGCTTTGATCTGTTTCTGTAGGTGATAATTTTACTGGATTACTTCTACTCCGAGATTCCAGCTCGATCCGATCTTTCAGGGAATAGGTCGACCGGTCTATTGACGACTCGACCGACCAGTTTAATCTTTTCTTTAGGAGGGCGCTGTCTTTACTTATTATATAGCCTTGGGCCTATTTGAGGTCGGTCGGCCTAAGGTATCAATTCTTCCTTGAGGCTTGCAACGGGATGATATCTGGTAGTAGGCTTCGACTTTGGGTTCAGATGACTTTTTGCCAAAAAGTTGGTCAACAAATATCAATAGCTCATATATTGCATCTTGTTTCCATCTAGTAGATTTGTAGATATTCATCGATTCTTCTTTGCTTCTATTAGAGGTGAAGCAAAGCCGTCTTTTATCTTCTACCATAAGAAGTGTGTGTATGAACATCTAAAGAATAAGTGTTTTATGTCCTCCTGCCCAGATCTACAGAATACACATTCTTTCGAAACATTCATCCCTTTGCGAGCCAGATTCGATAGTTTGCAGTCATTTTGAAGAACTTTCCAAAGAAAAAAGTTAAGCTTTTCATTGCTCTTGCAATTCCATATTCTTTTGCACCAAGGGAATTTGTTTAAGCGCATTTCTCATGTTAGAGCAGCAAACACCAAGGTTGTACAGTGTTCATTTTTTCCATCAGTTCAAACATAATCATTTTACAGACTAGTAATATGGTTTATCATTATATTGCTGCCATATTCTTTGTACTATGTTGTTACTGGTTCTTGGAAGGTTAACTTTTCTAATGGCAACATAGGATATAACTCTAGAATTTAAAGGAATACTACTCTACATTACATCTACATGATTTATTTTCTCTGAAAGAGTCATGCCACTTCGAAGCCAAGGAGTGAACCAAAATTTAACTTTGCTGTCAGAAGTTATTTGTATCATGGAGTGAGGTTTCAGCTTATCTCTAACCATGAGCATTGTCTTCCATACCCAGCTTTGAGATGGTTTAGAGTCTGATGTCTATATTTCATCATTTTTTAGGTTTTGGTTAATAGTCCAATCAACCTATAAGGATTTATTTCACAATACCAGATTACTGAAGTGTTTTGATAGGGCTGTTATATTCCACTATATGATATTCTTTATTCCCGGATCCTTTTTACTTTTTGGCGTTTCTAGTTTGCATTAAGCTATAGGATACATCTTAGTAGAGTGTATAGAGCCAGACCATAGGAAATTCCTCATAGCAGTTTTAAGCATTTCTAGCAGTTTATAAGGAAGAATGAATGTTCTACACCAACAAACTATAATTAAAAATCTAATTGCATTTAGTATCACTGGTCTTCTAAGTTGTGATAGAAATACGTTTTCCCATCTGGAGAAAACAAAGGTGATTTTCTCGTATAATGAAAGACATTGAGCAATGGTTATTCTCTTGGTAGCTAAAGGAATTCCTAGGTATGTCATGTTATTATCTATAGGAGACATATTGGTTAATGTAAGGCATTCTTGAGCTTGTTCCTGGAAAAGACCGACGAGCAATGTTTGGGAATTATTGAGGTTTATTTGAAGGCTAGAAAAGGAATGAAAGTAGCATTGGATGTTTATTATTATTTGAAGAGAGGAAGGGGTAGGTTTGGTTAATATAAGAAAGTCATCAGCAAAGGCTGGGGAAGTGATCTGTGGAGATTTACATTTCGGGTGAAACACAAAGTTCTTCAGAGCCACTTGTCTTTCAAACTCTATGTATGGTTTCCATTATGCTTATGAAGAGGTAAGAAGATATTGGGTCTCCCTGCCTTAATCCATTATTGCCTTTAAAGCACACTGCAGTATAACAATTGAAGACGAGAGAGTACCTAACCGTAGAAATGCATATATATGTCCATTGTATAAACTTGGCTGGGAAATTCAATTTCTCCAATATGCATAAGAGGGCATACCAGTTTACAGAGTCAAATGATTTTTTAATGTCTATTTTAAGCATTGCTCCAGGGGATTTATTTTTTGCAGCATAACCATTGAGGAGTTCGTGGGTCAGAAGAACATTATAAAGAATATTATGTTTTGGAAGAAATCCTTCTTGGTTAGGGAGATTGTATGTTGAAGTACTTTCTTGAGTCTCTTGGTAAGAATTCTGGATATTATTTTATAAATCACATTGCGGCAAGCATTGGTTCTGAAGTGGGAGACAACTATTGGGTGAAGGGTTTTCGGTATAAAGGCAAGATTTTTTGAGTTTATAGAGCTTAGAATTTTGCTTTTCTAAAAAAATGTACTTCTTTGAGCATTTCAGGAGAAATAATGTCCAACAATGTATATAGAAGGGTATTGTAAAACCATCAGAGGAAGCAAATTTTCTCATGGTGAATATAGATTCTTTTATGTCTTCATCTGTGTCTTGCCTAGTAAGTAGATCTTGCATATCACAGGAAATGGTGGCTATTGGGAGATAGGAGATAATGATAGGTTTGGTTCAGAAGGCAACTTGCCTAGCGGGTCACTGAAGTAGGATAAGAAAGCTTCATCAACAGAAGTTGGAGAGGAGTGAGTTTGACCCTATAAATCATTTATCTAGTATATGTATTCTTTGATTTTGTTAATCTTCAAAGATGCATGAAAAAGTTTGAAATTTCTATCACCTGGACCATTTCTACTTATTCTTTTATTGATCATATTAGCTTTATACTCTAATGCTTCTTCCAGTTTCATTGTTAAATTCTTCTCTATTTGATAGTTGCTAGGATCAACATTAGGTTGAAAGGTGAGCTGCTATACTTGTTCTAGTTTTTTTTTTTTTTTTTGTTATTTTGTTATTTCAGTGGATATTTTATTAACTTTCCCATAGATAGTTTTAGACCATTTCCTTAAAGCTTCCTTTGTGTTTTTGAGTTTCTTCTCCAAGTTGAGCATTGGGTTTCCAAAGGTTTAAATCTTCCAAGCTTCATCAACAACCCGTAACATATATGTATTTTTTGTCCGTTCAGCAAAGAATTTAAAGTTTACCTGCTTAAAAGAGGTTGTTGTGCCAAAGGAAAGAATCAGAGGGCAAGGATCAGAGAGGAAGAGCATAGGAATTGTTATGTGAATGGAAGGCCAGGTGGTAAGTGTTCTTATGTTCATAAGGCCATGGCTAACGTTGGTAAGTGTACAAGGACCAATTAAGCTTTTGTTTGACTATGTAAAAGGAGAGCTAAATGAAGAAATTTCTATCAGAAATGCATTAGCATGGAAGTATTAAGTGGAGATAGGTCAGCTAAACTCAAAGGAATGTCACGAAACTTGTGAGAAGTAAGATATGAGTAGTTGAAGTCACCAATCACTATCCATGGGTTTGTTTTTTGGCTAAAGTGTGGGAGATAATCAAGCATTTTTTGCTTAACAAATGGAGTGTTACTAGCATAAGTAAAGGTAAAGAATAGGGTGGTAGAAGTTGGAATGTGACAGGCTTTAGTGTGGGTAAATTGGAAACCATATAGAATATTGGAAGTGAGAATGAAGGAGGAGGGATCATAAAGAATCAGGAGCCTACAATAAGGGGATAGAGAGTGAATAGTTATGGATAACCAGCTTTGGTTGATATAGCAAGTGGTTTTAGAAGAGAGTATAAGGTTGAATTTGGTTTCACAAAATTGAGATGAGGGATAGATGGTGATCATGTATGAGATTTTTTATTTGATCAAGCTTTGTTGTTTTGTATGCTTCCCTTATGTTCCATGCTGCAATGTTTTTCAACATAATTAAACTACAAAGGGGTTTTGGAAGCACTTTTACTTCTTCTAGGAGAATATGAGGGAGAAATACAAGGGAAATTTTGATGAAATGAGTCATTTTCACATTCAGAATCAATAGGGTATAAGTCTATTACTTCTGAAGTTATGTCACTTTTCTTTTGCTCTTTTTTTCTTCTTCTTTCTTGGGTTTAGATCAGAGATTTTTGCTTTCTTTGTTAACTTTGGCCTTGCTTTCTTCTTAAGACATAGTTTAAAGAGAGGAGGGGATTTTTTTTTTGTTTGAAGGGAGTTAGAAGGAGATGTGTATTGTGAGGAACATACAATAATTTTGGTATATTTGAAGAGGGTTTTAATGGATATATGACTCTATAAGGGTAAGGAGGAAGTGGAATGGTTGTTTGAAGTGATCCATGAGTGAATTGCAGTATATTTGGAGATGATAGCCGTGGTGGTAATCTAGAAGCATTGGTGAACTTGTGAGGAGGATTTGATTTGTAGGATGGTGAATAGGTCTATCAATTTCGTACCCGACCCAAAACCTGCATGGAAATTAGCAGGTCAACCCGATCCATTTAGTTGGCGGGTCATTTTCGGGTCAACCCGAATTTGACCCTTTTATAAACGGGTGGGTTTAAGGTTGACCCGCTAACCCAATTTCGATCCGCCAAACCCGATTATGTGTTGTATCGCTTCGATACTGTTAGTCTTTTATGTATGCTATCAGTGTTAGTTTTTTTATGTATGCAGTAACTAGTATGCTCGTATATTCTTGTGTAAGCTGTTATATTTTACTAATTTATTCTTGTATGTTATTAGTTATATTTTACTTAAACAGCTTAATCTCTTCCATATTGTTAGTCTTTTATGTATGCAGTATGCTCACATATTCTTATATATGGAGAATGGTTTTTGGATATGTGATTTCATGCTTTATATATGCGCTATATGTTGGTGATTTTGTAATTTGTTGCATGTTGGTGATTTGGTTCTTTTGTTATTTATATTAGTGTGAAATATTTGTCAATGGGTCAAGCAGGTAAACCCGACCCACATGACCCGTTTAGTTAAACGGGTCGGGTCGGGTCAACCCGTTTATAAACTGGTCGAGTTAGGATTGAGAAAAATGTCCCGTTTAATAAACAATCCGAACCCGACCCATTTATAAATCAACCTGACTTGACCTGCCCGGAACCCGATCCGTTTATAAATCAACCCGAACCCAACTTGATCCGACCCGAACCCGACCAGACACGACCCTTTGACAGCCCTAATGGTGAATGGTTGGATTTGTTTTGGGGCAAAACAAGGTTAGATGAAATGTGGTAGGTGGGCATAACTTTATTGGTACATGCAAGTGCATTAACTCTACCATGCACAATATCAATTGAACGTGCACATGTATCTGAATTATCTACTTTCTTATGGCATTTTCCTTCTTTGCTTTTGTTAGTCTCTTTTTCTTGGCTTTTCCCTTTTTCTTGCAGCATATTATCATTAGCATCTTCAATTTTTTGCAATTTATTCTCTTCACATTGATCAGTGATTCTGATTTTCCCTTCTTCAGCTTCATTTCCTTCTTCATTTTCTCCTAACTTTTGTGCAAGCATTTTCTCCTTTCTCATTTTGATCAGGTATCTCTTCCACTGTTTCATTCAGTACTAAGAAACTGTTGAAAACAATAGTTCCCATATTAATATCAGTTTGCATTGCTTTAGATGTCTCTTCTGTATTTTTTGTATTATTTGAGGCAGAGGCTGCTTTGGTCATACTACCATAATATTTTACATTAGCATGTAACCTTCTTGCTGATTGATATACATTAATTTTCTTTCTATATGCTGGCACTTTCATCCAAGTCCTCTTTTGCTTTTTTGCTAGTTTTTCCTTTATTATTTGTTCCTCTTTCTTCTCATTTTCTATGTTTTGCACTTTCTCCACTTCAATTTCATTTCCAGCTGTAATTATTTGTTCAACTTCCTTACATTCCATGCTCTTGTGTCCAAAGACCTTGTAGTGCACACAAATGTCAGGCTGTCGTAAGTATGATACTTGTATTAACTGGGTAGAACCATAAGGGTTCAGAACTGGAAAGGAATCAAGCAATTCATTATATGGAGTTATTTCTATTAGGCCCTTTGCATCTTGAATTCTTGTCATAGCTTCAGTAGCACGTTAAACAAAGCACAGTAAGCATGTGTATCTGTATGTATGTATGTATGTATATTAAAACCACATTAATTCAAATTCCAAACCAAATACATAATCACAATTACAGGGTTTTTGGATGATCATGAGAGTTTGGTTTTAGCCCTGAAACTAGTTGGTATGCCAATGGATGAGCTTGCTAGCTGACTGATAATGATTATAATACGCACAGACTGTATGTGGGAGAAGTACTAACCGCTCAAATAAGATATTATTGGAATTTTATGAAATTCAATCGGTCTATCAAACATAATTTTTATCGAAATTTAAGTTGAATATTTACAAAATTTAATTATTTTTTATAGAAAATAACCATGTTAATCTTGTTTTATAAAATAAAAACAATTATAACGCTGAAACATATGTACGAAAATTAGCTATGTTCTACAAACTTTTAACTAAGTTAAGCACGTTTTATAAAAGAAATAACTAAGTATTTAAAAAGGTTAAGTTTTATAGCAATTTACTTAAGTTTACCACGAACTCGGAGCTCCATGAACATCCCCTTATATTTGACACTTATAGGGATATGAATGCAGGCCTGCATTCACGCTCCTCCAGTTCCTCGGAATTTTTATTAATCTGATAGGAAAGTCGTAGCGGTATATCAATAGTAGATGTGAGATGATTGGTGGAACAAGGGATGAGTTCTGGTCTTATCCTTGGTATAATAGGAAGCAAAGATATAGTGCACTGTGTGTGCATGGTTTGTGTGTGAAATCCGTAGAGGAAAAATCAGTTTTAACTGGATATTTGCTTCTAAAGTCGAATTATTGTGAGTTGCTATGACATAGGAATAAGAAAATGGGCTGGCTTAATTAGTAGACTGATGAGGACAAGGACTACTGTTTTGGAATGTTTCATTTCTAGTAAGGACTTTGTACACCATATATTGGCTAATATATGAGAAAGATGTTGGCATAAAATGGTTGAGCAATTAAAACAACTGATGCTATGGACCTTAACACTGGGTTTGGCCTTAATAATACTTTATTGAGCCATAAGAGTCACCTTATATTAATGCATGGGTTTTATAGTATGTGCACTGGCTATTTTGATGTTGGTTTAGAATGTTTTGCAAAAATAACTGGAACTGCTGAGCTTTGTATGAACATTAATAACAAATAGGTACATTATATTATTTTGATTGGACACTTAGTGATAATGTATTTAGGATATAGTCAAATTAGCTTCCATATGATTAATACATAAGCGACTCTGAAACTTTGTATAATTTTAACCATTATCGTATCTTTATATTGACATGACATAAGGTTTGTTTCCCTAATGTCCTAAAAAACCAGGCCTCCAATTGCATGATTATTAACACACTATTGTTTGTTTCTCTGATCTGCTTAAAGGCTGCAAGTATCAGTTTTTTATTGAACGGATTTTTTTTCTACAACTCTTGCAGTGATACAAACATTAGGAATATGCACTTTGGTTAGAATTTTTTTGGCTGGATTTCTGTATACAATGGATTTCAAGGCAGTTTTGTATTCAAATTTGCTATTAGAGCAAATAGCCTGTTAGCACATTCATATATATATTATAATATTTTTATTCCCGGCAACCAAGAGCTTCTCCGATAGACAAATTCTATTTTTACCCAGCTTATTGCTAAGTAGCCCCGCAAAATACAGCAGAAACGAGTAAACTCGTCATTTTGCTGAGTAGTCCCACGTTTTATTTAAAAAACACCAATAATACTCTTCCTCGCAATGGCTTTATGTGGTTTCTTAGGGAACCACGTAGAGGAACTGTTTGGTATCATTAGGTATCACGCAGTGTCCCTACGTGGTTCGCAACAAAACCACGTAGAGTCACTACGTGGTAAACTGAAAATTGGAAAAAAACTCAAAATGGACAATTTCGTCATTGACTCTTTTTTATAAAAATATGGGGCTACTCAGCAAAGATGGGTTGAAATAGAATTTGTCTCTCCAACAAAACGTTAGATTTACAAATCTTGTAAACCTATACCCAAAAACACTTCCAATAGAGTGTGGAAAGAGCAGTTTGTACGAATTTCAACGGGTAGAGTTCCGAAATCCCCAAACTATTAAGGCGCTTGTTGAACAAATGTCTAAAATCAGGTGTTTGTTCAACAAACGCCTAATTAATTTCGTATGCAATAATAAAATAGTTGTTTCATGTAGGGATGAAGTTTATCTCAAATAATATAGCTCCAAACTATTGAGGCGCTTGTTAAGCAAACGCCAAAATAATAGATGCTCCACGTTTGCTCAACAAACACCTAATTAATTTCATGGGCCCACTTTTGCAATAATAAAATAGCTGCTCCACATTTCTCTTCAATAAAATAACTGCTTCATGCGACCTCTTTTTTAACTTATCCAGGCGTTTATTGGAAAAAGCCTGGTTTTCAAGCGTTTGTTGAACAAATGTCTGACCCAAAAACTGTTGAAGAATCCCTTATTCCAACAACCCGGGGTGCGAAAAATCGAAAATCCACACCCCAAACTGTTGGAGATGCTTTAAAAGAAGTTATGCTTATGGGTGCTTTTTCTTATGGCGTCAAATATACATTGCCTAAATATGCAAGTACCTTCATTGTTGCTAGTGAGATTCTGTATTTTCATTGAAAAAGGTTAGCTGTCTTTTGTTAATCTTACTATGCTACAAAGCATAAACGTCCATCACTTGGTGTTGCCAGTTATCATCTGCCTCTTTTATTTTATATGTACAATAAAGTCAACTATTGCAAAAATGATAATTAGCTAAATGGTTGAAATCTATATCGTAAACTTGCTTATCTGTCACCCTATGAAATGTATAGATCCAGTTGTTAATTCTAAAGCTTAGGTGTGCAGATCCTGAGATCCAACATTGAAATTAAGATTCTTGAAGTGCATTCTTATGATCGGGGTGTACTATGTGTCAAGGAACAGGTCAAGAGGTACGTGCATATATCTATCGCCCTTTGCGCTTCGAGTACAAACTAGTTGTTTTTTATGCTTAAACTGTTACATCCATTTATATTCCTTCTAGATTTCACCATGATTATATAATCAGGCAGCATAACGATATTGCATACGAGAAAAACCATTAGAAAGAATGGAAGAATTAAGATACCATTTTATCCATCTATTTGAAATATTATATTGGGAATACTAGAATTATTCGAATAACTTAAAAGTTCCCTAAAATGATTGTATGTGGAATGCGTTAAGAGGAATGCTACCTTCCGCGACTTGTAGCTTATTAGAATTGGCGAAAGGTTAGGCTGAGGAATGACCCTAGCATCACTTAACAGATTAAAAACTGACCAAAAAGATATAACACTAGGGGTAAATTATCTTCTTGAATTAGGATAAGTAAAATTAACAACAAATCATTACTTCAAGTGAAGTAATATCACAAAATCTATCAACAATTGAGTATCCAAACAGGATATCTCAAAGGAAGCAAGAATGACAATATCAGTTAAATTCAATGAATCGGCTCATTTCCTTGGTTGAAATCGGCTCATTTCCTTAGTTAAATTCAATGGGATATGGTATCATTAATTCAATTATGGAATATGACAGAATAAAATATATTCCTAGACATACTTCAATCTTGCCCCAAAGGACATGGAAAGGGTCAAGGACACGAAGATTAAGGGATATATAACACTTGTATTGCACTTAGATTGTATCGTAACATATGTCTCTATTATGTGTTTATCTTATTTTGTTCTGAACTCAGCCCTGATACCAAGCTGTGACGCCTTACCCCGATGCCCACATTAACAAAGAGCATTACTTGGTAATATTGTCTGTTAGTGCAAAGAATAAGGCTAGCTAAGAGCGACCATCTATAGTCTTATCCTAAAAATCTACTGAATACGTTGATGAATGCTCTAACTATTTCTAACTCAAATGGTTTGACATATCAAATAAATGCTTAGTCCAAAACTATAGGTGGCTAACGGATCCTTCAGAATAAAATACAACAAACGAATTCATATCACATCACGAACAATAGGTATCATGCATATACACATATCCAAATACATCTCTAGAGTAATACAAAATGATACAACATATGTTCTATGACGACCACGATATATGTATATATATATATGTATATGTATTGTTAGACCAAAAAGTGGCTCTAACACCCAAATTAACTAAAATCGAAATAAAATAAGATCAAAAATAAAATGGAGACACGGGATTTATAGTGGTTCGGCGTCGGAAAGCCTACGTCCACTTTATAATCACTTTCCTCGATGATATAGATGTATATACAATGAGATAATCACTCAATTTCACTCACTTTTCATGTACATTCACTCTATTATCTCAAAAAATACTTTGAATGACGATTTGGATTGTTTGGGAATGCTGAGGTTCAGTTCTCAAAGGTGTTTGAACTCTCAGAATGCTCGAAAAGATCCTTTCAAATGTCTCTTGACGGGGTATTTATAGGTGGAAATTCACTCAGAATCCGGTTCGGGTCGGAGCTACGTGGCTTTCATCCCATCGTTCTCGGGCTCAGATGGATTCCAGTGCTGACAGCGCAACAGATTAGTGGTCATCATGGGCAGTAAATGGTCATAACTACTCCGAACATCCAGGAGGTCGTGGGGTGAAGTGATATGGTATGTTGGGTTCGGTTCGGAAGAGTGAACAGAAGGTGTTCGGATCGGGGCATCCGATCCGACCCGACCTGAGCTGAGCCTGAGTCCTTGTCCATTTTGCTCTGTTCCGTCCCGAACTGGTAGTAGCCCTCCGACCTGATTGCGTAGTAGCCCTCCGATCCGATTGGGTAGTAGCCCTCTGATCCGATCCGATGCTTTTTAAGAAGGAATGTTCTTCAACGCTTGACATCTCGACTTTGTGTTGCCTAGTTCACAAAGTAGGCTAACATTTTGCCCCCTCAAAGGATGCTTCTGTTGGATACGGAGCATGCTTTGATTGTCATTGCACAGTGCCTTCCTGAAGTTGAATCGTTGAAAAGTCGTCCCTATTGACATATAGAGACACGTTACTTCAAGGAGTTGCATCTTTTGGTGTTTATATATGTACTTCGCATAGTACGTAAATCCCTTTCTTTATTTTCAAACAGCTTGGAGAACTCTTGTTAATATTCGATTATCCTTCCAGGTAATTTTCCTTTTGATTTTTCTTGTGCTTTTATTTCCTCTTCGAATTTTAATTCAATTTAAATGCCAAGTTGACATATGTAATTCTGTTCGGTTCGGGCTTCGACCTGAATGGCTCCTTCTTTTCCTCTGTTTCGTATTGGGCTAGCAGGCCAAACTGTGTTGCTGCGCTCTTGATCCGGTCCGAGCGAGAAAATGGGGCAAGAATACAAGGGGTCAGCGCTATTATATATAAATCCATCTCCCTTCTTCTTTCTTCTTTTTCTATTATTCTCGTTTTCTAATTCACATACCGAAACCCTAATTCTCAAAAAAATCCCAAAAATTGTCGCTTCGATTCTTGAAATAAACATATAGGTAGTCTCAAAACCCTGAATCTTATTGTTGTAACTACCTTTAATTAAGATTTTGCGGTTAATTTGAACAAATTGGGCATGTCCATAGCATGACTTCGACGCCATGGTTACTTCTTTCATCGCAGTCGTCGCTGGTGGCTCTGCCATCACCTCGAGGCGCTGGGAGGTTGGAGAGGATATATGCTCATCCCTATATGGAGTTTTGGAAATCGAATTGGGTGCAAATGTGGTTGAGGATGAAGAAGAAGATACAGAACGTGGAGGATCGGTTCAGGTGGAGAAGCATGGGGGACGTAGGAGAAGAGAAGGATACGAGGTTTTCAGTACCGGATCGGGTCGGAGTTAAATGTGAAAGAGGGAAGGCGAAGTCTACCTAGCCGGATCGGGTCGGAATGTGGATCAAGGAAGAAGGGGTGTTGGGACTCAAGTTCATCCGATCCGCTCCGAACACATAATCCTGAACCGATCCGATTAGATACCCACTTATGACCAAAGCAAAGCCTTACCTCCGATCCAATCCAATCATTTATACCCGAACCGATCTGAAGCAGCCCCATCTTAATACACAAGAGTCTGTCTAATTGGCCAACTCAATACTTGACATAACTTCCAACTTCATGAACAGTTAGGATAGTGCCCTGCGAACATAAATGAACATCAAAAACTACCTTGAACATTATTACTTTGCCAAGATCTTGCGTCGCACTTTCGAGCGTTAACTTTACATTTTCTGCATACATTGTTCACACTTTAGTTTATACACATGCACGGGGGGATACGGGCTAATTTACTCTAACTTATGCTATTGCTTCTTCAATAGTTTCGTGACCATGACATCCAGACGTTCCTCTAGATTAGCAGACAAGAAAGAGATCCCAGAGACATCCAACAAAATTACTCTTGAAGACATATCTTCTTCCTCAGATCCAGAATGGGATGATGAGGGCTCAGACTACGAGGTTGAAACTCACGAAAGCGATAATTTGTCTTCTGAGGGTGGAGTTTCCCTGGGTTGTGAAGAGGAAAGAGGGATTGGAGATGATCGAGCTCCTGATGAATTTGAGTCTGCCATCATACTGGAATCACCTCAAGATTCAGTTGAATCGACGATCGACAATGACAAACTTATCCGAATACGACTAAAGTACGGGATACCCAAAGGGGATACCTTATTGCCATCAAAAGTTGATCGTCCCCACAACCCTCCGGAGGGGTATATGGCAATCACTCGATTGATGTGCATAGTCGGGGCTATCCCTCCATTTTCTCCTTTCGTCGTCGATTTTCTAAGACAAATGCGGATTGCCCCCATGCAGCTGCATCCCAATTCCTATGCTTACTTGTACACCCTATATGTAGCATACCGTGAGATCTTAGGCATAGAGCTCACTTTTGACGACGTTCACTTCTTTTATAACTTCAAGCACCGAACTCGAGAAACTCCTTCTTTTTGTTACTTCGAGTCTGTCCCTAAGAGGAAAATAATTCCAGCACCGTTCAGTAGTAAAGCGGGTGACTCCAGGCAGGAATGGTTTTATGTAAAGCAACAACCAGGGTGTGCTAGGAGATGGACGAAATCAAGTAAAACACCGGTTTTCTAAATCTTGACTCTGTACATCCAAACCATCACATTAACCCGTTTTCTTTTTGTTTGCAGTTGATAACCCAAAGCAAATATCGGATCAAGCGTTCTTTGATCGGATGCACCGGCTCCTTAATGGTGATCAGAAGCTTTTAACTATTGATGAAGTCCTTAAGGATGAATATCTTCATCTTCATGGGTTGTTGTCCATTACCCGGAGCATTGGTCACGGGACGGGTCCATATGTATATATTCCCCCAGTGGACGTATCCCGGAAACGGGCGAAGGTTTGAGAGCTCCTACAGTGCCTCTTCAGACTTCACCCTCTCCATCTTCTACTAAAGATGACGAATTGGCTAACATGGCCGAAAAGCACTGCGAGGGGTATATTGTTCCCGAGGATGCCATTTCTCCGGAAAGGTCAACGTCTTCCAAAGATCTGCCGATTGATGCTTCTGAGGGAGATGTCCCTAGTACCGATGACCCACTATTTCAGGGTTTGGGGGATCTCCCCTTACCTGAAACTATTTACACTTCAGAGGATTTTGGGAAGAATCCTTTAGTTTTCACTTCTTCCGAAGAGACCACTCCTGCTAAGGCCAAAGAGCCCGCTCGTACTAGTCTGGCTTCGGACTCGGGTTTGTCGGGGGGAAAACACCACTTAGGACGCACTTAACACAATAGCACCACAACTCACAGCATCTTTCTTTTTGTGAAAATACTGATCCTGAATTTCATTTGTCTTGTTGTGCAGGTACGATGTCCCGATCCTATTATGATATCAAGAAACTTCGCCGCAGCATGTCTAATCTGCCCCATGATACTGAGTATGGTCGTCGCGAAGATCGCAGTAGGGAGGATAGAAGGCCCTATGATCCTTATCGTTCGCGGTCCTCGCGCTCTCGCTCTCCTGTCCGGACAGACCCAGAGCGGTATAAAGGTTACCAAGGTCGTCGGGAAGAGGACAGGCCGCAATCAAAAGACCCAACCTCTTCTCAAGAAAAGCGCAGTAGGGAGAGGAGTCCGCCAAGAGATACCGAATCACGAAGTAAGCGTAAGGTTCCCGCTAAACGGTCTAGAAAGGATGAAGAGGCCATTGAGCCCTCCACGCACAGGGATACTGAGCTGACATTCCCCGCACCTCCATCGCTAGATGCTGAAACTGCAGTTAAGCGGGCGTATCTGGAGGAGCAATTTCCTGAACATTACTTCGAAAACTTGACTTTTTTGCCTGCTCTTGAGCCTATTTCTTCGAGGTGGGCAGATGAGGCCAAAGCAAAAATAGATGCGGTCGAGAAACAGTATTCAGAGATGTTTAAGTATTCGCGCAGCCTTTCCAGAATCATCCGAACTTTAATCACAAATTCTGACTCGATGCAAAAAACCGCAGAAGACGATGCAAGGGCCTTAAAAAATTTAGGAAAAGACTTGGAGGATACACAGGCACAACTCGCTGTTGCTCAACGGGATGCTACTAGCTTCAAGCAACAATTTGAAGATCTGCAAAAACGCTACCATGATTTGCTTGAGTCCCATACCCAAGAGCGTTCGAAATTGAAAAAACAAGCCGAAGATGCCAAGTCAGATGCTGCCAAAACGCGACTTGCTTACGCTAACCTTGAGCGGGAGAAGGCCGAGTTAGCGAGGAAGAATGCTGAATTGGAAAAGAAAAATGCTGACTTGGCTTCTAAGCTAGCGAAGGCGGAGAACAGGGCTGCCCTAGCGGAGGGTAACGTCGAATGTGCTATCAAGTCCGCTGAAGAGGCCCGCAAACAACTGTCAGAGGCTGAGGGAGAGGTGCATGGTTTCGGCGAATTAATGATTGAATTCTTTGCGCATATCATTCGCCGCCGGAACATTTCTTGGATTGAAGATTATCCATCCACCCTAGTCCAAGTATGGAGTCAAATCGTTGAATGGGAGAAAGAGGAGCTCAAGGTTGATTCCATTGACGAGGACAAGCTGATGGAAAAATATCTACGAGATGATGAACCAGAACGCCTAGCCGAAGGACGCCGCCTTATTGCTGTTGTTATAGACGAAGAGAGGCGGAAGGCTAAGCAAAAGAACATTCCTGAGGCTGGATCTTCCTATACTGCCTCTGAAACTTCTGAAGTAGAGGGATATGATCCTGAAAACCCGTGGATCCCTCGGGCATCTCTTTTATCCCCCATACCCGAAACGACATCGGAGACAACGGTCACTCCAGCCGAGAAGTCGTCGGAAGGTATCTCTACATTTTCACCTCAATTCGTCAAAGCTATCTCTACCTTTCATCACGTAATTGAGCAATCGATGAAGAACCCATTATTTTCTCCTGAGTTGATAACTGTTGCTTCTCACTCTATAGGTATTGAACCATCCGAGAAGACAGATGTGTCCTAGGGAACCGCCTCTGGAGTAGAGCCTACGGAGAAGGCTAAAGGGGGAAAAGACAAGGCTGTCCCCATAGATTCGGGAGAAGGAATTGAACCGTCAAAGGCTGACACTCCTCATGATGACGAAATGATAGATGCCTTAAAAGATGATGGCGGCAACGGGGGACATAAGGAAGACCCTGAGGTGGCTATAGTCGGGGAGTCGAAAAGCGCCGATGATGTTACCTTAGCTGCACTGAAGGCCGAACAAGATAAACGCATGCAGCTTAAAGCTGAAGACTTGGACCCTGAAAGCCTTAAGCCCCTCGCAGTAGTGGATGCGGGATCAAGGTTAGTTGTTAAGCTTTCGACTAGATCTATTACAGAGGAACTTGCTAAAAAGTCTTCTCTTGATTTCAGCGTTCCGCCTTCCGGGAAAAAGTCAACTGATTCCAGCACTTCAGCTTCAGGGAAGAAAAAGTCAAAGCGCATCTTGACGGAGGCCGAAAAAGAGGCGAGGGATGCGGGGAAGGCTGCTAAGAAGTCCAAGCCCGCTTCAAAGTCTAAATGATGGAGTGTCTTGCTTTATTTTAGCATTTGGGTGCCCCATAATTGTTGATGCAAGTGTGGCCCTCGCACCTTCTTTTTGCCTGTTTTCCTGTACAAATTCGTTCATTTGTAAATAAAAATAATTCGTTTTC
The DNA here is from genome assembly GCA_030737875.1 of Allium sativum. Lineage (NCBI taxonomy): Eukaryota > Viridiplantae > Streptophyta > Magnoliopsida > Asparagales > Amaryllidaceae > Allium > Allium sativum. The sequence continues at coordinate 558,929,314 of CM060920.1, read as the reverse complement.
TGCAATGTCTGTTAGTTATCAGTTCTGTACTTATGTAAAATGCATGTCCTACTATAGTTGTGTAATGAAGTTATGGTGGGGGGAAATATGTGTGTACATATATGCCCCCAGTCAATCTTGAAAAACTATTCAAGATTTAGTCAAACAGTCTGAATGTCCCCGATTCTCCGACGGGGTCACATTCTTTGTGTCGTTGATGCCTGTCGTTTTTTCTGGCATTTTTTATACTCTCCTGTCTTATACTCAGGTTAGAGTTCTTACTGAGGCGGTCTCTTGTCTGGGTGCACCTTCACGCCTCAGAGGATGTCGTCTTCCCGTCCTTTATACTCTCTCTCAATTCTCGAGAGTTAGAGTTAAGAATGTCGTCTTCCCATTCTTTCATGTCTTATCGCACAAACAGTCGTTGTGCTTGTCCCTGCATATAAGCTGTTTTCAACCTTTCAGGCTTTAAATCATTTTATATTCCATAATCATAACGGAATAGTAGTTGAAGGTATAAATAATGCAGGAAAGTAAATGACACACGATATTTTTATAGTGGTTTGGCTAAGTCGTAGCCTACATCCACTTTATGGTTCTTTGTTCATATCAACAGACTTTTCTAAGGCAAGTCGTGCCTTTTTACAGAGTTCATAAGGAAAACAACAAAGAGTACAACATTCCTAATTCAAATATCGCATCAAGTGTTGGGCATTCCAAGCCCTAGGTACCTCTTCGCCATCTACGGTCGTTAACTTGAAGGTTCCTGTTTCAAGTTTCCGTTGGATGACAAAGGGTCCTTCCCACTTTGGACCGAGGTGAGGAAGGGATGGAAAGACTCGCTTTAGCACCAAATCTCCCGGTTCAAAAGTCCTAAAACGAACTTTTTTGTCATAATAGCGTGCCATCTGACGTCGATGTCTTGACGCACACAAGTCTGCCTCGTCCCTTTTTTCTTCGATTTCATCAAGAGACTCGAGTAAGAGTGCCCGATTCGTCATCGGGTCATAATGTGTTTCCCCGTGAGAGGGAACTTCAAGCTCTACTGGAATTACTGCTTCTGAACCAAATGAGAGAGAGAAAGGAGTATGACCGGTAGCTGTCTTAAACGTTGTCCGATATGCCCACAAAGCTAAGGGCAATTCATCCACCCATTTTTCCTTTGCATGTTCTAATCGCTTCTTGAGGATGGATTTTATGACTTTGTTTATTGCTTCTACTTGCCCGTTTGACTGTGGATGAGCGACCGCAGTGTACCGTTTGTCGATCTTATATTTCTGGCAGAAATTTCTGAATTCGGCACCATCGAACTGGGTTCCGTTATCAGTTATAATGGTCCTTAGGATCCCAAATCGGCATATAATATTTCTAACCATGAAACTTATCACCTTTCTCGCCGTGATTTTGGTTAGGTGCTCAGCTTCCACCCACTTTGTAAAATAGTCCACGGCGACTATTACATATTTCGCTCCTCCTTTAGCAATTGGTAGAACTCCGATGATGTCAATTCCCCACATGGAAAACGGCCAAGGACTCACCATCGATCTGAGTTGGGTCGGTGGTGCTCTGGGGATTTTGGCGAATCTCTGGCACTTGTCGCAGCGTCGTGAATAATCAGCTGCATCTTTATTAATTGTGGGCCAGAAGTATCCATACCGCAATACCTTCTTTGCTAAGGTCTGACCTCCTGTATGATCTCCACACTCACCTTCGTGTACTTCTCTTAGTACACGTTTGATGTCGTTGTGTGCTATACATCGTAACAGGGGAATAGAAAATCCTTGTCTATAAAGAGTATCATCTTGAAGGATGTATCTGGTGGCCTTGCGAACTATAGCCCGTCTCTCACTCTTCTTTGACGGGAGTATCCCATTCTTAAGAAAATTCTTAATTGGGGTCATCCACGACTCCTTCTCCGGTTCTGCTTCGAAAGCAAATTCAATTTCCATCGACTCAAAGCTTGGCGATCCCAACATTTCAATTGGAATTATTTCGGTTTCTTCCGGGTTGTCGAAACTAGCTAGCTTTGCTAGGCTGTCTGCCTTCTGGTTTTCGGCTCTTGGGGTATGCGTTATGTTATACCGTTCCAAGTTGCTCAACAGCTCTTCCACTTTCCCAAGATAGGAGATAAGTCGAGGTCCCCGAGCCACAAACTCCTTTCGCACTTGGCAAACAACTATTTTGGAGTCGCAGAATATATCCAATGTCTTTATTCCGAGTTCTTTAGCAAGTTTCAGCCCGGCAATCAGGGCTTCATATTCAGAGTCGTTATTAGTCGCTGAAAATTCTAATCGTATAGCGTAATATAACGATCGTCCCTCAGGAGTAACTAAGACGACTCCAGCTCCGGACCTTCGGTCGTTCTTGGCTCCGTCTATGTACAGCTTCCATGGATCTAATTTTAACTCATCCTCTAACTTGACCACCTTGTCATTGATCATTTCCTCCTCTGGGACTGTGAACTCTGCTATAAAGTCAGCCAGAGCTTGCCCCCTGATCGACCTCCGCGGCTGAAAATTTAAATCAAACTGACTTAATTCAATATTCCATTTGATCAAACGCCCCGATGCTTCAGGTCTCTGCAACACCTGCCTCAGAGGCTGGTCAGTGTATATGGTTATTGGGTGAGCTTGGAAATAGTGGCGAAGTTTTCGGGAGGCGATCAGGAGGCTGTAAGCAAGCTTCTCAATCCTTGGGTAGTTGCGTTCTGCAGATGCCAATTTCTTGCTTACATAATATACCGGCCTTTGCACTTTGTCTTCTTCTCGGACCAAGGCTGTGCTAACAGCGTGAGCCGAAACCGCTAGGTAAACAAATAACTCTTCATGATCCACTGGCTTTGACAAAATCGGTGGTTTCTCTAGTAATTCCAATAAATTTCGAAAGGCCTCAACACAGTCCGGAGTCCATTCGAAGTTCTTCTTTCCCCTTTTAATCAAGTCAAAAAATGGGACGCATTTGTCCGTTGCTTTGGAGATAAATCTACTCAACGCGGCTACTTTCCCTGCAAGACTTTGGACATCTTTGATTCTCCTCAGTTCTTCAATGTTTCTTATCGCTGCTATTTGGCTGGGATTGATTTCAATCCCTCGAGAGCTCACAATGAAACCTAGAAACTTTCCCGATGCCACTCCAAATGAGCATTTCAAAGGATTTAACTTCATCCGATACTTTCGCAGGATACCAAACATCTCTGCCAAGTCTTGTGTATGGCTGGAGGACTGTTTCGATTTGACAAGCATATCATCCACATAAACTTCCATAGTCTTCCCTATTTGGTTATAAAACATCCTGTTCACCAAGCGTTGATAGGTGGCTCCAGCGTTTTTCAATCCGAACGGCATGACCACATAGCAATGCAACCCCATATTTGTAATGAAGCTCGTGTGTTCTTGATCTGGCACGTGCATAGGAATTTGGTTGTACCCGGAATATGCGTCCATGAAAGAAAGAAGTTCGTGTCCCGCTGTCGAATCTACAAGCTGGTCAATTCTGGGGAGTGGGAAACTATCTTTCGGGCAAGCTTTGTTCAAGTCTGAAAAATCAATGCATGTCCGCCACTTTCCGTTTGACTTCTTTACTAAAACATGATTCGATATCCAGTCGGGATATGTCGAATCTCTAATAAATCCGTTCTCTTTCAGCTTCTCCACTTCTTCTTTCAGAGCTGCCGACCTCTCTGGGCCCAGCACACGTCTCTTTTGCTTTACAGGCGGGTGTTTTGGGTTTATATTTAGTGAATGACTCATGATGGATGGCGATATCCCACACATGTCGGCGTGGGTCCAGGCAAACACATCCACGTTTGCCTTCAGGAAGTCAGTTAGTTCTTTGGCTCGATGTGGATCCAACTGGGATCCAATCTTCAAAACTCTTGTTGGATCAGCTTCGTCAATGGGTATGTCCACTGTCGCTTCGTTAGGAGTTGCATTTCTAGCCTCTGGTTCCTCATCTTTTTTGGGATCCAAGTCTTCAGGCGTTCCTTTGGGCAACTCCTTCGGGGCTGATCCCTCTAATTGCTACGCCGAACCCTCCTTTAGAGGAGGCGAGGTACCTTTACTCTCGATGTTGAGTCCCTTCATCAACATCTTTAATTCGGCAACATAGCAAGCCCGTCCGGAGACTTGATCTCCTCTCATTACTCCCGTTCCGGCTTCAGTTGGGAACTTAAGCAATAAACACCAAGGGGCGATGCAAGCCCTGAACTCTGCGAGGGCAGGCCTTCCCAAAAATGCATTGTAGGGCGAATCCACGTCCAACACTACGAACTGAAGCATTCGTACTCTTCGACGTTCCCCTTGCCCCAATGTTACGGGCAATTCTATATACCCCATTGGAGCTGTCAACGCTCCGTTGAAGCCTCAGATCCAACCTTCGCATGGCTTCAAATCTTCAGACTCAGGTTTCATCTGATCAAATGACTTTTTAAACAAAATATTAACAGAGCTTCCATTGTCTACTAGCACTTTATGAACCAATGCCAGTCCAATGGTAGTGGTAATGACCAACGGATCTTCGGTGGGTGACTGGATTCCGGTATTGTCTCTGCTACGGAACACCACGTCATCAAACATTGTCCTCTGCTGTTTCACAGGGGAGATATCTTCCAAATCATCACATTCATCCACATCTACGTGCTTAGCTGCATTAACGTATTGGTCCATTGCTCTAAAACTATGGATAGCAGGGTGGGGTCCACCTACTATGGTGTTAATAACAATTCCCTTGCCTTTCTGCTGCGCTGTAGGCTTGGGAGCAGGTTGGTTCTGGTTTGGGGCCTGTTCTCCTTGCCCCCTGTCTCTTGGCGCGGCCTTATATTCATCCAATTTTCCTTCGCGCAGCAGCTTCTCAATCACATCTCTCAAATGTCGACATTCATTCGTTGAATGCCCATGGGTTCCATGAAATAAACAAAATTTTTCAGTTGCGATTTCTTTCTCCGTTGAGTCTCGAGGCGGCGGTCTTTTGTATTGCAAAACATTGTATGTATCCAAGTAAATGTTCTCCAGAGTGTCGTTCAGCGGTGAATAATTCTCATAGGTCTGGAACCGGGGTCTTTTGTTAGAATTACTTCCTCGGTTCCTATTTCTCCTGTTACCATTCGCGTTACGGTTGCTGTCGCCCCTGTTTCCATTATTATCATTTCCACTCTTGTTTCCCACATTCACTTCGACTTTCCCGGAACTTTCTCCAGACTGCTTCATGGCGACATTACTCTGAACAGTTTCTTTTGAAGCCGCTCCGGACTTTCTCTTTCTGTTTGCCCTTGCCTCCTCTCGTCTTAAGTGAATATCGGCCTTTTCATAAAATAAATCTCTCGTGGGAGGTGGCTTCCCAAAAAGATAATCTCCAAACTCGGAGTCAGGATCGACTCCTTCCATCAAAGCCATCAAGATGGTGGGCTCGTGCGGGTCACTGACTTAGCTAAGTTGAAACGGTCGAGATATGACTTCAAAGACTCGCCCGACGCTTGCTTAATTCTTGATAATTCAATAACATTCTTAGACTTTCGGGCATGGAGTCGGAACTGATTCATAAAACGTTCGCTTAATTCCCTAAAATTCGATATCGACCGAGGAGGAAGTCGGGTAAACCATAGCAGCGCCACGTCTTCTAAATAGATCGGGAAGGCTTTACACTTCACTGCGTCAGGGGCAGCAGCAGCATTCATGAGCCATGCGTATCGCATCAAATGTTGTCCCGGGTCGGTTCTCCCGTTGTACCTGTCCATCTACGGCAGGTTAAAACGTCGGGGAAACTGAAAGTTGAGGATGTCATCAGTAAAGGGAGTATGGCTTCGCTCAATGCCATAATCTTCATTGGTGTAGTTCCGACTTTCAGACATGATCTGGCGTACCATAGTCCATACGTCAGCATTGGTCAAGGGCCATTCAGGCTCCCTGGCTCTGATATCCGGGTTTCCTCTGGGCTCTTGATCAGGGGACGCTCTCCTTATGATGTTCGGGTTTCCTCTAGGCTCCTGATCAGGGGACGACCTCCTTCTTCGAGCCGCTTCTGCTCTGCTTTGTTCCCTACGTTCCCGGTCGATCTAGGGAGGAAGGGGCTGGAGCATTTGTCCCTGAGTGGGATTGGTAAGGTTAGGGTCTCTAGGTAATACATGGGATCCCCGCATTGGTAACAACATAGGCTCTCTCAAGCTCAGATCATTGGGTCCTAGTACCCGTGCAGCGTCCTCGCGGGACCCCAAAGATCCGAACGTCATCTGCTCCAAATTCTGAGGTCGTTCGAGCGGCCTTCTTTCACGGGGCCGTTCTTCCTCAGAAGAAGAATACTAATCAATTGATGTGTGATGAACCGGGGATGGGGTTCTCTGTCTGCGGAGTTCGCTAATTTCCCTGCTCATGATTCTCATGTTCTCTTGCATCATGAGATTGGTGCGCTCGTGGATTTTCATAGCCTCCCTAGTGCTCTCAAGCATGTCAAGAAGGCGCGAAAAATCTCCTTGGGTAATAGGCGCAAATGGATTGATCTGATCATTGATCCTGGTGGCTGGAGTCGGAGCATTTGGAGGAGCTCGAGTAGAGGTTCCAGCATCACCTAGCGATGGATCGGATCGGAGCTGAGCAATCTGTTCGGGTCGGAGCTGGGAAACTTGTTCGGATCAGAGCAGAGCAACTTGTTCAGATCGGTTCGGGTTAGGGGAGTGCACTACTTCAGATTCTCCTACTCGGATCGGATCGGAGCTCTCTCCTTGAGTTCGGTTCGGATTTCCTGTACCTGTCTGATCCACTCCCGAGCTCTGCCCACGAGACCCTGTCACAACCGGGTTTTGCTGATCTTTACCAACTCCGTTCCCTCGACTGGTTTGAACTTCCTTGCCTTTTCCTTTGGCCATAGTTCTTCAACAATCAACCAACAAATATTCAAAAGCGTCGAAACTTGAGGATTAACTTCTTTGAACTCAACGGTCCAAAAAGTAGAACGATAATTCAGAAAAACAGAGAATTCAAATGGTTCTTAGTGAAAGCACCAAAATGTTAGACCAAAAAGTGGCTCTAACACCCAAATTAACTAAAATCGAAATAAAATAAGATCAAAAATAAAATGGAGACACAGGATTTATAGTGGTTCGGCGTCGGAAAGCCTACGTCCACTTTATAATCACTTTCCTCGATGATATAGATGTAAATACAATGAGATAATCACTCAATTTCACTCACTTTTCATGTACATTCACTCAATTATCTCAAAAAATACTTTGAATGACGATTTGGATTGTTTGGGAATGCTGAGGTTCGGTTCTCAAAGGTGTTTGAACTCTCAGAATGCTCGAAAAGACCCTTTCAAATGTCTCTTGATGGGGTATTTATAGGTGGAAATTCACTCAGAATCCGGTTCGGGTCGGAGCTACGTGGCTTTCATCCCATTGTTCTCGGGCTCAGATGGATTCCAGTGCTGACAGCGCAACAGATTAGTGGTCATCATGGGCAGGAAATGGTCATAACTACTCTGAACATCCAGGAGGTCGTGGGGTGAAGTGATATGGTATGTTGGGTTCGGTTCAGAAGAGTGAATAGAAGGGGTTCGGATCGGCGCATCCGATCCGACCCGACCTGAGCTGAACCTGAGTCCTTGTCCATTTTGCTCTGTTCCGTCCCGAACTGGTAGTAGCCCTCCGACCCGATTGCGTAGTAGCCCTCCGATCCGATTGGGTAGTAGCCCTCTGATCCGATCTGATGCTTTTTAAGAAGGAATGTTCTTCAACACTTGACATCTCGACTTTGTGTTGCCTAGTTCACAAAGTAGGCTAACATGTATATATGTATATATATATATATATGTATATATATACTATGACGACCACGATATATGTATATATATATATATATATATGTATGTATATGTATATGTATATGTATACACACATAAGTCAAAATAATATGAAACAGAATCAACACAAAAGGTGCTAGAAAATATATTCAAGAGGAAGTAGAAAGCAAGGCTAAATCCAGTAGCATATACCTATTTTTTACTAACGGAAAATGATCCTATGATCTCAAAAATTGTTGATGAAATTTAACATTATAATGCCTTATTGCTTTCAGTTCTAATACTGGGACAAAATACAAATACTTCAGTATCCTACAACGCTTAAATAACATTTTTTTGTTTTGCTATTTTCCATCTATAACGGATCCATGCTAGCTCATCTTTAAAAGTTAATGAACAAAAACATGTACAAAATTACATCCATTGAGCCCTTCTATTTTACTGTATGGAAATTTAAAAGTATTTGCGTGCATATAAGTTCATGACTTTAGATATTCGATGAAGCTATCAATTTGATCAGGGTAATCATCCTTATCGCCATGGCAGAAATTGTAGCCCCAAACCTTAAAAAAAACGGTTTTGTTACAAATTCAGCCTTAGGGACTCATTTCTCAAATATCTAGAGCTTGAGAATTTATCACACTTATAGTCAAAAGTCATCAGTGTCAACAAATTAAACATTTTCAAGATTCAAAACATAAGTTGATTACACATAAAAACAATACCACTGAAAGGAGTAGGCTTAAGCATTGATCGAGCATCATAAATGACAGCAATATAGGCTGCAAGCCACTTCCAGTTATACAAATTTGATCCATAGCCGACATAGGGGAAGAAGAAGACGTGGTGGAAGCAGTTGCAATGAGGATTTTTAGTGGGAAAGGTTAGGATTTTAGCTGCTTTGCTATTAAATTTAGAACAAATTCTGCAGTGAAAGGGCGTTAACCCAGATGATTAAAAGGAGGACGGTGGTAAACGAAGCGTAAAATGAATTTTTGATTTAGGAATAAAGATATGTGATAAATGGAAGTGTGAGAAATGGGAGAACCAGGAATAGGTTATAAAATAACAATTCTATCCTTTGAACTTTCTAGTATTTATGAAATTCCCAAATTTTATACTGGATATAACTAGGGATGGGCATAAACCGCACCGCAATGCGGAAACCACCCGGACCGAACCGCAAAAACGGTGCGGAAAACCACATCGGATTCTCTTTCTAAAGCAAACAGCCCAAACCGGACCGACTCGGAACAATACAGTTCGGTTGCGGTTTGAACTTTTATCAAACCATACTAAACCGAACTAAACCGCATAGCTACATCGACAATGTTATGATAAATAAATTAACATATTTCTATCTAACTTTTAATCTAACGATATATATTCTATTTTCAACGTAAGTTGTAGTTATATTAATTAAAGATAACACTATGTGTTTTAATCTTCAGGTGACACAACGTTATACAATCGTAAATTGATTGTTGATGGAAGTAATTTTCTTGTTTCATATTTAATACGGGTTCAAACCAGACCAAACCAAAACCGGACCGTATTAGATCGAAACCGAACCGAATCCGAACCGTTTGAACGGTTAGTGTAATGGTTTGTATTTTTGATCAACCGTTTGATGCGGTGCGGAAGCGGTTTGAGCTTCAAACCGCACCGAACCGAACCGCGCCCACCCCTAGATATAACAGTGGTAATGACTTATAACGGAAACAACCACTAATAATTTGTAACAGTAATAACTGTTATAAATTAAACTGGAAAAAGTTTTACAAAATGGCATGTTTGGCATAGTAAAGGCTAATGTAGAACATCTATGTATTTAAAGAGTTAGGCATACCAAAAAGCACGCATATAAATCAAATAAAGCTACGACTTCCAAAATTATTGTTGCCTTATAATATTGTCAGTTGTATTGTTCTTGCATCGCAACTGGAAATAATTTCCAACATCAGTGTATACAATCTAAGCTACCCAACATACATGTAAAATCCACGTTGTCCACTTATAGTCAATGGTTAATTGATGTCATTATCGTTGACACTCTAAGATACTCTACATCGTATGTTAAAAAGAAAATTTTATGAAATTATTTTAAGCATTGGTTGTTAATAAAATCTCCGGTTCGAATATATTCTTTATTCCTATTAGTGTTTTCCCCATACACTAGCATCTGTAAGCCACTTATCATTTTTTATCCCGTGACCCTGTCGACCACGCGTATTAAGTTGTTGTGTATGATATAAATTTATCCTCATCAATGCCGTTATTACTTGCTTAAATATATTTCTGGATTTTCGATACCTCAATTTAAACTTCTCTATACCAAAAATTGGATCGTGATTGGAGTCATATGTCACAATGTAAGCATGCCTCAAATGATAACCTTTTTTGTATCAATCCGTATTTTTAGTGGTCGAATAAAATTATTTTATTATTCAAATATTGATTTGGAAATTTAAATAACTCAAATTCTATGATTTTGAGTATAAATTTTAATTTAATAACAAAATAATAAATATAAATTTAATTTTGAAATAATTGAGAATAAATTGGATTTAAGATATAGTATGAATTGGATGATTTACTAAGACCTAGTTAAGTTCAGATTTGAATTTTTGTAAGGAATTTATTAATTAAACAAAGCTTGAACGTATAAAACAAATTTAATTAAAAACGAGCTCGTCGTGTCGCAGTTGTTTGTATTTTTATGATTTGAACTTTAATTAAGTATACAAGATTCAATATAAGTCAGAGTTCTTTAAAACAAGAATCTTCCAGCTCTATTGGATTATAGTTTTCTAATAAAAGAGAAAATTCTAGATTTCATTTTGTAAATTTTGAGTTATGTCAAAATCAATTTTTCAGGATAATCATGGTGTAATATCTTATGAACTATAACGATTTATTAAATAAAATAAAAGGATTTTAAATAAATTAAATATTGTTTTAACTTGGAATTTAAAATATTGAGTTTAAAATCTGTATTAATTTATTTTAAAGTTATATAAAATTCTATTTGAATATTACGATAATAATAATCTATTATCAATAGACTTGATTATTTTGAAATCAATTTATATTTTATCGATTTAATTTAACCAATGAAAATAGCCAAATTTCAAATGACCTCAGATTTAAATAAAACTAATTTTATAAAATCCGTAATGGTTAATTATTACTAGATTTCAAGTTTCAAGTCAATCGAAGTTGTTTTGTGATCATGTGCGATATAAGTGCACATCAACTAACGATTTGATAAAATATAAATAGTAGAATCTGACGAAACCAGATCCACTAAATCCGTAATAATGTAAATTTCAAATTTTGTAATATTTGGAGTTATTATTTAGTCATACATGCTAAAAACTTTGGAAATAATTTAATTGAAATCAATTTAAATCGTCAATCATAAATTGATATCTTTTCCTTACGATCGAATTAGACCTCGAAACCTATTCCAATGTGTTTAAAATAACGGTTAAAGCTAGAATTGCTAGTCGTGTGACTTGATTGGAGTTCGAAGCCATGGGATATTTTATAAAACAAGGGTCTCTTTTCAGAACATCATTTCAAAATCTTTAAAAATCTAAACCAAATCTTATCTAAATCTCAGCATAATCTTTGAAAATTTTTAACCAATCTTTGAATTTTTTTATCATACCTCTGGCCAAAATCTTTGAATTTTTTTAGATACGCTATCTCGGCTGAAAAGAGACTTTGCATCTTGATTACACCTATTGCCTTCGATTCTTCCTCAAAACCTAATAGACATAAAACCCGCTTCTTGCTCTTGTTCTTTTTATATACAAAACGAGAGCTTGGGAATTAAAAATCAATTCAAAGAAAATTCTAAAATCCTGAAACCAATTGATTTAAGCTCGTATGTGTTGGAACTTCACGTTGGTATGCTTGAGGATGGGTACGATTCGCGTTTTCTGATGATCGACATTAAAAAGCATGGCTTGGGCTTGGTGCTAGAGTCAATTGAGAAAGAGTTAGGAGACGACGGTGTTGGCGTTAGGTTCCTGGGATCGTGGAACTTTTGCAGATGAAATTTGAGAGGATTCGGTTCTAAAAGTGTTCGCAGCTTTCACTATGCGTGGGTTTTGGAGGGACCAGGCCACGATATATAAGGGGTTGCGAGTTGTGCGTTGTGGTTATCATGGCATGGAGATTTTGAGGGAGAAGAAGATGGTGTCGGTCTCATAGGTTTTCGTGGTTTGTAGAAAGAGAAAGGAGTGGAAGAAGATTCGGCGGTGATGGGTTTGTGAGCAATGGGTTATGTAGATTAGTATCGGGGAAGACGAAAGGGTTAAGACGTGGATTAAAGGTAAAACTTAATTAATAAATTAAGTTAATAAGATTTAATTATTTAAATTTAATTCAAAACTTGTAAATGTTGTATTCAACTCAATTTAGGTCTAATCGAGACGACATAAATTCCCTTGGAATCGTATTGACAAAGGCTACGTGTAGGAACTGGTTGATAATGATTCCAAGCTCATTGTAAGTTATCTATTTTTAAACGCTCGTTTAAAATTAGATAAAACGACGCAAAATCGTCAATCAAAACGAAATGTGAGTTAACTCTCATGCTTTCTGAAATAATGTGATATGATAAAATTCTTGTAATTATTATTTATCGCTGTTAGTATAAATTGGGTTTTTAGATGCTATAGATGATTATTGATTAACGATATTTATATTTCCATCATTTAAATGAAATTAAACAGAAATTCTATTCCATAGCATTTATTAAATAATATTGTATGATGTGATGCAGGGAAGAACATGTTGGAGGGATCCCACTTGATTCTTCAAATATTGTGGATGTTATTAGATTCCATATTTTTCAGAGATGAGTTGTTTAACCCAAGTGACGTTAAATTTGGTTTGGATATTTATTGTTGAAATGAAATTCAACATTGATGTTTTATTAATCAATAGACAGTAATGATTAAGTGATTGGCAGTAGATGGTATGAAATCCATCTTTTTAAGACATCGATTTGCCGTTAAACGAATTAACGAAGTTTAAGTTCAAAAAATCTATTTTTTAACTGAAGCAAGAATTTCAATTATACTTTTATACGTTATATAAAGTAGAAGTTTTATAAATAAATTGATACTTATAAATTGGTTGTTATAAAGTAATTATAAATGTTTTATATAGCAAAATCTTATATTTTAATAAGATTTGTAAATAAGAAAGTCAGAAATTAACCTAAGGGTTCATAACCTGAATAATTGTTTATTTAAAACAATTAAGTGCGAAGCTATTTGTAACGACCCGTATTTTTAAATAACCTGTAATAATGTAAATTGAGGCAGAATTTAATTCTAAAATGGGAATCAAGGGAAACGGGCTATGCCATTGCGTTCGTCTCGGAAAAATACGCGAAATAGAGTCCGAGTTTTCGAAAATCGGAGTCCGTATGACCCAGTTAAGGCCCATGAAAGTTTTCAGAAATTTCCATAATTAAAACAGATTTAAATTTAAATTAAAAACAAGGGTTTGGGCCAGCTGGGCCAAGGCGGGAAAAATCCCGCCCAGGACCCCATGTCGACAGGCCTGTCGACAGGGGTCTAGGCATGTCGACTGCCCTGTCGACAGCCCTGTCGACAGGGGGTGCCCAGGCAGTCTAGCCTGGTGCACCATTTTTGATTTGGGCTGGGTCTTGGGGCTTGGTTCTAGAGGATTCCGAGATCTGACGGGCCAAAACTAACCTAGGGTTAATCCTAGGGCTAAAAACACTCTAATCTTCTATAAATATACCCCTAATCCTACCCTAAAGCCTCATTAATCATTCTAGCAACAAAATTATGCCAAAATCCAAACTCTCATGGCCTCCACCCTCTTCATACAATTCCTAAATTAATTCCTAAGTGATTTTCCATGCATACAAGCATATTTAGGCTTGTATGATCCTCCTTAGCTTGCATTAAAGGCTTGTTTTTCTATTGCCATCATAAAGGAGGAGTCTTGATCGAGTTTGCTTGCATTTGGGGGCTTTAATTAGTTGCATAAGGGGTTCTTTACATTTGCTATAGTTATTTGAGTCCGCATAAGCATTGTAAGCCCTCTTACCTTCATTTTAGAAACTCTAAAGTTAATATGTGATGCAAGTTGGGATTTATGTATGTTTATTGAGTTATGCATGTTTATGCAAGTTTGCTAAGCCTTGATTTGCAAGTTAAATGAGTTATGCATGTTTATGCAAGTTCACCAAGCCATGATTTGCAAGTTCAACAAGTTATGCATATTTATGCAAGTTTAAAATGACAAGTTGTGCATGTTTGACATGTTGTGCATATTTAACAAGTTATGCATGTTTATGTAAGTTCCCTATTCCATGTTATGCAAGTCTAACATGTTATGCATGTTTATGTTAATATGCAAGTTCACTATGCTAAGTTATGCAAGTCTAACATGTTATGCATGTTTATGTTAATATGCAAGTTCACTATGCTAAGTTATGCAAGTCTAACATGTTATGCATGTTTATGGTAATATGTAAGTTCACTATGCTAAGTTATGCAAGTCTAACATGTTATGCATGTTTGTTGTGATGAGCAAGTTCATCATGTATGTTGGGTCAAGTTCCCTCTTCCTATCCTTTATGCGTTATTACGAATATGTAAGCGATAGAATGACGTTGGGGGTTTGGGTAAACTTAAAATACATGAAAATATAAGATTGGGAATTTACCTATTAAGTTAGGTCTACCCCTTGGGAATTTACCTATTAAGTTAGGTCTACCCAAGTAATTGTTGACTTGCAATTATGTTTTGAAATAAAGTGGACATGACACTTAGAAAACATAAGTGTGGCCAACTCGAGGTTGGGTTGAGTTTGTAGCGTAAGTCTACCCGGAACCGACCGGCTTAACTAGTGGCTACAAACAATAGGACCCAATGTGAGAAGTTGGTCATGGGGTGCCAAGACCCGAGGTTAGACCGAGTTGTGGTGTAAAGCTACCCGGACCTGCCCGGCCTAACTAGTAACCACAACAAGGTCTAATGTGAGAGGTTAAGGTGCATTAAATTAATTAATGCCTCATGATTAGGGTTAAGTCAGGGTCCACTAATACTTAACCAATTTGGGGATTCGAGGGATTAGAATGTGGTTAAGTTGTGAACCGTTGGTTGCACTTAACTAGTTTAATCCATTTGGGAGTTCAAGGGATTAGAATGGGGTTAAGCCACACTTAACCAGTTTAATCCAGGATTAGTGAAGGGTTAAATCACACTTAACCCTCTTAGAAACCCTAGCAACGTGGTCTGTTCCAGCAGTAATCCCAGTTTGGTATCATTCACAACCCTAGGGGCTAGGCTAGGGCGGGGCACGATTACTGGACTGATGTAAGCGACCAAAGCGACGGCTGAGTGGTACAGCGGTGCGGGTCCGGCGGGCTACGGACGTGCACGTAGTCCGATATTGGACGAACTCGAGGCACGGGTACCAGTAGGTTAGGGCTGTGCATTATTGCTTAAGTGTCCGGGGTTGACACCCGAGGGCTTGATACACCCAAAGGTGGACCCAACACAGTCTAACTACATCCATGTGGGCCGTATGGACACCAACACTTGACGTGTTAGGTTTATAGGGAGCCGATCGACTAGACCGTTGGGCTGGATCTTATATTAAGGTCACTTCATGTTATTGGGCCAAAGTTTGGGCTAAGGGATCAATACCTGTTATGTTGGTTTGCTAGTACACCGTGGTGCAAAACTTAACCATGTTTATGCGATGACACCTCTATCTATCTTGTAGTTAATTTATCATGCCAGTATGTTGTTATCTATGATCATCTCAGTTATCATCATGATGTTAACTTTATTAGTTTATAGACTGATCGTAGCAGGGCTTACTTAGTCTTTTTGACTGACCTGTTTTCTTTCGCCTCTTTTCTTCCGTTTCCCCCCCCCCAGGTTCTCAGGGAGGGAATACTAGAGCCTAGCTTGGATTTTAGCTGCTTCCTTGGATAGCTCAAGTATGCTTTGGACTTGAGCCGCTATGGTTTATCACTCTTATTTGGGGATAGTACTTATGTATTTTCAGTTTATCAGATGATGTATTTATCTAGACTTGTAATTTTGGGAAATTGACATTCTGATGTACCAGACTTGTGTTTTGAAATGGTTTATAAATCTTCCGCTGTTTTATTTACTTACTCTGTTTATTCACATATATATATATATGTCATGTCCTGCCTTGCTATATCATTATGCATGTTTACCAATAATGCCCCTCCAAAGCTAGTGCATTCCTTTGCGAGTGACCCTAGTGGAGGCGGGGTGTTACATTTGGTATCAGAGCATAAGGTTTACGAGAAGGGATAAAAAGGTTTTTAAAACTCTTTGAAAAACTATTTTCAAAACCAAGTATTAAGTATTTTCCAAAGAAAAGTCTAGTTATTTTTAAAAGGCTATTCCCCAAAAAGCCATTAGCACTATCCTTTGACTCCTCGTTTGAAAACTCTTTTCTTTTCGTTTCCAGCATGTCTGATAATCTCATCTTGCCCGAAGGAGTAACGATACCCGATTGGTTTCGTCGGTACTTGGAAGTCACGGCACCGGTCCCGGGTGTCACTCATATTGTCTCCCCAGTCGAGTCCGCTGTTCCTCCTCCTCCTCCTTCCGTAGCTGATGTTCCTCTTCTCCCTCAGCCTCCACAAACGGATTTTGCGGAAACTTGTAAGAACTTTAAGATGATGGGTGGCAAGGATTTTAGTGGAACAGAGACTTTTGTAGAAGCAGGGAATTGGTTGAAAGAGACCGAAGATCTTTTAGCCTCCTTTGATATAGGTGACCGCAGGAAAGTTTTATTAGCAGTATGGTTGCTAAAGGAAGAAGCTGCACGTTGGTGGGTAGTCACCACCGCTACTAGGCCAATCGAGACTTGGGATGACTTTAGAGGAAGGTTTGGACTGAGGTTCTTACTACTGAAGCAAGGGGACATGACTATTAGGGAATACATAGATAAGTTTAATCAACTGGCTCAGGACGATTTAGATTTGGCTAATACAGCTCAGAAGAAGGCCCTACACTTTGCTCTAGGATTAAACGAGCCATTACGTGATTTGGCCCTGTCTCATATACCCTTGGGGGCGACTTTCGAGAGTTTAGTGAATTTGGCCCTACTTCAAGAAGAAGGTAGCAATGACAAGGAAGAGGTCAAGGCGAATGAGTCTCAAGACAAGAGAGTAAATTCCGGGAAACGGGGCAAGAATAACCACAACCGCAAGAACAAGCCAAGAAGGAATAGGAAATGTAGCTTCTGTGGTAAAGTTGGACATATAGCCAGGGAATGTAGGAAGAAGCAAAAGAGAAAGCGGGGCGAATGCTTCATTTGTGGTGAGTTTGGACATCTCAGCAGGGATTGCCCGAGGAAACAAAGGCAAGGTCAGACTCGGTGTACAGGGCTATCTGGAGGGCGAATTCATCCCCTCAACACCGTTCTTCCAGCTTATGATAGAGGTAGTGTTTCTGTTGAAAGTCTTGTTTGCATTTTCTGATTTTCCCTGTTTGAACTTTGTTTGATTCTGGCACATCGCATAGTTTTATTTCATCCGATCTAGTTGAAAAGTTTTGCACCTAAGTACTAGTCTGGTTGATGATCCCGTATGTGTTTCAAATCCAATTGGGGGTTCTGCCCGTTCGTCTGTGGTCTGAGTGGATTTGAAAATTTCTATCTTGAGTATAGAATTCTCGTGGGATGTTTATATTCTCGGTTTCAGGGGATATGGGTTGGTTTTGGGCATGGAATGGTTGTCCTGTTTTGAGCCATTCTGGGTTTTTGTACATAGGGTTGTGAGGCTCATGACTCGCCTCGATAATACCCTAGGAATTTCTAGCAACCCTATGGGTCCCGTCATGTTATGTTATCTTGAATCCCTCAACTCGTCTATCGATAGTTTGCAACCTGTGAGGGTGGTCCGAGAATATCCTGATATCTTGGGGAAAAGTGAAGGGGTTACCCTTAGATGTGGGGTGAATTTCCGCATTATCGGGTTGGTAATACCAAGCCAATTTCGTGGCCGGTTAGGCACATGACCTCACGAGATGAGAGTTAAGAAAGTAAGTCAAGGAGTTGCTTGAGAAGAACTTCCTGAGACGAGGCATTTCCGAGTAGGGTGCTCCAGTAGTATTCGTTGCTAATGTGGACAGTTTGCTTCGCTTACATGTTGAAAAGAATAGACAACCGTTACCAAGGATCGATGATTTGTTTGATCAGCTTGTAGGAGCATCTGTTTTCTTTTGATCTAGCTACCAGATTCCATCAGCTTAGGATGGCTGAGGATGGAATTGACAAGACTGCGTTTAGGACTCTAGATGGATTTTTAGAATGGCTAGTCATGCTATTTGGTTTGACTAATGCACCCGCATATTACGTGGACTTGATGGGTAGGGTGTTTAGGGAGTCCTTGAACAAGTTTGTCATGGTCGTCATAGACGATATTTTGATCTCCTCAAAAGAACGAGGAAGAACATGCTATACATCTCAAGAAGGAGATGGATATGCTTAGAGACACCAGTTGAAGGTCAAGTTCTCCAGATGTCACTTTGGAGGAAAGAAGTTGGATTTCTTGGGCACATAGTTCCTAAGTAAGGCCTAGCGGTGGATTCCGCTAAAGTGGTTGCGGTTTAAGACCGGAAAACTCTGAGAAGGGCAATTGAAGTAAGAAGCCTCCTCTGTTTGGCTAGTTAGTTAGCATTCCCGGAGCTTAGACTTACTCTTCTGGATCAAGAAGGGGGTTTC
The DNA here is from genome assembly GCA_030737875.1 of Allium sativum. Lineage (NCBI taxonomy): Eukaryota > Viridiplantae > Streptophyta > Magnoliopsida > Asparagales > Amaryllidaceae > Allium > Allium sativum. The sequence goes on along the minus strand of CM060920.1, from coordinate 558,910,771 downwards.
GCAGGAAGAAGACCCGCAGTTGGTCAAGAACAAGGACCGATCAGTTCGAGGCGAGATGTTAAGTCACCTCACTAGATATATTATAGATGACAAGGGATGACTAAGGCACGATGAGAGGCTATGTGTGTTCCTCGAGTGAAAGACTGGGTAAAGAAGGTTCTTGAAGATGCGCATCACTCGAGGAGGTGGCCGAGTTGGTCTCAGGATACATGTTGTGCCACCAGGCTAAGGCCAAGTCATAGAAGCCCAGTGGGCCATTACCTCTATTGGGGGTTTCGCAAGGGAAGTGTGAAAACATCCCGATAGATTGTGTGGATGGGCTACCTAGATCAAAGAAAGGGAATACGGGTATGAGGGTCATAATAGGTAGACTCACGAAGAGTGCTCATTTCAGTCCGGTAAAGAGCGAGAGGACTGCATCATGGTCAGCAACGATTTATCCTCAAAAAGTTGGCCAGTTTTGGAATAGCCTACAGGAAGCCATGGGTAGGCAACTCGAATCTAGGTATGGCCTATCACTCATAGGCGGATGGTTCATTTCGATTAAGCATGAGTTATAGAAAATCACGTTTATAGGGCAATTGGCAACGTGGATTGGTATTTTCAAGAGAAAGTTCTGCTGCATGGAATACTTTATAGTAAGTAGACGAGATCCAGGATTCACTGGTGAATTTTGGAGAGCTGGCATGAGATCATGAGGTTATAGTAGGTTTAAGCCAGGTATACAGAAAGAAGAATAAGTGGAAAAGAAAGACGAGAGGCGATAATGAAATGCGTTCCAACTCGAATTTGGGAAATAGGAATTAGGAAGCCAAGGAATCATGAAGTGAAAGATAGTCAAAGCACGGTAGAGTTAAGCTCAAGGAAACGTAACTAAGAAGAGTGAAGACTAGATACGCACATCATATCTCTTTTTAAGAGTACATCTTTGATCCTTGTTTTCCTGTGGAGCTTGCTTGCAAGTTATCTTTTATATATATATCCTCTCGGTCCCATTCTCGATCTTATTTCTGTTGTAAACTCCATAAGGGGGTTTAGACTCATCGGTTAGTACTATATGTCAAAGTTTGAATGGATTTCTTGTAATCCAAAAAGGAGTTTATCTAGTTTATCTAGTTTATCGTGTTTATCTTGTCATGAGGTCCTTAGGTAGAAACCCTTTGGATGAAACATGTGTTTGAAACATGTTATGTTTGATGATTGCAAGTGGTTGCAAGTGTTTGCAAGTGGTTGCTCGTGGATGCATTATACACGGTTAGGCACTAGATCGGCTCACACACTCCTCATATTGCATGTGCATGAGTGTTTATGCTTGTTCTTGGATGAAATTCGTATGCTATCACATGGATGTTGCATATGGATGTATGATTGAGCACGCATGTAGATATTATACATTATGTTAGGAATTTGCATACATATGGATTCATTTCACTGACATACATATGCATTAAGGAGGTTTACTGTATCAGTAACCGCCTGATTTTTGCATTAGGTAAGTACATATACACACACTTTTGCATATGTTCATCCAGCATTTAAAATCTTGTAAGGACAATGATTGCTCGTGGATGATGCTTTGAGTAGATGGATGATTGGATGGTAGGATACGTTCTTCCTAACTTGAAGATTTCGGGGACGAAATCCTTTAAGGAGGGGAGAATGTAACGACCCGTATTTTTAAATAACCTGTAATAATGTAAATTGAGGCAGAATTTAATTCTAAAATGGGAATCAAGGGAAACGGGCTATGCCATTGCGTTCGTCTCGGAAAAATACGCGAAATAGAGTCCGAGTTTTCGAAAATCGGAGTCCGTATGACCCAGTTAAGGCCCATGAAAGTTTTCAGAAATTTCCATAATTAAAACAGATTTAAATTTAAATTAAAAACAAGGGTTTGGGCCAGCTGGGCCAAGGCGGGAAAAATCCCGCCCAGGACCCCATGTCGACAGGCCTGTCGACAGGGGTCTAGGCATGTCGACTGCCCTATCGACAGCCCTGTCGACAGGGGGTGCCCAGGCAGTCTAGCCTGGTGCACCATTTTTGATTTGGGCTGGGTCTTGGGGCTTGGTTCTAGAGGATTCCGAGATCTGACGGGCCAAAACTAACCTAGGGTTAATCCTAGGGCTAAAAACACTCTAATCTTCTATAAATATACCCCTAATCCTACCCTATAGCCTCATTAATCATTCTAGCAACAAAACTATGCCAAAATCCAAACTCTCATGGCCTCCACCCTCTTCATACAATTCCTAAATTAATTCCTAAGTGATTTTCCATGCATACAAGCATATTTAGGCTTGTATGATCCTCCTTAGCTTGCATTAAAGGCTTGTTTTTCTATTGCCATCATAAAGGAGGAGTCTTGATCGAGTTTGCTTGCATTTGGGGGCTTTAATTAGTTGCATAAGGGGTTCTTTACATTTGCTATAGTTATTTGAGTCCGCATAAGCATTGTAAGCCCTCTTACCTTCATTTTAGAAACTCTAAAGTTAATATGTGATGCAAGTTGGGATTTATGTATGTTTATTGAGTTATGCATGTTTATGCAAGTTTGCTAAGCCTTGATTTGCAAGTTAAATGAGTTATGCATGTTTATGCAAGTTCACCAAGCCATGATTTGCAAGTTCAACAAGTTATGCATATTTATGCAAGTTTAAAATGACAAGTTGTGCATGTTTGACATGTTGTGCATATTTAACAAGTTATGCATGTTTATGTAAGTTCCCTATTCCATGTTATGCAAGTCTAACATGTTATGCATGTTTATGTTAATATGCAAGTTCACTATGCTAAGTTATGCAAGTCTAACATGTTATGCATGTTTATGTTAATATGCAAGTTCACTATGCTAAGTTATGCAAGTCTAACATGTTATGCATGTTTATGGTAATATGCAAGTTCACTATGCTAAGTTATGCAAGTCTAACATGTTATGCATGTTTGTTGTGATAAGCAAGTTCATCATGTATGTTGGGTCAAGTTCCCTCTTCCTATCCTTTATGCGTTATTACGAATATGTAAGCGATAGAATGACGTTGGGGGTTTGGGTAAACTTAAAATACATGAAAATATAAGATTGGGAATTTACCTATTAAGTTAGGTCTACCCCTTGGGAATTTACCTATTAAGTTAGGTCTACCCAAGTAATTGTTGACTTGCAATTATGTTTTGAAATAAAGTGGACATGACACTTAGAAAACATAAGTGTGGCCAACTCGAGGTTGGGTTGAGTTTGTAGCGTAAGTCTACCCGGAACCGACCGGCTTAACTAGTGGCTACAAACAATAGGACCCAATGTGAGAAGTTGGTCATGGGGTGCCAAGACCCGAGGTTAGACCGAGTTGTGGTGTAAAGCTACCCGGACCCGCCCGGCCTAACTAGTAACCACAACAAGGTCTAATGTGAGAGGTTAAGGTGCATTAAATTAATTAATGCCTCATGATTAGGGTTAAGTCAGGGTCCACTAATACTTAACCAATTTGGGGATTCGAGGGATTAGAATGTGGTTAAGTTGTGAACCGTTGGTTGCACTTAACTAGTTTAATCCATTTGGGAGTTCAAGGGATTAGAATGGGGTTAAGCCACACTTAACCAGTTTAATCCAGGATTAGTGAAGGGTTAAATCACACTTAACCCTCTTAGAAACCCTAGCAACGTGGTCTGTTCCAGCAGTAATCCCAGTTTGGTATCATTCACAACCCTAGGGGCTAGGCTAGGGCGGGGCACGATTACTGGACTGATGTAAGCGACCAAAGCGACGGCTGAGTGGTACAGCGGTGCGGGTCCGGCGGGCTACGGACGTGCACGTAGTCCGATATTGGACGAACTCGAGGCACGGGTACCAGTAGGTTAGGGCTGTGCATTATTGCTTAAGTGTCCGGGGTTGACACCCGAGGGCTTGATACACCCAAAGGTGGACCCAACACAGTCTAACTACATCCATGTGGGCCGTATGGACACCAACACTTGACGTGTTAGGTTTATAGGGAGCCGATCGACTAGACCGTTGGGCTGGATCTTATATTAAGGTCACTTCATGTTATTGGGCCAAAGTTTGGGCTAAGGGATCAATACCTGTTATGTTGGTTTGCTAGTACACCGTGGTGCAAAACTTAACCATGTTTATGCGATGACACCTCTATCTATCTTGTAGTTAATTTATCATGCCAGTATGTTGTTATCTATGATCATCTCAGTTATCATCATGATGTTAACTTTATTAGTTTATAGACTGATCGTAGCAGGGCTTACTCAGTCTTTTTGACTGACCTGTTTTCTTTCGCCTCTTTTCTTCCGTTTCCCCCCCCAGGTTCTCAGGGAGGGAATACTAGAGCCTAGCTTGGATTTTAGCTGCTTCCTTGGATAGCTCAAGTATGCTTTGGACTTGAGCCGCTATGGTTTATCACTCTTATTTGGGGATAGTACTTATGTATTTTCAGTTTATCAGATGATGTATTTATCTAGACTTGTAATTTTGGGAAATTGACATTCTGATGTACCAGACTTGTGTTTTGAAATGGTTTATAAATCTTCCGCTGTTTTATTTACTTACTCTGTTTATTCACATATATATATATATGTCATGTCCTGCCTTGCTATATCATTATGCATGTTTACCAATAATGCCCCTCCAAAGCTAGTGCATTCCTTTGCGAGTGACCCTAGTGGAGGCGGGGTGTTACACTATTAAAATTTAAATAGAAGAATTAGTGGAAATCAGTTATAAAGTTAAGTGATGTTTGTAAGTTGACTAAGTCAACCGTTTATGTTCAAATTGGTTATTAAAGTAATTTGTTTTCAATTTATCTAATCAAAAGGGTTTTGACAAATAATTGTATTTAAACTTAATGAATGTTCAAAAGCTAATTAATCTTTTAATTAATGGTGTTTAAAGATAATTATCAAGTTGATTATTTTTAATGAAGATAGATATTATTCTTATAAGGTTTAAAAGTAATTAACTACTCTATTTTTAGTTGATAATGAAGTTAAGTACTTCTGCTTTGGTTAATGAGTAAGTTAGTTATTGTTTTAATTATAAATTGAGGTGATTTTTTAAAATTGGAAATCATTTAAGAAAGTAATCGAGTTGTAATGAAATTTTAGTTGAATTTTAGAAGGGGTTGGTAAAAAGATTTTATAATAAATCCAAGTTTTGTAATTAAATTTTATAAAAGAAATTCAAAACTAATGCAATAGTTTACTTAATATTTAAATTAAGAAAAGTCGATTTTAAATCAAATGGAGACATTCAAAATTTGCAAAGATAGGAGGCTTAAATGGTTTTGAGTAAAGAATTGACAAAATTATTTTAGTAATAAAATCCAAATTAAGTTTTATAATAAGTTGTTAAATGGTTTTGGGTAAAGATTGGAAAATGGATTTTGTAATAAAGCTGAGTTATAAAACAAATCGTTTAAAGAAGATTAAAACTAATGTTTGTGTTTTAGTAAGTGTATACTGAATATTATAATTAAGTAAAAGTGATTCAAATTGGAAGGAAGTTTTTCAAATTCAAGTATTGTTTTGCAAAACCATATTTTAAATAGAATAGTAATAGAAATTATGGGATATTTTAATTAATATAAACTTTTGAGGAAAAAAATTTAATCTATCTTTAGATAAGAACGTTGTCGAATCAAGGTCTAAGAGGTAAATAAAATAACCCAACTTGAACGACTTCATTTTTATCCAAGGGATGGTACTAGTTTGGAATGATAAAGAAGTTGGAAATAGTTTATTATTTCCATAAGAGAAAAATTGAACCTTTAAATTGCAAGGATTTAGAAATTTAATAATACTATTGGGTTTTATAGTAAACAATTGTTTGGCCCTTATACGATGTGTGATTATACTTGTATCGTTTGGTTAAGTATATAAAACTATTTTCTAAATACTAAAATAGTAAGGTTTAGTGAGTACACTTATTTAAAGAAATAAGTAAATGGTGGGGATTTTCGAAGAAATGAAACAAGAGATTATTCTGGTTTGGAAATAGAAGTGAATATGGAAAACTGAATTATTATTGCCATAATTGAAGTTTAAGCTTAAGCAGCAAAGATTTGAAGTTAAATAAAATTGTTTGAGAATTATATAGTAAAAAATTGTGGCAAATGACATTGTTAGACCCATATATGATTTGTAATTGGACCTATACCAATTGGTTAAGTATATATAGCGATATTTCTGAAATAAATGAAGTAAAAAGGGGGGTTTTGTGAATATATATCAATATTTCCAAAGTAAAGGAAATAGAAATGGGTTTGTGAAAATATAGAGATATTTTCAAAGTAAAGAAAGTAAGGGGATTTTGAGAATACGCCTATTATAAAGAGATAATATTGGTTATGTTTTCAATGTAACAAAAACAGGAGAGAATTGGGAATATAATTATTCAGTTGAGATAAATTTATGGAATTGATTCTCAAGAATCGATGAAAAGGGTTTTAGTGAATGGTTTTAAAATAAAAAGGGCATGAGCTATTGATGTACTTATCTGTACCGTTTGATTTGATAGTTAAAGAACCGACTATCAATAAGTTCCCTTGTTGACTTTTAACATGTTAGGTCGAGGAGACCGGGATGGGAATTGGACCCAATACCACTTCGAACCAACTTTGCATTCGAAAACTATTTTGTAGGGATGCTTGTGAGACAATTTGAAGACATAGATCTTGGGAGTGAAGGGATGCTTGCTGATGTCTATGATTAATTACCAAGATTAAACTTATAACAATAATCCCTACGTTCTGGGGTTTTCTTTGGTTTCGTTCGGTCCTAGAACTAACGTGTATGGACGAAGGTTTGACAGAGTATTTCCCAGAATCACGTACGTTGATTTTTACAAAATATACCATGTGGTGGCGAAGAAGGCAATTTCTTTTAGCTTAACACACAAAGTACATTTGTGCAAATCAATTAGTTATTGACGAAATTAATAATTTGGCATTCAAAAGTTGAATGTGATGTTTCTAAAAGGTAATCGTGACCTCAAGCCTCATCAACTGGGAAATGACTAAATCGAGAAAGCAGTAGGGTTATGTGGGTCATACCCATTAAGGTATATCATCACCTAATCTAGAGAAATTGGATGTCCCTTTTTGTGTGCTTCGGATTAAATGGAAATTCAAACTCCAATATGAACTATACATTTTTAGTTGTAAACCAACTATTTTGGAAAGTGAGATGCAAGCTCTACGGCTATATTCATATTTTATTTATGGATTGATAGACAATATTATAATATGACATGATTTGGTATATAAAAATGATTTGATTATCGTAAGGAAAAAACATGTGTCGTATTTAAGTGTGGTCATGTCTTACTAGAGTTCCATAATTTCAAATGATTTCTAAAAGTTAAGCAAGTTGTTTATGGTGAGTTTTATCGCTGAAAGTATTCCAGACTGATCCGGGTGATTTTGGTTGCCTCAAAATGTGCTCGGGTCAAATCGAGTATATTTTTCAGGTTTTACTTGGAGCTCCAGGAGAAGAGCTGGACTCGAGACGTATTCCCGTATTTTCTGGTATAAAATTATTTTTGCTGTGTATGTTTTATTGATCAGATTTTATAATATGATCTAGTTATATACTCTGATTGTAAAATCATATATTTTCAGTTTTTTCTTTATGTAATGAGTATTGATATATTTTATTTTATTTGTTCCGTTGTGAGATTTTATTCTACTCTAATTCTGTAGTGTTGGTATTTTCTTCTTCTTCTTCTTCTTCTTCTTCTATTCTAACATCTATCTCTTTCTTTTTCTCACTCTCTAAATTCTTTCTATTAACTATCTGAGTTTTTGATACTTGAGTTTTGGCAAGTGAATACTAGATAATGTATTATTGCCAAAATTCAAGCGTCGAATTTCTTCTGCGGATCGTTACATTTTTCTCTTATATTTTGGCCACATAACACTACCATCTTATTCGGAAGATTTCTCCATCTACTCTAAGTGAATGAGATGAAGGGTTGGGCTTGTTATCTCTGGTTGTTGAGAAAGTTTGTGTATGATTATCAACCAAAGATGACGAAGGTGAAGTGAACCTAAAAAAACTTTTCATTGGATTCATATCTATCTAGTTGCTGTGTTGGTAGAATTGGAAGAGGGGCAATGCTTGGTTGTTTTGAAAGCAAAACAATGTGTTTGTCATTTTATCGGTGGACGAAGAGTACCTTACTGAGCAGGAAAGTTGATTATGTTTTATCGTACAATGTCTGACTACTGTGATTTAATATCAACCCTACTCAGACTGCCACATAGGGAAGTCTAATTTTTTGTGATCTTATTGATAAGGAATGCAGATTAAGGATTTTAATGCAGAATTAACACTAAAGGGGGGAAGGGGGTAAATAGTGTTTATAAGAAATTTAAAAAATATTAAACTAACTTGAATTACTATACGAATCACACAATGATTATCACACTAGAAATGATCACAAACACAGAAATAATCATAGACACAAATATAAGTAAATATAAAATGCAGAAAAGGAAAGAACAAACCACATTTTATACTAGTCCCACCAATGCTGGATTGCCCAGAGTTTTATTAATACTAGTATCAATCTTACAACACTCTCAATTTAACGGCTATAAGGTTAACATCGATTCCACCACCCTTGATTTCACGGCTACAAAGTTCACACCGCTCACTTTCCTTGATTTCTGGGCTACAAAGAACACATCATTTCCCAAATAATTCCCAACTGATTGCAGTAGCCCTAGAACTCTTGAATAACACTTCCAATCAGAGAGTAGTTGGTAGAGATTGAGAAGAGAAGAAGTTTGATATAATTTTAGTAGAAACCGGTAGAGTACAAGTGTAGAGATCAAGAAATTAAAGTATGATAATGGTGGTTAGAGATAGGATGAAGATGGAGAAGAAGTGTGTGATAACCCCAAACTCCAATGTCACGAAAGCAAGGATAATCATTGGAATATAACGCATAAACAATAACAGCAGAACAGAAATATAGAATTACAGCAGATAATGTACATCAAATTACACTGAAAATAATATATCATCAGAGTTACATGGCATAATAGGATCATACTTAGTACATAATACAATTTTCAACTTAGTATAAAATGTCAGCAGCGGAATCAAACATAATAAACTAAATGACATCTGAACAACATAATAGAAATGGTAGAATCCATCTTCAGCTCCATAGCTATCCAGAATGAGTCTGCTAAAACCTGAATACAAGGCTGCCCATGTGGAAAAGAGGGCACCCGAGTTTGCAAAGTGAGACAAACTACGAGTCAGTCATGGGACTGGTATGAGAAATATTTACTTAACTTAACTAATAATAAGGCTAAACATAGGACCACGCCGCTAACGCGGAACGTGTTTACTCCATTGGATTGCCAGTGCATAAATAAAGTAAATCATTAAATAACGCAATGCTTTTTGAAAAAAATGAAACCATTATAAGATTCAAGTCCCATCACACAATGCGACGCAAACAGAAGATAGAGTTTTACGTTATAATGGTCAAAAATGCTTGAAATGTTAAAATAGATTTTATTATTAGTGTATAAATGTTTCAAAAACATTTCAATCATAATATACCAATCATAGACGACATAGCTACTATATACTATGTGTAACAACCCGCAAATTTCTGAACTAATTTAAAATTTTTATTTTAGAAATTTCAATGAATTTTGAATATTTAAAATAATTTATTTTAAATAATAACGATGGAAAATTTATTTTAATCGAAGGTAGAACGAATATATTTATTTTAATTATAAAAGGAGTTAGAAATAGTGAGGTAGTTTGAAGTTTTGAATTTGAACTTTGACTGACTATTCAGGATGCAAAAATAAATCAGATTTTAGTGAAACCAAAAATATTAGAATCTATTTAAAGATATCTTTCCAAGGAATCCGAAAAATTGAAATTTCATAGCAAGAATCAAAAGTTATGTCCAGTTTAAAAATCAGAAAAGTCACTGTAGAAATTATATATATTTTAATATTAAAAATACCCATTTTCCAAACCACCTCCGATTTCGACGAAACCACTTTTGTTGGATCCAGAATGTCAAATTATTGTTAGGTTTCAATTTTCATAATTTTTCGAATTAATATGTGAGCGTGGTAAAAGAAAACGTGTTTTGTCAGTTTTAGTCAAATCGGATCGATCAGAAAATGACCATTTTTCAAACAGTCTCGCAATTTGATGAAATAAGTCTCGTTAGAACCGTATCATCAAAACATAACTAGAAATAATTTTTCTGGAATTTTTAGAGTTAGTATGTGGCCCCGGTAAATTTAAATGTACGGTCAAATTAAATAATTGAATGATTTATATATTAAATTAAAGAAAACAAGCTGGAGATGATCAAACGGGCTGACGGGACCTAGCCCATTTTGTCCAGGACGTGGGTATTTTCCTAGGGACAACTTTCGTTCGGCTGAAATTGGAGTTGAAAAGGGCTAGCGGGCTTAAACTAGAAAATTAAATGTTATAATATTATAAATATATCCCTTAAAATAATAGAAAACCCTAATCCTTTATTTCACGGTAGTCGCCACTTTCATCCCAATGGCCACGAGCATCCGAAACAAAATCAATGAAATTTTCCAATCCATAAATTTAGTCATGATATTTTCTACATGAATATCGAAGAGCGTCTCAAGCTCTAGCTATCCAACGGTTGTGATGGCTTAAGGTCTCGTCGTTCGTGGGTTTAGGGGCTCAAAAGCCGAGGCATTCACGGTGGGTTTTGACGAGGAGGGGCCCACCGAGCTTCACTGTGCTCGGGGCATGGGTGGACTACGGATGGCGCTCCTGGTGGTGGCTTCGGATCGACGGCAGGTGGTCGGATGGAGGCGTGATGTGATGCCCTAGGCGGTGAGCAATGGGTTCGGGTTAACTGGAAGTAAACGAGGAAGAAGGACCGATTTTATTAGGCTAATGTAATTGAAGAATTTTAATTATTTAATTAAATTATTATCAAATCTTCAAACGATCATATCTTTTACAAATTGAAACGGAATTCGATGATTTTCGAAGCACTGGAATCGCAGAATCGAGATCTAGACGATGAAACAAACCAGGTCTGAAACCGGGCATGTTGAAATTTCAAACAGAAATCACTATGAGATTTCTCGATTTAAAATATATATTTATATTTATATTGATTGTGGAGATGACGATTGCTGAATTATATTGTTGTTTCATAGAAATAACATGTTTTGTTAGATCAATATTGTTAACATAGAAATATCATGTTTTGTTAGATCAGTATTATTAACATAGAAATGTCATATTTGGTTAGATCAGTAATGTTAACATATGAATATGATTTTTAGTGTTTTGTCGAAATAGAATTGTCAACAAAACAAGATTATCATTTCTAGTGTTTTTTTCGAAATAGAATTATCGACAAACAAGATTATCATTTTTGATCAGTTATATTAACAATAGAATAACAATTTTTGTTATAAATTGTGCATTAGAAATATTCATTTTGTTTAAAACATGTTAGTTGAATTAAAAATAACATTTTTGTCAAAACACGATTACTGAAATAAAAATAACCTTTTTGTCAAAACATGATTATTGAAATAAAAATAACCTTTTTGTCAAAACATGATTATTGAGATAAAAATAACATTTGTGTTTAAACATGTTTGTTGAAATAAAATTAACCTTTGTGTTAAAACTTGTTAGTTGAAATAAAATTAACATTTGTGTTAAAACATGTTGGTAGGAATAAAAGATTTATTTTTATTGTCATAAAAGAATAAATTTAAAGTAACATTTTATTTGTCAATTTAGTTACAACAAAAAAAAATAGATTTAAAAATAACATTTTTATCGTCAAGTTAGTTACAATAAAAAGAATTGATACAAAAGAAACATTTTTATTGTCATTTTAGTTGTAATGAAAAGAATAGATTTTAAAGTTGCATTTTTGTGGTCATTTTCTATGCAATAAAAATAGAAGATTTAAAGGTATCATTTTTGTTGTCATTTTATATGAAATAAAAATTATCATTTGTGTCAAAACATGTTATTGAAACAAATTTAACATTTGTGTCAAAAAAGATTAGAAATAAAAGATTAGAATAAAAAGACTATTATAAAAAGATTTCATTTTTGTTGTCATTTTGTTCAACAAAAACAAAAAGAGTAAAATTAAAAATATGTTTTATTACAACAAAAAGAATATTTTTCAAAAGAAATGTTTTCATTGTCAATATATAATAGTTAAACAAAAACATTCATTTTTGTCAATTAGTATAGTTAAATTAAAAACATTCATTTTCATCAAATTTGAATTGTTGAACAAAATATACACTTTTATCAAATTATAAAAGTTAGAACTAAAATTGCCACTTTTGTCAAATTTTCAAAGTTAAAATCCAATTTGTCGCTTTTGTCAAATTATCATAATTAAAACAAATTGGTCACTTTTGCCAAATTATAATGGTTAAAACAAACATTATCATTTTGTCGCATTAGATTTGACAAAACAAACATGTTACTTTCATTTGTTTTGTTGAATTAGAATTGTCGACAAAACAAACATGTTACTTTCATTTGTCTTGTTGAATTAGAATTGTCGACAAAACAAACATGTTACTTTCATTTGTTTTGTTGAATTAGAATTGTCGACAAAACAAACATGTCACTTTCATTTGTTCTGTTGAATTGGTATTGTCGACAAAACAAAATTATCATTCTTATTGTTTTGTTGAAATAAATTTATCAATAAAACAAAGTCATTATCTTTATTGTTTTGTTGAAACAGGTTATTTGAATCAAAATATACATTTTGTCAAAATATTCATTTTTGTAAAAATAGATTAGTTAAAGCAAACCATATATTTTTGTCAAAATGTACACTTCTGTCAAAATAGATGAGTTGGATCAAAACACACATTTTTGTCAAAATATACATTCTTGGTCAAATAGATCAGTTGAACCAAAATATTCATTTTTGTCGAAATACATTAGTTGAAACAAAAATGTACATTTTGTCAAAATAAGATGGTTAAAAACAAAAATTACATTTTAGGTTAAATAAAAGAGGTAAACACAAACAGCATTTTTGTTAAATAGAATTGTCGACAAAATGAATATATCACTTTTTATACATTTTGTTGAAATATAATGTGTGTGCAAATATAAGAATCATCTTTATCTGCAAAACATACATTAGAAATTGTATGATTAATAAAGAATTAATTTATTGCAACACATACATTAGAATGTGTAGGTAAGTTAAAGTGACATCTTTGTATGTTAATGCATACAATTTAAAATAAACATTTTTATGTGTTAGGTTATACATCGAAAAATATACAAATAAGATTATTTCTTTATGTGTTAAAGTTAAGAATATTTGCATACAAATAAAAGAAAATGAAAATTATCTTTTCATTTGTCATCAGCAATAATGTCATATAAATAAATTACATTTTATTAGAAATTAGAAACATGTAGGAAAATTATGCAAGTAAATTACATTTTTATTCGGCATTAGGAGTAAAATAACATGTTGTGTTCATTATCATCAATATGTTAGCAGAATTTGAAATTAGTTAAATTCATTAACCAATTATTTATTTATATGAACTGTTGTTGGCTGAAAACCCCATATGGGTATTGGGATGATAATTGACATACTCTAGTCCCATTATTTAGTTGTATGTCGATCGATAGATTGACAGGCTGCGATGAGCGTTATTATTTCATTTTAATGCTCACACAGTTGTGAACTGCACTCTGAATGTTGAATGGATGGTTTGATGATTATTTATCATTTGTTGTCATATACATACGATGTATGAAATCCCTATAACTGGAATTATATGGTAACTGATTGAGTCGCATTCCAATTCAGGATTTCTTTTAAATAAAGAATATTCTACATAAAGAATATTTTTAATAAAGAATATTTTGAATAAAGAATACTTTAAAATAAAGGATATTGTAATATAAAGAACATTGTAATATAAAGATTATTTTAAAAGTAAATAATATTGTAATATAAAGAATATTTTATCTAAAGATTTTTTATATAAAGAATATTTTTAAGTAACGAATATTCTAATTAATATTCAACGAAGAATAAAATGATGATTGCTATGTCCATTTTCGGATGGACACAAAAGATAAAAATATATTTTTATAGAAATGAACTAGTTATTAACTAGGATAAATCTTTAAAAATTAAGATTTAATGAAGTCTTCTAATTAATTAATATTTAATTAGAATTAAATAAAAGAATTAGATTTTGGGTTGTTGTGGATTCTTAAACCCCATATGTAAGAATAAATCTTTTAATTAAGATTATTAGAGTTTTCAAATTATATTTAGTAATTAGAATAAATTGATATGTGAATTGGGTTTATTGTGAACTGTGTTTTAAACGACATTTGTTTTTTAACCCTATTAACAACAAAAATATGATTTAGAATTTATAAATCTTTTTATTAAGATTTAAAAAGGAATTTTCCAAACTCAAGCTTTCCAATTTAATATATTAAGTTGGAATTGAATGGAAATTCGATTTGATAATAATCGAGATAGGCTTCTATAAAAGAAGACTGACACTATATATGGAATTTAAAAGGCTTTGCCGTTATTCCATTTATACTATCAATCTGATATGGAAATTTATATCGGTTATATATTGATTCTTTTTAAATGACATTGATTCTTTAACCCAGTTAAAGATAAGATTAATTTCATAATATTGAATAATCATTAAAGTAATGATTTTTATATTAAAATCAAATTGGAGTTTTAATGGATCTCTAAAAAGAAAATTTAAGAATAAGATTCAAAAGACATTGTCTTTGATAAATTGAGGGAATCGTTTCCCTAATGATATGAATATTTTATTAAAAGAATATACTGAATTGGAATGAGGTGTATGATGTTTCTTTATAACACCTGATTTTTAATTATAAAATACACGAGTTATTCGGAAATACCGGGTTTAACCCATTCTGAGTAATTACTACGACGATTAGAGTCGAAGATGAAGTCGGTGGATGAAGACCGGCGATCTTCACATCGAATGGACGACTACTGATGCCAGGCGTTAGCTAGGTACCTGTAAAGTATTAAAGTGGTAGTTTGTCCGGACGTACTTGTTGATTGTTCGGATATGCGAGCACCTCACTTCCGTATTGGACATACGGGACGAAGAATAAGGTGTCTTCGGTTTCGTTCAGACCCAGAACGGACTTGTAAATGGATGTGTATCTGACATTGAATTTCATTCCATCTAAATTAAATTGATTTCTATTTGATATATATCTGTGGTGGCGGAGAATTTATTCTCTTGCTTAACACTCTTCTCTGAGATGCACGAGCTCAGGGGTTATATATTGGTAGTTATCGATCGCATGGCGTGAATTGTCAATGTTGCATGCCAAGATGCAAATGATCAAGGCTTTTGTCGAAAAGCAGAGCCTTGTGGTTGATGATCAAAGCATAACCTATTTCGGTATAGCTTTGTGTATAGCGTGACCTCGCGAGCCTCACGCCCCGGTAAGAGTCAGAAATGGAGCAAGGGAACGCAGGGAGTGCACACATTTCTTTCTAGCTAGAAGTGGTGTCAGCGACTTACCAGCCCTGACATTTTACTTATGTGGATGATGGAATTTTCAAGGCCTCGGATTTATCGGTCGCCAATGGCCATATTATAGGTTCAATAGGACCGGGAAGCGTGTGTTCAGGCATAACTAATCCACTAACGATATTTATGGACCGGCCCTGCAGGATCCAAGGGTTGCCCGTAGGTGTGATCCTGAGACATTGCTAGAGTGTCTCGAATCGGTAAGGAGATCGTTCCTAGCCTTGACCCTTGATGGAAACCCAATTTCCAATACGACATCATGCGGTTTTGATTGTAGAACTAGTATGGCGACATAGTAGGATGGGGTACTATGCCGTCTATGATTGATACATTACGATTGAAATGTTTTTGAAACATATATAGACTAATAATAATATCAAATCCGTTTTTATCGTATCAAGCATTTTTGACCATTATAAGGTAAAACTCTATCCTCCGGTTTGCATTGCATTGTGTGATGGACTTGAGTCTTATAATGGTTTCATTTTTCTAAAAAGTATTGCGTTGTTTTACGATTTACTTTATTTGAATTATGCACTGGCAATCCAATGGAGTAAACCCATTCCGCGTTAGCGGCATGGTCTTGTGATTAGCCTTATTACTAGTTAAGTTAAGTAAAGATTTCTCATAGCAGTCCCATGACTGACCCGTAGTTTGTTTCACTTTGCAAACTCGGGTGCCCTCTTTTCCACACGGGTAGTTGAGTAGCTTATTTTGCAGATATATTGAGCAGAATTCTGGATCGAAGCTTAAAGCTGTGTCCAGAGCATTGATAGTCTTCCGCTATGATTAGTTTGTTTTTCCCACTATACTGTATTAAATTATTGTAAATTATCTTCCGCTGTAGTATTTATTTATCAATGTACTCTGATATTCTGTACGCTGATGTAACATTATTATGATGTTTATAAAAGTCTGCTGTTATTTGTTCTGATGTGTTGTATTCTCAGAGTTAGCGTATTCGGGTTTTGAATGGTCTTGGTCGGTTTTGCGATCGATTAGGCCCGGGCAAAATCCGTATTGTTACAGTTGTATCAGAGCTCTGGTTAGCTCAAATCTTTAGGGTACAACTCATTAGAACTAAACAAAAGACCCATCAAAGGTAGGATTAATAATATCCTATAAAAGAATACTCATTAGAGATAGGATCAGTAGCATCCTTGAATGAGAAAACTCGTTAGAGATGGGGTAGGAAATGCCATAGAATGAGCTGGAGTGACAAGTTCATAATTAGCGTATTTGTGATTATATATATAACTCGATCTTAGAAAATATTATTTTTGAATATATAAAAGTTATATATTTGAAAAGTTAATCAACTAATAAAATTATTGAAACCAATAAAAAAAATCAAATTAGTCAATTAAACAACTTTTAGCTCCGTTCCTTTTCGAGGACGAAAAGATTTAAGTGGGGAAGATTGCAACAACCCAATAATTTTTGAACCAATTTAAAATTTTTATTTTAGAAATTTCAATGAATTTTGAATATTTAAAATAATTTATTTTAGATAATAATGACGGAAAATTTACTATAATCGAAGGTAGAACGAATATATTTATTTTAATTATAAAAGGAGTTAAAAATAGCGCGATAGTTTGAAAATTTGAATTTGAACTTTGACTGACTGTACAGGATGCAAAATAAATCAGATTTTAGTGAACCAAAAAGATTAGAACATATTTAAAGATATCTTTCCAACGAATCTGAAAAATTGAAATTTCATAGCAGGAATCAAAAGTTATGTCCAGTTTAAACATCAGAAAAGTCGCTATAGAAATTATATATATTTAAATATTAAAAATAGCCATTTTCCGAATGACCTGCATTTTCGACGAAACCACTTTTGTTGGATCTGAAATGTCAAATTATTGTTAGGTTTCAATTTTTCATAATTGTAACGACCCGAATTTCACCCGACCCGACCGATCGCTAGATCGACTAAGACCGTTCAAAACCCGAATACGTTAACTTTGGGAATACAACACATCACAACAAATAACAACAGACTTTTATAAACATTATAATAATGTTACATCAGAGTACAGAATATATCAGAGTACATTGATAAATAATACAGCGGAAGATTTAATTACAACAAAACTAGTACAATGCAGTGGAATAATTAATTTAATCACAGCGGAAGACCATCAATGCTCTGGACACAGCTCTAAGCTTCGATCCAGAATCCTGCTCAATATATCTGCAAAATAAGCTACTCGACTGCCCATGTGGAAAAGAGGGCACCCGATTTTGCAAAGTGAAACAAACTATGGGTCAGTCATGGGACCGGTGTGAAAAATCTTTATTTAACTTAACTAATAAGGAGGCTAATCACAGGACCACGCCGCTATCACGGAACGTGTTTGCTCCATTGGATTGCCAGTGCATAAATAAAGAAAATCGTTAAAACAACGCAATGGTTTTTAGAAAAATGAAACCATTATAAGACCCAGGTCCCATCACACAATGCAACGCAAGCCGGAGGATAGAGTTTTACCTTATAATGGTCAAAAATGCTTGATACGATAAAAACGGATTTGATATTATTACTAGTGTATATATGTTTTAAAAACATTTCAATCATAATGTATTAATCATAGACGGCATAGCTACCATATAATATGTCGCCATATATAGGTATACAATCAAAACCGCAGGATGTCGTATTGGAAATTGGGTTTCCATCAAGAGTCAAGGCTAGGAACGATCTCCTGACTGATTCGAGACACTCTAGCAATGTCTCAGGATTCGGACGCTGGCGAACCCTAAGATACAGCAGGGCCGGTCCCCCAATAGTGCAATGGGTTGGATTGGCAATTCCTGAACACACGCTTCCTGATCCTATTGGACCTATAAATTGGCCATTGCGGCCAATAAAAATCCGAGGCGCCTCAAAATCCATCAACCACATAAGTAAAATGCCGGGTCGTGTTAAACCCAGACACCACTTCTAGCTAGAAAGAAACGTGTGCACTCCCTGCGTTTCCTTGCTCCGTTTTTGACTCATACCGGGGTGTGAGGCCCGCGAGGTAAAGAAATACACAAAGCTATGCCTTAATAGGCTATGCTTTGATCATTATCCACAAGGCTCTGCTTTTCAACAAAAGCCTTGATCAATTGCATCTTGGCATGCCACATTGACAGTCTATACCATGCGATTGATAACTATCAACATAAAAACTCTAAGGGTGTAAAGCAAGAGAATAAATTCTCCGCCACCAACGGTTGTAAATTAATAGAAATCAATTTACATAGAATGAAATTCAACGTCAGACACACATCCATTTACAAGTTCGTTCTGGGTCTGAATGGAACCGGAGGTACCTTATACCTTGCATATCCGAACGATCAACAATACGTCCGGACAACTACCACTGGAACCTTTTCAAGGCTGCAACTCCAATCCAAGGCATCAGTAGTCCTCATCCATTCGATGTGAAGATCGCCAGTCTTCAACCACCGTCTTCATCTTCGACTTTTAATCGTCGTAGTAATTATTCAGAATGGGTTAAACCCGGTCATTCCGAATAACTCGCATATTTTTATAATTAAAAATCAAGTGTTATAAGGATACATCCAATGCCTCTTTCCAATTTAGAATATTCTTTAAATAAAATATTCATATTATTAGGGAAAGGTTCCTGTTAGATCGAAATTTGGACCTAACACCCAAATTGTTCTAAACTGTAGAGAATTCTAAATGAGGAATCAGGAAAAAGAAAATAACACTCAGAATTTATAGTGGTTCGGCGTTAACGAGCCTACGTCCACTTTATATCTTATTGATTATGCTTTAAAAGCTAGTACAACAGTGATTTCTTTCGATATTCCAGTGGTTAGACAACAATGGCGGACTCAGCATTCGCTATTGCCAAAAAAGATCCCGAAAAATGCCAAGCTCTGGGCTATTTATAGCTGATTTCGTCGGACGGATCGTGGACACGTGGCACGAATCCCGAGACTTTCGGATCGCATCGCAGCCATCGAAGAAAAAGTCAAACTAGCCATTGCGAACAGGTGTCGTCAGATCCGTGCGATTCGGATCGCTGCAGACCAGCTCGTGGTTGAACGGGTCAGTGGGTTCGGTTCGTTACAAGGGATCGGATCGCCTGGAGGTGGCGTTCGTCGACGAGATGAGAGCGATCCGTCCCTGGGCGAGTCGATAGAGTGCGATCCAAGCGGGGCGAGACGATGGCGTGCGATCCAAGCGGGGCGAGACGATGGCGTGCGATCCAAGCGGGGCGAGACGATGGCGTGCGATCCACTTTCCTGGAGGACCTGGTTTCCTGATTTCCTTTCACGAATGATCCTGGGTGGCTTGGTCAAAAAGCGAGCCAACACTTTGCCCCCTCGAAGTATGTTTTATTGATGATGAAACATGCTTCGAAGATACTTATTGACTCTCTCCTGAAAGGATGCAAGTTTACAGTCGCATTGGTTCAAATTGACACATGGATGGATCGGATCGCCATAGGACGACACGGTCCGATTTGGTCATCTGCTCGTCGCGTGCTGAGTTCCTAGGGTCTTGTGCGATACGGGGCGCATCTTCCTTCGAGCCGTATCGGGCTCTGAGTTTTGTGGGCCATCATTTCAAAGTGGTCCGTGGGCTTTTTTTTGCGATTCCGTCTTCGGATCGTGGCTCGGGGGGCGGTTCGTGGACCGAATAAGACAAAGGAGGGGAGGCAAACGGTCACCTTCTTTGCCTATAAAAGCCGACGCTCCCCTCTTCATTTTCCTTCTTTCTCCTCTCTGCTGAATCGTCTCGCGCGAGCTGTCGAACAACGAATCCAACCCTTTAAAACTTTCGAAAATCCAAGAACTCTCTCAGTTTTTAGAAAGGTAACTTTATAGGAAGCACCCTCATACTATTTTCCTGAATTTCTACGGTTGATTCCAGAGAGAAACAATCTAAATCCGCTACTTTTCGAAGTTATCACCAAATCGCCATGGCCATTGAACGTGGAGCTCAGAATTTGAGGATGGGAAGGAGATGAGGAAGAAGAAGGATGGAGAAGGAGAAAGAAGGCTGACTCGGATCGTGGCCAGTGATTGAGGACGGAAGCAAGTGGCGAGACGAATACAGATTGAGAGGGCAACCAAGGGTCGTACCACGGTAGTCGCAACGGTTCGTGAGGGAGCCTTCCCTTCGCCCGGCGATTCGATGAGGGGCAAACTCTCTGCTCTGCGATCGGGAAAGGGTGCGATCCCTCTGCCATGCGAGTCGAAGGGGGGGCGATCCCCCTGCTATGCGATCCGTCTCACGGCTGGTGATACGAAGAAATTTCAGTCTTTAATCAGCGCCTTGCCGCTACAAAACTCTGGACAGTTAGGATAGAGCCCTGACGTTGATCTCCCTGGACTAAATGACTTCATGATTTGACTGCATATGACGACTAATGACTTTTAATAACCTCGACTGCTTTCATGTTTCATTATCGTTTTTAATATTGCGCACACACAAGCACACGCAGTAGCACTTGCACACACGGGGGACGGGTAGTGTTAATCTTATCGTTCATATTTTCTCGTCCTAGCAGCAATGTCGAACGACCACTCTTCCTCAAGATCTGTAGCCGAAACGGAATCTGAGACTCCTGAACAGCATAATCCTAAAATTCCTCCAATCAATCCAGAAGGAGAAGATTCTGGGTCCGAATATGAAGCCACAGAATCGGATCCGACAGAAAGCACGTCATCCAGCAACAACTCCGATTCTGACGAGCGAGCTCCGGACGAAATTCCAGGCGCAGTCGGGATAGATAAATTCTCTGACTCTTTAGCGTCCAAGCTCGACGAAATAAAACTCAAGAGAATCTGCCTAAGACACGGCATTCCTTGGGACGATGTCTTAACACCGGGAAGCGAAGACAGATCTCATTTAGCACCGGAAGGGTATATGTCGATCAGTCGGACAATGTGTCTAGTAGGAGCTATCCCTCCATTCCCTCCAATTGTCATTGAAACTCTGAGACGATTAGGCATTGCCCCGATGCAGCTTCATCCAAACGCCTACGCGTCTCTATATTCTTTGTATGTTGCTTACGCGGAAATCTTGCATGCCGAACTCAAATTCAGAGACCTGGTGTTCTTCTTTCTCTTCAAGCACCGTTCTTCTGCAACTCCCAACTTTTCCTTTTTTGAATCAGTGGCGAACAGGAAAGTTCTGTATGACGGGTACAACAACATCGGGGATCCTAAGTCTGACTGGTTTTACATAAGAAGACAGGCTGGATGCTCACGGAGATGGCTCAAATCAAGTAAATTTTGATCGCCTAGTTGAATATCTTGCTTGGGGGAGTCTAAGTAATAACATTCTTCCGCTTTTTCCTTTGTCTTAAACAGATCATGTCTTCCCGAAAACAGAGGGCGCATTGTACAACAACCGGTTATCCATTCTTTTGCAAAGCAGATCCGACTTTTTAAGGATTAAAAAATGCATTACGGATGACAACCTTCACAAGCATCGCCTCTTGGATAGGAAATTTGGACTTGGAACCGGCGGCAAACCTTATAAATATGTGCCCCCGATGGAGGGAGAGGGAACTTCACAAGCGGTGGAGACAACCAAATTTCACAAAAGCCCTTCTCCGATAGTCATCCAGGACGACGAAGACTTGAATGTATACAGGGGAGATGAATCCCGTGGCGATGCGTCGAAAGAAATCCCTACTTCTGCTCCAATGGAAACTGTCGGTGATGACGAATTGACAGAAGAACAATTATTCGATGAGCTGAATAAAATCCCTTTGCCCGACATTGAATACACGGAAAAAGACTTCGGCGAGGAGCCTTTCTTTTCTGCTCCCGAAGAGGCGGCTGACTCAACAAGGGGACGTGAAATGGGCCAGACGAGCCTGTCTCCAGGCCCGGGTCTGTTAGGGGGAATTATATGGGATGCACACCTCACACACATTGCCTGACCGTGCACTATTATGTCGTGGCTATTCAATGTGATAATATGCTCTTCTTTTCTTTTTTTGCAGGAGCGATGTCACGCAGGAAAACTTACTCGTACCGTTCTCTTCGCGAAGGCACCCCCAGTCTTCGTTCGGGTACTGAGCGCCCTCGCGGTCCTTCTCACAAGACGAGCTCTTCGCAACCTCGATCCCCACCTAAATCAACCTCTACCAGGCCTTCAAGTCATCCAATAATTCCGACCGGGGGGAAGACACTTCCAAAAGAGTTGACTCCTCCAAAGAGTGCGCCTTCCCACAGTCGGTCGTCCAAAAGGCGTCACGAATCCAAAGACGGGGACAGGGGTTCATCCAAAGACACTGAGCAAGAGAGAAGCAACATAGTCCCCACCAGCCAACCAGAATTAGCTGCCTCCGGTTCACGGGACTACGTTCACGGTCCTGAAATCCAAGGTAGGCTGGAAAAGCTACGGGAACAATTTCCAGGAATGTTCTTCGATAGGATGGTCTTTGTTCCCGCCTTGGAACCAGTTCCTAAAAACTGGGACAAAGAAGTTATTGGGCACATCCGTCACGTGGCCAAGCAGTACGAGGCGATGAAAAAGCACGCACTTAATCTTTCGGAGGTCATCCGGACACTCGAAATAGAAGCTCACAGGTCTAAAGCAAAACTCGAGAATAATGAAAGGGCTAGGACAAAATTAGAGAAGGATCTGGAAGACGCTCAAGCCCAACTCGCTCTGGCACAGAGAGACGCCGCAAACTATAAAACTGAATTAGAAAACGCCAAGCAGCGATTTCATTTAGAACTGGATTCCAATAGCCAGGAAAAAATGGCCTTAAAAAAGGAAGTTGAAGACCTCAGAATGGCCAACATCGAACTGGTAACGGCACAAGGCCATTTTTCGACGGAGAAGGCTGCTTGGGAGGCGGAAAGAGCGAGCTTAAAAGAAAAATTGGCTCTGGCAGAGGCGGAAAAAGCGATTTTGAATGATCAGGTGGCCGATGCGGAGAGGCGGGCAGCTCTTGCCGAAAAGAACGTTGATAGCGCCATTGAAATGGCCACTGCCTCCAACCACAAACTCCTTGAAAGAGAGAAAGAAATCGAGGGGTTTTAGGAGATGATCTTTGACTTCCTCGGCCAGGTTCTCAAAACTCGCAATATCTCATGGATCCCAGATTATCATGTTACTTTGGCCAACCTATGGGATGCCATCGTGGAAGGCGAAAAACATAGACGAGGGGTCGAAGAGATCGATGAAGATGAATTGATGAAAAGCATCCTAAGGGACAATGAGCCTGAGGATCTGGCAGAGGGCCGTCGCTTAATCCTGGCGAAAATGGAGAAGGAGAGAACCATGGCTAAAGGCAAAAGCAAAACTGACGAAGGTTCCAGCTCCGCCGCCAAGTCTAAAACTTCCGAAGTCGAGGAGTATCATCCTGACGATCCGCTGATCCCCTTAGGCTTAACTCCCGTGGCTGTTGGAGCTTCCGGATCTACTCAAGGGGGAGTGTCTGCTGAAGGTACCTTTCTCTATTCCCAACAATTTGCTAAAGCAATTGCGAATTGTCGTCGTCTAACAGGACAACCCACTGAATTAGTAATGTGCGTCTTTCATAATGCAGGTGGCGAGCCCGTCGACAAGGGTGTTGGAAAAGAGAGAGAGGTGGAGGAGAGGATCGTCTTGCCGGGTGCTGAAATTGATGTTTCAGAGCGAGTCGAGGCCGCTACAGCTGAAGGAAGCATCTCGGTGCCTAGCGCCGATGTACCCAAAGATGCTGAGACTATCGAGGCTTTAAAAGACTTGGATGGTCGGCATGTGGATGATGAAGAGGATATCACCAGCACCAAGAAGGCCGACGATGATGATGATGATGAGGAACCCCTGGCCAGCCGAAAAGCCAGACAAGAGAAAGAGTTGGCTTTGAGGAAGGCGGGGGATGAGGCTTTGGATGTGGTCCCTCTCGCAGAGTTCGATCCCAAAACCGGGATGATTATGAAAATCCAGTCCAAGTCCATCAGCCGGCAACTTCACTTTGCAAACCCTGATGACTTCCCTGCTTCCCTCTCCGGCAGAAGCAAGGGAAAAGATGGGGGAGAGGAAGCCTCAGAGGAGTCAGATGCTCCCCTCGTGGACAAGCGAAAAAGGAAAAAGGGGGATCCATCTGAAGCCGACAAGGAGAGGCTGGAGAGGCAGGAGCGAGAGAAGATATCAAAGCACAAATAGGACGTTTACTGATATTTTGCCTTTTAAGCTTCCCACTGGCCAGGGAGTGTAATTGTGAGACTGGCCCTCACTTTTGTTTCTAACTTGTTTTCACTTTGCTGATTTGCAGTACATAAACAAGGATTTGTTTCTTCTTACATCATTGTGTACCTGTATTCATAGAAACTTTCCACATTTAGTCGTTAGCCAGCTATTAATAATTATAAGTCAGTCAATCAACAGGAAGAAGAATGTTCGTGCTATGTTACATTTGTTATATCAAAGCTTAGTGTTCGCATAGGAGTGCGTGATGCCCCCTAATCAATTGTTAGAGTTTTACGCTTGGAGATTCGTTCGTTCCCCGATCCTTCAGCGGGGAAGGAGCTATTTCTCAGCGCTCAATCGGAGACGCCTTTATACTCTCTCTCTCTCTGGAGAGTTAGAGTTCGAGCTCAGCGATTCATTCGCTCCCCGATCCTTCAGCGGGAAAGGAGCTCTTTCTCAGCGCTCAATCGGAGACGCTTTTATACTCTCTCTCTCTCTGGAGAGTTAGAGTTCGAGCTCAGCGATTCATTCGCTCCCCGATCCTTCAGCGGGAAAGGAGCTCTTTCTCAGCGCTCAATCGGAGACGCTTTTATACTCTCTCTCTCTCTGGAGAGTTAGAGTTCGAGCTCAGCCGTCTGCGACCATGCCTGCTCCTCAAACTCGTCTCAGGTTTACATTGTAATCCAAGCTCCGAGGATTAAAACCAGTCGGACAAGCAGCTAGAGCATTTACTAAGGCTTTGGGTTCCTCTGATTAGTTTATGATAGGAACTGTCGGCACTGGATTTTGGGTACCTGCAATATTCACACTGATTTTTCATAGGCAAATAAATAAAGATGCAGTAAAGGTAAATGACACGCAGTATTTTTATAGTGGTTCGGTCGAATCGTGACCTACGTCCACTTTATAACCTCTTGCTTTAAGAAATCAGACTGTTCTAGGCAAGTCATGCCCTGTACATAGTTTTTTTTTTTTTTTAACAAAAGAATAGATTTGAAACTTCTCATGTTAGATATGGCCGTAGATGTTGGGCATTCCACACTCTGGGGATCTCCTTTCCATCTACAATTGCCAGCTTGAAGGTTCCGTTATCAAGCTTGCTGAGAATAGAATACGGTCCTTCCCACTTCGCTCCCATATGAGTTGGGGGTGGAAAGACACGTTTCAGAACCAAGTCTCCGGGTTCCAAGGTTCGGGCTCGGACCTTTTTGTTGTAGTATTGGGCGACCTGTTGTTTGCATCTCAGAGCACGCAGGTCGGCTTCATCCCTCTTTTCTTCGATCATATCCAGGGACTCAAGAAGCAATTCGTTATTGGACATTGGATCATAATAGGTCACCCGATGAGAAGGTACCTTTATCTCAATCGGGATGACTGCTTCCGTTCCAAAAGCAAGGGAGAATGGGGTATGTCCTGTTGCTGATTTATATGTCGTCCTGTAGGCCCATAGTGCCAAGGGCAATTCGTCAGCCCACATGGCTTTAGCCCGCTTCATTCTTCTTTTCAGAATGGACTTAATTACTTTATTTACAGCTTCAACTTGCCCGTTCGATTGCGGGTGTGCCACAGATGTGTATCGATTCTCGATGTGGTATTTCTGGAAGAAGTTTCTGAATTCAGCACTATCAAATTGAGTTCCGTTGTCGGTTATCACAATTTTTGGAATCCCGAATCGACAGATGATGTTTCTCACGATGAAGTTGATTACTCGTTTAGTTGTGATTGTAGTTAGTGGTTCTGCCTCAACCCACTTAGTGAAATAATCCACAGCCACAATGGCGAACTTGGCTCCACCCCTTGCTATGGGGAGACTTCCGATGATATCAATTCCCCACATAGCAAATGGCCACGGGCTCATCATTGTTTTTAACCGGCTTGGAGGCGCTCTGGGTATCTTTGAAAATCTCTGGCATGCATCACATCGTCGTGCATATCTTACTGCATCCTTGTTTATGGTAGGCCAGAAGTAACCATGCCGTAATATCTTTTTTACCAAGGTTTGCCCCCCGGTATGGTCGCCACATTCTCCTTCGTGGACTTCTTGCAGCACACGTTTGACGTCATCGTGGGCTATACACCGAAGGAGGGGCATTGAATACCCTTGTCTATAAAGGACTCCGCCTTGCAGTACGTATCGGGCGGCTTTACGAATCACTTTTCGCCTCTCGCTTTTCCTGGCCGGAAGCGCTCCATTCATTAGGAAATCCTTTATAGGGGTCATCCACGATTCCTTTTCTGGTTCCGTCTCTAGTACTAGGTCGATTTCCATCTGATCAATGCTGGGGGACCGAAGTACTTCAACGGGGGCTAGCCCTATCACTTCAGGATTGCTAGAACTAGCCATCTTTGCCAACTTGTCTGCCTGCTGATTTTCTGACCGCGGAATATGAGATATGCTGTAGCGATCAAACTCATTCAGCGGCTCTTTCACTTTCTTTAAGTATAGAATCAATCTTGCACTTTTAGCTTGGAATCTCCCAGTAACTTGGTTCACAACTAACTTGGAATCGCAGAAGATGTTCAGTTTCGTGACTTCTAGCACCTTTGCAATCTTTAATCCGGCTATCAGGGCTTCATATTCAGAATCGTTGTTAGTGGCCCGAAACTCCATTCGGATGGCATAAGTTATCAATCGTTTCTCGGGGGTTTCAAGCACTATTCCGGCGCCGGATCTTTCATTATTTTTAGCACCATCAGTATATAATCTCCAGACATCAGGGTCGAAAAGTAATTTTGAGGGTTCCACTTCTTCGTTTGCTATGTCTTCTTCAGGAACTGTGAATTCTGCTATGAAGTCAGCTATCGCTTGCCCCCGAATTGATCGTCTGGGCTGAAAGTTCAAGTCAAATTGACTTAACTCAATATTCCATTTGAGTAATCTTCCAGACGCCTCTGGTCTCTGTAGAACTTGCCTGAGTGGGTGATCAGTATATATGATAATAGGATGTGCTTGAAAATAGTGCCGAAGCTTTCTGGAGGCAATCAGTAAACTATACGCCAGTTTTTCTATCCGTGGATAATTACGTTCTGCCGCTGTTAATTTTTTACTCACGTAATACACAGGTCTTTGGACCTTCTCCTCTTCCCTTACCAATGCTGAGCTGACTGCATGAGATGATACTGCCAAATACACGAATAAATCCTCGTGGTCTATTGGTTTAGATAGAATTGGAGGTTCCTCCAAGTGTTTGAGCAAGTTCTGAAACGCTTCCACGCAGTCAGGTGTCCATTTAAAGTGGCGTTTTCCCCGCTTTATTAATTCGAAGAACGGGATGCACTTATCCGTAGCCCTGGAGATAAATCTGCTTAGCGCGGCCACTTTTCCGGCAAGGCTTTGCACGTCCTTAATTTGCCTAGGTTCCTGAATGTTCCTGATTGCTGTGATCTGGTCTGGATTAATCTCGATACCGCGCGAACTGACAATGAATCCTAAGAATTTTCCAGAGGCAACACCGAATGAACATTTGGTGGGATTGAGTTTCATCCCATACTTTCGAAGAATGCCGAACATCTCTGCCGAGTCAGTAGTGTGTTGAAAGGATTGCTTGGATTTAACCAACATATCGTCGACGTATACTTCCATCGTTTTCCCGATTTGGTTATAAAACATTCTGTTTACCAAACGTTGGTACGTAGCGCCTGCATTCTTCAAGCCAAAGGGCATCACTACGTAACAATATAATCCCAGATCAGTGATAAAGCTAGTATGCTCTTGGTCCGGAACATGCATCGGAATCTGTTTGTATCCTGAATAAGCATCCATGAATGAGAGAAGCTCGTGACCTGCCGTCGAATCTACCAACTGGTCAATTCGAGGTAATGGAAAACTATCTTTGGGACAAGCTTTGTTTAAATCCGAGAAGTCGATACACGTTCGCCACTTCCCGTTGGCTTTCTTTACCAGGACTGGGTTCGAGATCCAATCTGGGTAAGTTGAATCTCTTATAAATCCATTACTCTTCAGCTTCCCAACCTCTTCTTTCAAGGCAGCGGACCTCTCTGGGCCCAGCACTCGCCTTTTTTGCTTCACTGGAGGATGTTTGGGGTTAATGCTCAAAGAATGGCTCATGATTGATGGGGATATCCCGCACATGTCCGCATGGGTCCAAGCGAATACATCCAAGTTGTTCTTTAAGAAAGCCGTCAATTCTTCGGCAAGAGTCGGACTTAACTGGGATCCAATCTTAAGGACCTTCTCCGGATCACTGTCATCGATTGGCACATCCACAGTTGCTTCGTTGGGAGTTGCCGTTCTGCCCCCGGGTTCTTGATCCTCTCTGGGATCTATATCCTCGGGCATCACTCTAGGCAACTCTCCAACAATTATCTTCTTTGATTGCTATAAGGTTTCCGCCCCCAAAGGGGGAGGAATGCATTTAGTTTCGATATCCCCGCCGTTGCGAAGCAACTTTAATTCGGCAACATAGCATGCTCGCGCAGCAACTTGATCCCCTCTGACGATACCAACGCCGGCTTCTGTGGGGAACTTCAATAGCAAGCACCAGGGGGCTATATAGGCTCTGAATTTTGCGAGGGCCGGCCGGCCCAAGAAGGCATTGTATGGCGATTCGACATCCAAAACCACAAAAGGAAGGATTCTCACTCTCTGGCGTTCTCCTTCCCCAAGTGTAACTGGCAACTCTACGTAACCCATAAGTGCGGTGGATGCTCCGTTGAATCCACGAATCCATCCTTGGTAGGGCTTCAAGTCTTTTATCTCAAGATTCATCTGGTCAAAGGCTTTTTTGAAAAGGATATTAACGGAACTCCCGTTGTCCACCAGTACCTTATGAACAGTGGCTGGCCCAATGGGTATTGTGATTACAAGTGGATCTTCAGTTGGAGCATGGACCCCAACGCTTTCTCGCTCTCGGAAAACAACATCATCAGTCATCATCTTTTGCTGCTTCACAGGAACACTGTCCTCGGGGTTGCTACATTCCCCCATTTCGAGGTGTTGTTTGGCTGCGTTGACATATTGATCTAAAGCTTTGGAACTGTGCCCAGCAAGGTAGAGTCCACCGATCACGGTGTTGATTACAATATTCTTTCCCTTTTGCTGAGCAGTCGGCCTAGCAGCAAGTTGATTTTGATTCTGATTCGGGGCTTGTACTGCTTGCCCCCTGTCCCTAGGTGCTACTCTGTATTCGTCTAGCTTCCCTTCTCGAAGCAACCTTTCGACTACGTCCCTCAGGTGACGGCATTCATTCATCGAATGGCCGTGAATTTGATGAAAGAGGCAAAACTTCCCTGTCTCACGCTCTTTTTCCGTCGACTCTCTAGGAGGCGGCCTCTTATTCTGGAGGACTTCATACGCATCCATGAAGATATTTTCCAGAGTATCATTTATGGGTGTATAACTCTCAAAGGCCCTGGGACGAGTCCTTCTCTGGGAATCGTTCCCTCGGCCCCTCTTCCGGCTGTTGCCATTAGCATTGTTATTGTTGTTACCCGGCCGGCGACCACCCTGGTTCTGATTTCCGACGTTAACCTCGACTTTCCCTGAGCTGTCTCCAGTCTGTTTGATGGCGACATTGCTCTGAACTTCTTCCTTATCATTTGTTTTAAGCTTTCGGTTCGCGTACACCTCTTCCCGGCGTAGATGTACATTGGCTTTCTCATAGAATAATTCTCTGGTGTGGGGTGGTTTGCCTGCCAAGTACCTCCCGAACTCAGTATCCTTATCCACTCCATCAATTAGTGCTGCGACAATGGTCGGCTCATGAGGATCTTTGACCTCAGTGGCTGCCAAATTGAAACGATCCAGGTACATCTTTAGACTTTCGCCCGGTCGCTGTTTGACAAGAAATAGATCGATCACGCTTTTCGTTTTCTGTGCGTAGATACGGAATTGCTCTACGAACTTCTCACTTAGTTCCCTGAAGCTGGAAATCGATCTTGCCGGCAGGCGAGTAAACCATAGCAAAGCCACGTCTTCCAGGAATATGGGAAACGCTTTACACTTAACTGCATCAGAAGCGGCGGCAGCAGTCATCGACCAAGAGTATCTCATCAGGTGTTGAACAGGATCAGATCTTCCTGCATATCGGTTCATCTGCGGCATGTTGAAACGCCTTGGAAATGTTGCATCCAAAATATCGTCAGTAAAAGGAGTATGACTACGGTCAATCCCCCAATCCTCGTTCCGCTGTCCACGGCTGTCGGCCAAAATCTGGTGAACCATGGCTGCAACGTTTGCACTAGTCAAAGGAGGCTCAGGATCAGTGCCTCTGGCCCGACGAGGCTCTCTGATCTCTCCTCGGGGAGCAGCCACAAAATCTGGGGCTTGGACGGGGCCTCGCTGCCCCCCGTTATCATGAGTATGGGTACGGCGACGAGGCTGAGGTGGTCTGTCATGCACAGGACTGTTCATGCCTCGAGTCCTGAGGGTCGTTGCTTGACCGTCCGTATTACGGTTTGTGGGTCTTGCCCCTAGTTCTTCTTCTTCTTGTGAGGGCAGGGTCCCGAACCGAAGCTGTTCTATGTTTTCGGCTCTTTCATACGGTCGCCGCGGAGGTCTCGGCGATTCTTCAGATGAAGAGGAATATGCTGGAGTGAGTGGACGAACTGGCGATGTTCTTTGCCTTGTTAACTCATCAAGTCTTCTATCCATAGCCGTCAGGTTTTGCCGTAGGATCGAATTTTCCTGCCTTTGGGCGGCTAACTCATCAAATAACCTATCCCACATTTCGACAAAACGGGAAAGATTCCCTTCAGTAACAGGAGCAGTAGGATCATAATGGTCATCATCACCCTCTCTTATGGGCATAGTGCTCGGACCGGGTCGAGCAGAGGTTCCAGGACGATAGGAGTGGGTCATGGGTTCTTTTCCAGGTCGAGTTGTGTTCTGACCATCAGTCTGGGTAGCTGCGGTTCGTGGAGGTCGGTTCGCTGCGCCCCCCTGGGATCGACTCGCGGTCATGGTGCGTGGAGGCTGCGAGGCGTTGCCTCGGGATCGAGTAACAACCCCTTCCGTAGCGCGGATCGTCTCATCTTCATCGACTCGGAACGAGGCGTTTTCATCGGATCGGATCGCCCCCTGCGCTCCGCGATCCAGAACCTCTTCGTTGCCCAGTTCGTGCACACTCTCCTCGATCGTCTCGTTGATCTGCGAAACTTTAGATCTTTTTCCAGCCATGATATCCGAATTGCTGGAATCTTCAAGAAAATGAATGACGAAACTTTAAGGCTGAGGTTCTCAGTGAAAGCACCAAAAATGTTAGATCGAAATTTGGACCTAACACCCAAATTGTTCTAAACTGTAGAGAATTCTAAATGAGGAATCAGGAAAAAGAAAATAACACTCAGAATTTATAGTGGTTCAGCGTTAACGAGCCTACGTCCACTTTATATCTTATTGATTATGCTTTAAAAGCTAGTACAACAGTGATTTCTTTCGATATTCCAGTGGTTAGACAACAATGGCGGACTCAGCATTCGCTATTGCCAAAAAAGATCCCGAAAAATGCCAAGCTCTGGGCTATTTATAGCTGATTTCGTCGGACGGATCGTGGACACGTGGCACGAATCCCGAGACTTTCGGATCGCATCGCAGCCATCGAAGAAAAAGTCAAACTAGCCGTTGCGAACAGGTGTCGTCAGATCCGTGCGATTCGGATCGCTGCAGACCAGCTCGTGGTTGAACGGGTCAGTGGGTTCGGTTCATTACAAGGGATCGGATCGCCTGGAGGTGGCGTTCGTCGACGAGATGAGAGCGATCCGTCCCTGGGCGAGTCGATAGAGTGCGATCCAAGCGGGGCGAGACGATGGCGTGCGATCCAAGCGGGGCGAGACGATGGCGTGCGATCCAAGCGGGGCGAGACGATGGCGTGCGATCCACTTTCCTGGAGGACCTGGTTTCCTGATTTCCTTTCACGAATGATCCTGGGTGGCTTGGTCAAAAAGCGAGCCAACACTTCCCATTAATTTTATCAAAGATAAAATCTTTTGAATATATTCTTAAAACTTATTTTCAAAGATTTATTAAAATTCCAATTCAGTTTTAATATCAAAAATCACTACTTTACAATTATTCCAATTTAAGGAATAAACCTTATTTTAACTAGGTTAAAGAATCAATGTCATTTAAAAACATTGTTCACGATAAACCCAAATCATTTTCTAATAAATAAATATGAATTAAAATACGAAAAATCTTAGTTGAAAGATTTATTCTTTATTCCAAAGAAATCCTTTGTTTAAAAAATATTCTTTATATAAAAGATATTCTGAATCGGAAAGCGACT
This sequence comes from Allium sativum, assembly GCA_030737875.1. Lineage (NCBI taxonomy): Eukaryota > Viridiplantae > Streptophyta > Magnoliopsida > Asparagales > Amaryllidaceae > Allium > Allium sativum. Next base: position 558,877,736 of record CM060920.1, on the reverse strand, counting down.
CAATCATCAAACCATCCATTCAACATCCAAAGTGAAGTTCACAACTGTGTGAGCATTAAAATGAAGTAATAACGCTCATCGCAGCCTGTCAATCTATAGATTGACATATGAATAAATATTGGGACCAGTGTATATCAATTATCATCCCAATACCTGTGTGGGGTTTTCAGCCAACAACAATACATATAAATAAATAATTGGTTAATGAATTTAACCAATTTTAAATACTACCAACATGTTGATAATGATGGACAAAAATGATATTTTATTCCTAATATCGAAATAAAATATAGATCTGACTTGCATAATTTCTTTTACATTTCTAATATGTAATAGGATGTAATTTATATGACGTTAGGATGACAAATAAAAGATAATTTACATTATGTTTAATTTGTATGTAATTATTCTTAACGTAAAAGAAATAATCTCATTTGTATATATTTTAAGGCGTAACTCAACACATAAAATGTTTTTTTTAAATTTCATACAAATTCTAATGTATGCATTAACCTATGAAGATGTCGTTTTATCTCACCTATACATTTTAATCGATGTTTAGACCAAAAATATGATTTTTATATTTGAATATAAATTATAATGTGAGTTTGCAAATATAAATGATTTTTATATTTACAATAAATTCTATTGTATGTTATGAAAACAAAAATGATTATTTTATTTGCATATAAAATCTATCTCAACAAAATGTATAAGAAGTTCCATTTTGCTGACAATTCTATTTTAATCAAAATGGATATTGCTATGGTAACACAAACCTATTTCACAAAAATTCTATTTGTGTTTAACTCTTTCAGTTAACAAAAATGTAAATTTTATCTTAATTCAAATCTAATTAACAAAAGGTAATTTTTGTTTCAACTATTATACTTTTAACAAAAGTAACATTTTTAACAGAAATGATTAATTTGTTCAAGTAAGCCATTTGTCCAAAATGGGTATTTTGATTCAACTTGTCTACTTTGACAAAAGTATATATGGTTTGCTTTAACTAATCTATTTTGTCAAAATGAATACTTTGACAAAATGTATATTTTGACAAAATGTATATTTTGACAAAATGTATATTTTGCCTTAACTACTCTATTTCAACAAAACAACAAAGATGATGACTTTGTTTTGTTGACAAATCTGATTCAACAAAACAAATATAAGTGATGAGTTTGTTTTGTCGACAAAATGATAATGTTTTGTTTTAGCCATTACAGTTTGACAAAAATGATAAAATGTATTTCAACTATTGTAAACTGGTAATGGTGAATGTTTCTGCTTCATTCTTTTAAGCAACACAAAAATGGATAATTTGCCTCATTCCTCTAAAATGACAAAAGTGAATACATTTGTCCTAAACTTTTAAAATGAAAAATTAAATAATTTTGTCTCATTCTATTTAAATGATAAAAATGTATCTTTTTGTATTGCAACAAAAGGACAAATAAACCTTATCTATCTATTTACTCTTTTCATTTTAGCTAAGATGACACTAAAAATATATCTTTTAATTCTGATCCTTTTTGTTTTAATCTATGATGGAAATAAAAACATTTTATTTATTTTAACAAAATTACAACTACGATGAATTCATTTTATCGTAATCCTTTTATTTACTCTAGTTTAAAAAATGATATTTTTTTTATCCTGTTCTTTTATATATTTCTAAAATGTAATAGAAGTGTGACTTCTTTAACTATGCTTTTTATTTGCATCTAATATGCAAATAAAAATGTTTTATTTTAATTTATGATTTATTTGCATCAAGAAATGCAAATAAAAATACAACTTTTATCTTCATGTTTTATTTGCATCAAAGGATGCAAATAAAAGTGCAACTTTCTAATTCAAGGTTTTATTTGCAACAAGGAATGCAAATAAAAATTCAACCTTTAATTCAGTATTTTATTTGCATCAGGGAATGCAAATAAATATGCAACTTTTAATTTCATAGTTTATTTGCATCAAAGAATTTTGCCTCAAAGGATGCAAATAAAAACTCAACTTTTAAATACTATGTTTATTTGCATTAAGGAATGCAAATAAAATAAGATTTTTTATTGAAATGTTTTATTTGCATCAAGGAATGCAAATAAAATATAAATTTCTATTTCAATATTTATTTGCATTAAAGAATACAAATAAAAATATAATCCTTTTACTATGATGTTTATTTGCATCTAAATATGCAAATAAATTTTTTTTGCTTTGTTTGCAGCTAAATTTATAAACAAAAATGTAACTCTTTTAAATCATATTTTCATTTCTATCTAAAATACAAAATGAAAATATCATATTCATTCTAGTGTTTTTGTTTGCATTTATAATTGCAAAAATGTAATTTTAACTCTAATGTTTGTATGCATCTTAAATTGCAAATAAAAAATATAGTTTTCCTCTAATGTTTTGCTTGCATCTACAATAGCAAACAAAAATATAGTTTTCCTTATTTCAATGTATATTTGCGTTAGAGAATGCAAATAAAAGAATATTTTATATTTCAATATATATATATTAGCATAAAAGAATGCAAATAAACGAGCATTTTCTATTTCTATGTATATATGCATAAAAGGATGCAAATAAAAGGACATTTATATTTCTGTGTATATATTTACATAAAAGGATGCAAATAAAAGGACATTTATATTCCTATGTATATATTTGCATAAAAGAATGCAAATAAAAGATCGATTATATTTTCTATGTATATTTGCATAAAAGAATACAAATAAAAGATCGATTATATTTTCTATATATATTTGCATAAAAGAATACAAATAAAAGATCGATCATATTTTCTATGTATATTTGCATAAATGAATGCAAATAAAAGATCAACTATATTTTCTATATATATTTGCATAAAGGATGCAAATAATAGATCAATTATATTTTATATATATATTTGCATAAAAGGATGCAAATAATAAATCAATTATATTTTCTATATATATATATTTGTATAAAAGGATGCAAATAATAGATCAATTATATTTTCTATATATGTTTGCATAAAAGGATGCAAATAATAGATCAATTATATTTTCTACATATATTTTCATAAAAGGATGCAAATAATAGATCAATTATATTTTCTATATATATTTTCTATTCCAAATCAATGATTTTATAAAATGATTTATTTTTATATCGATTTGGAAATTCTAATCCAAATCGATAACTTTTCACAATGATTTATTTTTATTTAACACACACAGATCTGTGTGTATACATCACAAATCAACAAATAAGGCATCCACAATCACATCACAGCATATCTAAGACATATACATACAATAGTTACATAGCAAATAAATTAAATAAATTGAATAAATTAACTAATTTCTAAGAAAGAGAAATCTCAGCTCGATCGGTTTTCAGAAGTCGTTCGTGTTCAAATTTGGTTGAATTTTCAAAGTGCTCGGTTTCATCTCTAGTCGGTTTCATCACGTAGATCTGGTTAAGACGGTTCCAACGCTTCAGAAATCATCTGATTCTGAATTCATATGAGTAAGATATGATTGATTTCGTGTAAATAACATTTTAAATTAATTAAATTAATTAGAGTTCACCCTTCTTCCTCCTATCTGATAACACAGCCGATGTTTGTATAGTTCGTTCAAATCTAGGGTTCAGTTTTGTAGGAGACTGGAAGCACGAGGGGCCGATCAGAGAGTGTCACGAGGAGGGGCTAGGGGAGGCGCAGCCACGCCGGTGAAGGGGTGGAGCTGGGCGCAGGTATGGCGGCGCGGCAGGGCTCGAGGCGGCGCGAGTTTGAGGGCTCGATTCTCGAGCTACGGCGCACATCGGAGGGCGATGCGGGTACAGATGGAAAGAGGAAGAGGAGATCTTTAAAAACCTTAACGGGAGCAAGGTCTGAAAGTGAGTGGATGGGGAGAAATTGGAGGAGCAAGTTTCGAAGAAGAACGACCATGGATTTCGAACATACGGCGGCTGAAGAGAATACGTATTAGGGCTTATACGGATAGTATTTATAAGCGTATTTCTTATTTTATATTTATTTATTTAATTCCTTTTTAATTCAAATAATATCAGTTTAACACTACGAACTCCAAACCAAACTCAATGAGCGACGCCCCTAGCTAATTACCACCATCCCGGACACAATGGACTAGGTCCCGTCAGCCCGTTTGATCATTTTCAGCCTGTTTTATTTAATTTAATATTTAAATCATTTATTTAATTAATTAAATCTTACATTTAAATTCACCGGGGCCACATACGAACTCATAAAAATTATTTCTGGCTTTGTTTTAACGATACAGACCTAATAAAACTAATTTCGACGAATTCTGAGACTGTTTGAAAAATGACCATTTTCTAGTCGATTAAATTTGACGGAAATGAACAAAACACAATTTCTTCTGCCAGGCTCACATATCAATTCGAAAAATTCTGAAAATTGGATCCAAGCAATAATTTGACATTCCGGTTCCAACAAAAGTGGTTTCGTCGAAAACGAAGGTTGTTTGTAAAATGATTATTTTAATATTAAAAAAATATATATAAATTATACAATGACTATTCTGATTTTTAAACTGGGCATAACTTTTGATTCCCGCTATGAAATTTTGATTTTTCGGATTCGTTGGAAAGATATTTTTAAATAAATTCTAATATTTTTGGTTTCACTAAAATCCGTTAAATTTTGAATCTGATACATTCGGTCAAAGTTCAAGTTTGACCTTTCAAACTACCGTGCTATTTCTACTCCTTTTATAATATAAATAAAATTTTCGTTCTAACTTCGATTTAAGTAAATTTTCTCGTCATTATTATTTAAAATAAATAATTTTTACTATTGAAATTTCTAAAATAAAATTTTTAAATTGGTTCAGAATTTGCGGGTTGTTACAATAATTTTTCGAACTAATATGTGAGCGTGGCAAAAGAAAATGTGTTTTGTCAGTTTCAGTCAAATCGGATCGGCCAGAAAATGGCCATTTTTCAAACGGTCTCGGAATTCGATGAAATTAGTCTCGTTAGAACCGTATCGTCAAAACATAACTAGAAATAATTTTTCTGGAATTTTTAGAGTTAGTAGTTGCCCTAAATTTAAATATACGATCAAATTAAATAATTAAATGATTTATATATTAAATTAAAGAAAACAAGCTGGAGATGATCAAATGGGCTGACGGGACCTAGCCCATCTCGTCCGGAACGTGGGTATTTGCCTAGGGACAACTTTCGTTGGGCTGAAATTGGAGTTAAAAATGGCTAACGGGCTTAAACTAGAAAATTAAATATTATAATATTATAAATGTATCCCTTAAAATAATAGAACACCCTAATCCTTTATTTCACGGTAGCCTCCACTTTCATCCCAATGGCTACGAGCATCCGAAACAAAATCAATGTAATTTTCCAATCTATAAATTTAGTCATGAGATTTTCTATATGAATATCGAAGAGCATCTCAAGCTCTAGCTATCCAACGGTTATGATGGCTTAAGGTCTCGTCGTTCGTGGGTTAGGGGGCTCGAAAGCCGAGGCGTTCACGGTGGGTTTTGACGGGGAAGGGCCCACCGAGCTTCACCGTGCTCGGGGCGTGGGTGGATTACGGAGCGGCGCTCCTGGGGGTGGCTTCGGATCGGCCGCAAGTGGTCGGATGGAGGCGCGATGTGATGCCAACGAGGAAGAAGGACCGATTTTATTAGGCTAATGTAATTAAAGAATTTTAATTATTTAATTAAATTATTATCAAATCTTCAAACGATCATATCTTTTACAAATAGAATTCGATGATTTTCGAAGCATTGGAATCGTAGAATCGAGATCGTCTAGATGGAACAAACCAGATCTGAAACCGGACATGTTGAAATTTCAGGCAGAAATCACTATGAGATTTCTTGATTTAAAATTTAAAATATATTTATATTCATATTGATTGTGGAGATGACGATTGCTGAATTATATTGTTGTTTCATAGAAATAACATGTTTTGTTAGATCAGTATTGTTAACATAGAAATATCATGTTTTGTTAAATCAGTATTGTTAACATAGAAATATCATATTTGGTTAGATCAGTAATGTTAACATAGGAATATGATTTTTAGTGTTTTGTCGAAATAGAATTGTCGACAAAACAAGATTATCATTTCTAGTGTTTTGTCGAAATAGAATTATCGACAAACAAGATTAACATTTTTGATCAGTTATATTAACAATAGAATAACAATTTTTGTTATAAAATGTACATTGGAAATATTCATTTTGTTTAAAAAATGTTAGTTGAATTAAAAAAAACATTTTTGTCAAAACATGATTATTGAAATAAAAATAACATTTTTGTCAAAACATGATTATTAAAATAAAAATAACATTTTTGTTAAAACATGATTTTTGAGATAAAAATAACATTTGTGTTAAAATATGTTTGTTGAAATAAAATTAACATTTATGTTAAAACTTGTTAGTTGAAATAAAATTAACATTTGTGTTAAAACATGTTAGTAGGAATAAAAGATTTATTTTTATTGTCATAAAAGAATAGATTTAAAGTAACATTTTATTTGTCAATTTAGTTACAATAAAAAGTATAAATATAAAAATAACATTTTTATCGTTAAGTTAGTTACAATAAAAAGAATTGATATAAAAGAAACATTTTTATTGTCATTTTAGTTGTAATGAAAAGAATAGATTTTAAAGTTGCACTATTGTTGTCATTTTATATGCAATAAAAATAGAAGATTTAAAGGTATCATTTTTGTTGTCATTTTATATGAAATAAAATTATCATTTGTGTTAAAACATGTTATTGAAACAAATTTAACATTTGTGTCAAAAAAGATAAGAAATAAAAGATTAGAATAAAAAGACTATTGTAAAAAGATTTCATTTTTGCTGTCATTTTGTTCAACAAAAACAAAAAGAGTAAAATTAAAAATATGTTTTATTACAATAAAAAGAATAGTTTTCAAAAGAAATGTTTTCATTGTCAATATAGAATTGTTAAACAAAAACATTCATTTTTTTCAATTAGTATAGTTAAAATAAAAACATTCATTTTCGTCAAATTTGAATTGTTGAACAAAGTATACACTTTTATCAAATTATAAAAGTTAGAACTAAAATTGTCACTTTTGTCAAATTATCAAAGTTAAAATCCAATTTGTCCCTTTTGTCAAATTATCATAGTTAAAACAAATTGGTCACTTTTGTCAAATTATAATGGTTAAAACAAACATTATCATTTTGTCGCATTAGATTTGACCAAACAAACATGCTACTCTCATTTGTTTTGTTGAATTAGAATTATCGACAAAACAAACATGTTACTTTCATTTGTTTTGTTGAATTAGAATTGTCGACAAAACAAACATGTCACTTTCATTTGTTTTGTTGAATTAGAATTGTCGACAAAACAAAGTTATCATTCTTATTGTTTTGTTGAAATAAATTTGTCAACAAAACAAAGTCATTATCTTTATTGTTTTGTTGAAATAGGTTAGTTGAATCAAAATATACATTTTGTCAAAATATTCATTTTTGTCAAAATAGATTTTTTAAAGCAAACCATATATTTTTGTCAAAATATACACTTCTGTCAAAATAGATGAGTTGGATCAAAATACACTTTTTTGTCAAAATATACATTCTTGGCCAAATAGATCAGTTGGACCAAAATATTCATTTTTGTCCAAAACATATTAGTTGAAACAAACATGTACATTTTGTCAAAATAAGATGGTTAAAAACAAAAATTACATTTTTGGTTAAATAAAAGAGGTAAACACAAACAACATTTTTGTTAAATAGAATTGTCGACAAAATGAATATATCACTTTTTATACATTTTGTTGAAATATAATGTGTATGCAAATATAAGAATCATCTTTATTTGAAAACATATATTAGCACTACAACAAAAAACACTTTTCACAACAGGCAATATCTGTTGTAGTAGACCAATTGCAATAGGCCCGCGTCTGTTGGTATAGTCGAAGTTGCAAAAAGTTCGCAACATTTTTCGCCTGTTGCAATAAGATTTTGCGATATATTTTTTTGCAACAGACATTTGCTGTTGCAACAGATCCTTTTGCAACAATATATGCCCGTTGCAATAAATTTATAAATTTATAAAAAAAATTTATAGCTTATAGATACTACATATTAAATGTATTCGTTTTAGTATTAGTGTATATCACAAAATGAAATAAACAAATAAATAATTTATTTTAACAAAGTTTCAATAGTACAAACAATTACAACAAAAATTTCTACAATTTTCATACACCATTCATGTATAACAATTTCTTCTCTCACACAACACATTTCTTTCGAATAGAGTATTTTCTAATCATATTTATACTCTATCATACATATACTATAACAAGAAAATAAATATCATCGGTTCACTATAACAAATCTGCAATTCATTCTCCATGTTTGCTGTCGATCATGAACAGGCACCGCCCTGTGTTAGTAATACACAATCACATCTGAATATCATAACCTGCAAAGGCAAAAGGCAAAACAAGTCATAAAACAATGAAGTGTCTACCAAGCAAGCTACCCGAAATTCCAGCAGTGAAGTAAATGAGAACAAAGATCATTAAACAATAGTGGATACAGTACACGATGCTAAAACTAATAATAGTGTATATAAATGTAGACTACCGAATTCTCAAATCATTAAACAACTGTACTTACTTGAAAGAGATAGAGCTTGTAGGTAATAATTTCAGAAGCCAAATACCATCGTCAATTTCCTCTTTTCGTATCATTCTTTGTCCACTCAGCTTTGTGGATAATCTTCAGTAAAGCCTAATTCCTACCAGAAAAAAAAAGCAAACCATATACCATAAATTATCAAAAACATTTCATATCCTAGAAAGCATTAATATCCTTCAATGCATACATATCACAACCAAACTCTTCTACTTGTTGATGACTTTGTCATAAGTAGCATCAAGACAGCTTTCTTCTAAAAATATTAAAATTTAGTTTACCTATTTTAAAGGGATGATGTAGCTTTTCCATATTTTTGGACCTTAAAGATAGATAAATCACAGCCCAAAACTGAATAATAAAGAGCAACAAACAAGCAAAAAGAGAACATATAAAAGGATAGCCTAAGTTACTCTTCTTTTCTCAAATTTTCATGAACAGATGTTGCCGTATGGTACTGTGTAGGGTATGAAATGCACCAAGACAACAGTGCTAATCAACAGTTACTTGCTTAATAATGGAAAAGAAACAAGGAAGAAATATATGTATTTTCAGTTAAACTAATGACATAAAAATGAGAACGCTCTAATTTGAACAATTCCATCACAAGAAAATCACAACCAAACCCACTTCTTCCTGACATCAACTTGCTTATTGACATCATCTTTACCTGTCAATGCCCCTAGTCTGCAACTAAACCAATATGCGAACTCATCTATATTTTTTTGTTAAACCGGAAACCTTACCTTATCAGCAAGCACCTTGCTACACTTCTTCCCTGCCTCCATCGCGACCGCAACGACATAGGCACCTGTAACTAACTTCCTTGACTTTTACTCCTTAAACCATCAAACTCCATCCCAATCTCAGCACACCAAATTACCAACCCAATAAACTACCAACACAGTACTTCCTCTGCAAATCACAATCCACATTGTCATTAGCACACAACCAAATACCTAATTAAATAAACAATGCTTCCAAGTACCAAGCCGCATGCTTTTTATTACCTCCATCATCTTCCTCGGCAACTTCTCCATCAGAGGGTTCGACAAGAGGAGATCTACCTTAGCGAGCTCGAGAAGAGGAGCTCTTCCTCGGCAACTTCTCCATCAGCGAGCCCGATATGAATTTCTTTGGAAAAAAATCGCTGATTTTCGCTATATATGTAAAATCACTGTTTTTAATAGATGTAGAGTGTGATAATAAATTCAGGTGAGAAGTGGAAGTGAGATAAGCGATGAGACTCTAGAGATTTGGGTTTTCGTTTTTAGAGATCAGGTGAGAACTGGAAGCGGGTATTTGATTTTGGGGCTTTCCAGAGATTACGATTTTTGTTTTAAAGATAAGAGATGGGATTTCAATTATGAAGCGGGAAACAAAAAATTGAGGCGGGATTGGTAAATTCGTGGACTCCTCGAGAAAATAGGAAGCGGGATTGGTAAATTCGTGGACTCCTCGGGAAAATTGGAAGCAGGATTTGTAAAAGCTGATTATTGAATTGCTAGTTTGTTTATCTGATTCCTAGTTGTGGATTTGTACTATTAATTATTTGGTTTGGTTGTATTAGCTAGAGCGTTTCCACTGATGTGTCTTTTTAAATTATGCTTAATCTGTTTCAGTTTATTCTAAAGCAGTAAACGCAAATGAGCAAAATTAAAATTAGGGCGATGAGTACAAAAGGTTTAAATGTTGTTTGACAACTTAAAATCGGATGCTAATTTAAAAATAAAAAGTAAAAAAAGTATTCTCAAAACTATTGAGCAGCAGTTATTGCGAGAAGGTACAACTCTTGTGTAATGCTCATACTACTAACAAGTAACAATAAGCAATGAGTGGTATACGAAACATGAATTATGTACAAAAAAAAATACATGATTCAAAAGCCAATACCACAATAATTAGTAAATGCATGGTAGGCAGGCCAAAAAGAATGATAGTTGTGAATATATTGCGGGTTAAACGTATACCTTCTGTCCAAAGAGCAGTGCTAGAAATAGGAAGAGGATGCTCAGCTTTATAGCAACGACTGTGGAGTTAAACAGTTCCATCACAATTATTTGCATTCGTAGCAGGTGTAGCTGATTTATCTACCCTTGCATTGAAACCAAGTGTACTGCAATATTACTTGTTGTACTGCTATCTTTCTTTTCGTAACCATGTAAGGTTGCTGTTAGAGTAAGAGTTGTGCAAGCGGTATAAAAGATTTAACAATTTTGGTACCAACAATAACTTTTTTAGTGTCCACTCTATTTCAGTTATGACTTTTGCTCATTTCAATTATGAAGCGGGATTTGCAATTCAATAATTCACTTGTATTTCAGCCTGTCAATTGCACATAAACCCAGTCCCCTTTATATGGGGTTGTAATTATTAACAATTTTAATTTAAAAATAATTATTAACAGTTTTAAATAAACTTTTTATTATATAATAATTTGTAATTAACTATGACTAATATTTGATAGTACTATTTAATAATTAACTTTTGATATTTATTTAATTCTTAAGAAGCATTAATCAGTATTTACTTTTAATAATTCATTAACCAATAATATGTAATAAACAAAAGCAATACTAATTTTCGAAATACTAATTATCGATTATAATAATTATTAAGTATAAATGACTAAAAATTAAGGATATATTATTACTTATGCATTATTATTTGAAACTATCGATAAATTAGTTAATTATTAATAATTAATTATACAATATTATTGCTTATTAAAAATAATTATAAATTATTTCTTAATAATTATAAAAAATATTATAGACTATTAAAATATTACTTATATATTATTAAAAACATTAGTTATAAATCATAATGTAATATTAAAATAATTTAAAATTGTTAATCATTATTTATGAATTATCGACTGTAATAAATTATTAAATGATATAGTTAGTATACAGTTGCAATAAATGATATATTTTTTCAACGGATAACCAAAGGAAGTTGCGAAAAGTTTTTTTTTTGCAACAAGCATGGAAGCATAGTTACTAAAAGTGTGTTTTTTGCAACATGCATGGAAGTATAGTTGCTAAAAGTAAGTTTTTCGCAACGGGCATGGAAGCGTAGTTGCTAAAAATCTGTTTTCGCAACTGGCTGAAAATGTCAGTTGTTAAATCACATATATTGCAACTGTTAAGAAATGTCAGTTGCTAAATATCATTTATTGCAACTGTTATATGCTGCATGTTGCAAATAACCAGTTACGATAGGGTATTTTTCTTGTAGTGATAGAAATTGTATGATTAATAAAGAATTAATTTATCGCCATACATACATTAGAATATGTAGGTAAGTTAAAGTGACATCTTTGTATGTTAATGCATACATTAGAATTTGTATGCAATTTAAAATAAACATTTTTATGTGTTAGGTTATACATCGGAAAATATATAAATAAGATTATTTCTTTATGTGTTAAAGTTAAGAATATTTGCATACAAATAAAAGAAAATGGAAATTATCTTTTCATTTGTCATCAGCAATAATGTCATATAAATAAATTACATTTTATTAGACATTAGAAACACGTAGGAAAATTATGCGAGTAAATTACATTTTTATTCGGCATTAGGAATAAAATAACATGTTGTGTTCATTATCATCAATATGTTAGCAGAATTAGAAATTGGTTAAATTCATTAACCAATTATTTATTTATATGAACTGTTGTTGGCTGAAAACCCCACACGGGTATTGGGATGATAATTGACATACTCTAGTCCCAGTATTTAGTTATATGTCGATCTATAGATTGAGATGCTGCGATGAGCGTTATTATTACATTTTAATGCTCACACAGTTGTGAACTTCACTCTGAATGTTGAATGGATGGTTTGATGATTATTTATCATTTGTTGTCATATACATACGATGTATGAAATCCATATAACTGAAATTATATGGTAACTGATTGAGTTGCATTACGATTCAGGATTTCTTTTAAATAAAGAATATTCTAAATAAAGAATATTTTGAATAAAGAATATTTTGAATAAGAATATTTTAAAATAAAGGATATTGTAATATAAAGAACATTGTAATATAAAGATTATTTTAAGTAAATAATATTGTAATATAAAGAATATTTTATGTAAAGAATCTCTTTATATAAAGAATATTTTTAAATAACGAATATTCTAATTAATATTCAACGAAGAATAAAATGATGATTGCTATATCCATTTTCGGATGGACACAAGAGATAAAAATATATTTTTATAGAAATGAACTAGTTATTAACTAGGATAAATCTTTAAAAATTAAGATTTAATGAAGTCTTCTAATTAATTAATATTTAATTAGAATTAAATAAAAGAATTAGATTTTGGATTTTTGTGGATGGTGTCTTAAATAACACTGTTCTTAAACCTCATATGTAAGAATAAATCTTTTAATTAAAATTATTAGAGTTTTCAAATTATATTTAGTAATTAGAATAAATTGATATGTGAATTGGGTTTATTATGAACTGTGTTTTAAACGACTTTTGTTCTTTAACCCAATTAACAATAAAGATATGATTTAGAATTTATAAATCTTTTTATTAAGATTTAAAAAGGAATTTTCCAAAGTCAAGCTTTCCAATTTAATATATTAAATTGGAATTGAGTGGAAATTCGATTTGATAATAATCGAGATAGGCTTCTGTAAAAGAAGACTGATACTATATATGGAATTTAAAAGACTTTGCCATTATTCCATTTATATTATCGGTCTAATACGGAAATTTATATCGGTTATATATTGATTTGATTTCTGCGAAGATTCCATATTTAATGGAAGATGATTTTTGGTTTATTGTGAACAATGTTTTTAAATGACACTGATTTTTTAACCCAGTTAAAGATAAGATTAATTTCTTAATATTAAATAATCATTAAAGTAATGATTTTGATATTAAAATCAAATTGGAGTTTTAATGGATCTCTAAAAAGAAAATTCAAGAATAAGATTCAAAAGAATTTATCTTTGATAAATTGAGGGAATCCTTTCTGAAACACCCCACCTCTGTTAAGGTCACTCACAACGGGAATGCTTTAATTTCGATGGAGCATTATAGGTAAATGATGCAGATAGATTACAAGACAGACAAATAAAGCAGCATAAAATAAAGTCATTTTATAAACAATGTGGCTCGGTCAAGCTTTTACAACAGTTGTCTTAACAACAATACATAGTACTTCTGTCTTGATTCAAAAACTTTCAAGTATAAAAGAAGCATAAAAATAACAACGATTTATTCCCCAATAGAGTAAAGCAAGCCATAGCTGAAATGAGACTGAATCCAAAGCAAAACATCGACTATCTTTGAGCTCGAAAAGAAAACTGAGCTAAGTAGTAACATTTCCTCCTTGAGAACCTAGTGGGGGAGGAACGGAAGAAAAGAGGCGAAACAAAACTAGGTCAGACAAAAGTCTGGTAAGTCCAGCTACTTTCAGCATATGAACAAACAAGAATAACATGACATGAATTAAACTGAATAAAGACATAAGCTTGATGATAAGGAACATAGGATACACAGGATAAGCAATAGGCAAGATAAACTAAGTATAACATCGCATGTTAACTATTCTCTGCTTCGCTACTACCCTGTTATTCTGATTTCTATATCTCTGCACCAAATAACGAGTGTCCCAACTAGTAATCTGTATAACGGATAATATTACAACGTGATCCCAATCCCCGCAATTGTGGTAGCCTTCAGTTGTACATCTATTATGAGGATTCCACCTCAATCAGCCTAATTGTCGTGAAGATGTTAGATGTACCCTTACTACCCTATCGATCGGCTCCCTACTTGTACAAATGTTCCATGTGTCTATGTCAATCGGCCCTCTCTTGCATGTAGATACCCTGTGCTAATCCCACCATAAGGTGTATCAATCCTTATGATGGCAACCCGACACGAATCAAGATGCACAATGTATAACTACTGGTACCCAGTGCCTACTTTTTGCCACTCCGGAGTACGTGCACGCCCGTAAACCATCGGAACCTACACTGACGTACCCCCTGCCATTATCATTGACCGCTTATAATCAACCTAGTAATCGTGCCCCACCCTGCCTAGCTCAGGGTACCGTGATACATCTATGTGGGTTACTGCTAAAATGGGTCCCCGTTACTAGGGTTTCCTACTGGTTAAGTTTGTGGGCCTATATTTACTAATATCACCCACCAACCCGATATGTACTTAACCTTCCCACCGGTCCAAGCATGTTTATATAATGGTTAAGTTTTGTGGGCCAATATTTACTAATATTACCCACCAACTCGACGTGTACTAAACCTTCCCACAGATTCAAGCATGTTTATTTAATGGTTAAGTTTTGTGGGCCTATATTTACTAATATTACCCACCAACCCGACTTGTACTTAACCTTCCCATGGATTCAAGCATGTTTATTTAATGGTTAAGTTTTGTGGGCTTATATTTACTAATATTACCCACCAACCCGACGTGTACTTAACCTTCCAACGGATTCAAGCATGTTTATTTAATGGTTAAGTTTTTGTGGGACTATATTTACTAATATTACCCACCAACCCGACGTGTGCTTAACCTCCTACTCGTCAAGTCGTGTTGGTTAAGTGGCTCTTATTAACTTAACCTTTCTCGCTTATCATGTTGGATTGGTTAAGTGTGATTTATTAACTTAACCTTGTTCATTCATCAAGTTATATTGGTTAAGTATTTCCCATTTAACTTAACCCCATTCATTCATCAAGTTATATTGGTCAAGTGTCATTAATCAATTCAAGTTAACTTAATCCACCCACTCGTCACGTCATGTTGGTTAAGTGTTTCCTTCTGGTGTTGACTTGACCCTACCTCAAATCATGTTATATTGATTAAGTGCTGCCCTCTCGTGTTAACTTAACCCTTCCCATATGTCATGTTATATATTGGTTAAGTGTTATCCTCTTGTATTACTTAAACCCACCACATGTTATATATTGGTTAAGTGTATCCTCTTGTGTTACTTAACCCTACCACAAGTCATTATATATTTTGGTTAAGTGTTGCCTTAGTTATCTTAACCCTACCATCTGTTTAATTAACATGTTATAATGGTTAAGTGTTCCCTTAGTTAACTTAACCCTACCATCTGTTTAGTTAACACGTTATAACGGTTAAGTGTTCCCTTAGTTAACTTAACCCACCCATATGTCATATTGGTTAAGTATCATTAACCTAACCCTCCCATACTTAGCATGTGTCATTAGCATTAATTTATTTATTAATGCACCAACCTCTCACATTAGATATGTGTTATTGTGGTTACTAGATATGCCAGGCGGTTCCGGGCTGTTTTACACCACAAGTCAATCTAACCTCGGGTTTTTCTTGGGCATGATGCACTAACCTCTCACATTAGATAGGTGTTGTTGTAGTTACTGGATGTGCCGGGCGGTTCCGGGCAGTTTTACACCACAACTCAATCTAACCTCGGGTTAGGCATTCTCATATTTTAGCATATTTACATATTTACGGTGTATATGTAAATTATTCACAATTACATTATAACATTAATTATGTTCATAATTAATGGCATACCAATTATACCGTTTTCATACTAATTACCCAAATCCAGCAAAACTAGTCATGATCCCGTTTCTCAAGTTATGCCCAACCAATTCCAATTTCAAGTTTTTAATCAAAATAGGCTATACCCTGTCTTCCCAAACTTGCAATAATAGTCATTCCCAAAATCACTATGTCATATATTTGGCGTTCCAAATCAATAGTTAAGCCTAATCTAGTTTTAATATTCTAGTTTACATTGTATGACCAAAACTTGGTTTACAAGCCAACTAACCCAAACTTGCAGTTATAATGATAACAATGCCCCAATGTCAATTACAAGTTTTGCCCAACCATTTACCCAAATATGTTATGTTCAGTTACTTTCCCCAATTATGTTATGCCAATATTGTCAATTTCATGTTTATACCCCAATAACCCAAACTTTCCCCGTATTCCCACCGTACGTATATCGCGATTCAACCTAGATTATAGGTCAATATAGATTCAGAAATAAAAAAACAAATAGGAATAATATGACAATGATAGGCATAAGAACTGGCACAAGATGATAGTCCCAAAACACAAGAATTACAGATCTAATAGAATTACAACGTAACTGATTAAACTGATTTAGAATCTTTGCAGGCATATAGATCTGATTATGAACAATATTATGGACATGAAAGGCTTGAATAATAAACTAGGTTCGACAACTTGTATAGGTTCGATTGGATCGATAAGAAGCAACCCAAAGTCATAGATTCACAATGGCTAATAATAGATCCAAATAGAAAATCAAGCATAAGTCCAAATTCATTTTATTCCATGTCCATACTATAATTGGTTGTCTAAATCTGAAAGTAATCGTGAACATAGAAAACAAAGGCAAGTCTTGTTTTCCGGAATCTGTATTTTGAAACTGAATTGATCGCCTTTGATGTAGATCGTTGAATACTCTAAATTAGATTTGATGTAATTTGATTCTTGCTTTCTAGTTTGATAAGAGATGGTAGCTAGGTTGGGATGATGATTGACAGCATGGTGGCTTCTTGGAATGAATTTGTGTGGTTTAGGGTTTAGATTTAGGTTGCTTATATAGAAGTCTAGGATTATTTAGAGCCCTTAGATGAACTAGGAGTCCATCAGAAGCACCCAGCTCAAATACACATCATCCGACCACTCAGAAGAAGACACATCATCATAAAACACTCCAGAATTATGTGCTGGATCAGTATGGGCGCACTTGGCAGGCGCGCCAGTGCATTTTTGTACTGGCGCACTTGTGAAGTGCGCCAGTGCATTCTGGTCGACTTCCGGTTTTTCTGCCAAATTTCGTTCGTCCATATCTTATTCATACAGTATCCGTTTTACGCAAACTTGGAATCTATCTCAAGCAGAATTCCGAGACGAACGCAATGGCATAACCCGTTTCTTCTAATTCTTCTTTTAATAATTAATTATTCATTAACTATCTCTTATGTCCCGTTTTTAAATTACGGGGTGTTACATTCCCCATACTTAAAGGATTTCGTCCCCGAAATCTTCAAGTTAGGAAGAACGTATATCCTAACATCCAACTTCCATCTATTCAACCATTCAAAAATCACATTCATCCATTGTCCTTAGAAAAGATTTCTAATGCTTTCATGATCATATGCATAGTGTGTGTATATGTCCTTATGCAAAATCAGGCGGTCTACTGATTCAGTTGACCTCCTTAATGTGAATTATGTCAGTGCCATGAGTCCATCATGTATGCAGTTATTCCTAATCGTACTTTATAATTTCTACATGAGTGCTTTAATCATTCACACAAATGCAACATTCATATGAGAACACACCAGTGCCAACATCCATCATGTAAGCAGTTATTCCTAATCGTACTTTATAATTTCTACATGAGTGCTTTAATCATTCATACAAATGCTTTCATTGTAAGTGAGTCAACATTAGCATTCACATTTTTAATGTAAATAAATCAGTAGAAAAGATTTATGGTTTTTGATAAAATATGTCAAAATGAGAACTTACATTGTTATTATATATGAAATGATTCCTCATTATATATGTTTATGACGCTGAGATGTTACACTTCCATTTACAAGTTATCCGACTTGTTTATGTGATTGGGACGATAATTTTTCACACATCGCCCAAGTGCACAAATAATTTATTATTTGTTTGATTGGATGAAACCCCATACGGGTATTGGGATGATAAGTGACACACACTAATCCCAATGTTTAGTTGTAAAGTGCACTCTGGTTGTTATTAGATGTTTAATGATTATTGTATCATTATTGTTGAATACATGCATTGTATGAAATCCATATATTTGAAATTATATAGTAACTGATTGAGTCACATTCCAGTTTAGGATATTCTTTTTTAATAAAGAATATTTTAAATAAAGATCATTCTTTTTATAAAGAATAATTTAAAATAAATAATATTGTAATATAAAGGATATTTTATATAAAGAATCTTTTGTATAAAGAATATTTGTAAATAACAAATATTTTAGAATAATATACAACAAAGAATAAAGGAATGATTTCTATGTCCGTTCTTGGATGGACAAAGGATAAATATGTTTTATAGAAGTAAACTAGTTATTAACTAGGATAAATCTTTTTAGTTAAGATTTAATGAAGTCTTCTAATTAATTGATATTTAATTGGAATTAAATAAAAGAGTTAGACTTTGGGTTGTTGTGAATGGTGTCCTAAATAACACTATTCTTAAATCCCGTATAAAAGAATAAATCATTTAATTAAGACTTTTAAAGTTTCAATTATATTTAGTAATTGAAATAAAAAGATATGTGAATTGGGTTTATCGTGAACTATGTTTTAAATGACATTTGTTCTTTAACCCAATTTACAGTGAAATTATGATTTAGAATTTATAAATCTTTTTACTAAGATTTAAAAAGAGAAATTTTCTAAAGTCAATTTTTTCCAATTTAATATACATTAAATTGGAATTGTGATAATAATCGAGATAGGCTTCTGTAAAAGAAGGCTGATACTATATATGGAATTTAAAAGGCTTCGCCGTTATTCCATTTATATTATTGGTCTGATACAGAAATGTATATCGATTATATATTGACTTGATTTCTGTGAAAATTCCATATTTAATGAAAGATGATTTTGGGTTTATCGTGAACTATGTTTTAAATGACATTAGTTCTTTAGCCCAGTTAAAGGTAAGATTACTTTCTTAAATTTAAATAATCATTGAATAATGATTTTTGGTATTTAAAACCCAAATCGAAGTTTTGATAAATCTTTAAAGAAAGATTTAAGAATAAATTTAAAGAATTTATCTTTGATAGAATATTGTGAATATTTCATTTAAAAGAATATTCTGAATTGGAATGAGGCGTCGGATGTGTTTTTATAGCGCTTGATTTTTAATTATAAAAATACGCGAGTTATTCGGAAAGACCGGGTTAACCCATTCCGAATGATCACTACGACGATGAAGAGTCGAAGTTGAAGACAGTGATTGAAGACCGACGATCTTCACATCGAATGGATGTGTTGCTACTGAGACCCATGATGGGAGTAGCTACCTTGAAGGGGCTTCAATGGTAGCCATCCAGACGTATTGTTGATTGTCCGGATATGCGAGGACCTCTCAGGTGTCTCTGGTTTCGTTCAGACCTAGAACGGACTTGTAAATGGATGCGTGTCTGACATTGGATTTCGTTCCATGTGAATTAAATTGATTTTTATTAATGTATGTCTGATTGGTGGTGGAGAATTTATTCTCTGCTTAACACCCTGGTATATATTAATAGTGATTGATCGCATGGCGTGATTTGTCAATGTGGCACGCCAAGATGCAAATGATCAAGGCTTTTGTTGAAAAGCAGGGCCTTGTGGGATGATCAAAGTATAGCCTATTACGGCATAGCTTTGTGTATAGCGTGACTTCGCGAGCCTCACACCCCGGTATGAGTCAAAAACGGGAGTAGGACTGCAGGGAGTGCACGTGCTTAAACTGGCGGGCATTTTACTTATGTGGATGATGGATTTTGAGGCGCCTCGGATTTTTATAGGCCGTTAGTGGTTATACTATAGGTCCAAAGGGAGCAGGAAGCGTGTGTTCAGGCATAACCAATCCACTGCCGATAGGCGGGGACCGGCACTGAAGATCCAAGGGTTGCCCATAGGTGTGATCCTGAGGCATTTGCTAGAGTGTCTCGAATCGGAGAGGAGCTTGCCCCTAGCCTCGACTCATGATGGAAATCCAATTTCCAATACGACCTTACGGTTTTGAATGTAGAACTAGTATGGCGACATGATATATGGTACCTATGCCGTCTATGATTGATATATTATGATTGAAATGGTTTTAAAAACATATACTCACTAATATCAAATCCCTTTTATCGTATTAAGCATCTCTTGACCATTATAAGGTAAAACTCTATCCTCCGGTTTGTGTTGCATTGTGTGATGGGACTTGGGTCTTATAGTGGTTTCATTTTTCTAAAAAGCATTGCGTTGTTTAACGATTTACTTTAATTTAGGCACTGGCAATCCAATGGAGTAAACACGTTCCGCGTTAGCGGCGTGGTCCTATGATTAGCCTTATTATTAGATTAGTTAAGTTAAGATTTCTCATACCATTCCCATGACTGACCTGTAGTTTGTTTCACTGGCAAACTCGGGTGCCCATATTTTTCACACGGGCGGTCGAGTAGCTTTTTGCAGATATATTTACAGGATCCTGGTTTACAGCTGAAGCGGTACTCGGAAAGCTCTGTACCCGTGTATTCCTTTCAGTTGTATATTTTCATTATTTTTCCGCTGCTATTTAAATGTAATTTAAGTCTCTGGTATTATTGTATTTCTATTGTGTAGTAAATATCCATACTCTGTTATATTCTGGTACTCTGATGTAATTGTTGTAATCAGCAATAAAATGTTCTTCAGTTTGTGCTCTGAAATGTGTTGTTCTCAAAGCAATCCAGTCTTTCCTTTACGGGGAAGTTTGGGTCATCACATTTGGTATCAGAGCTTTGGTTTACAGAGCTCGAGAACAAGACACATTAGAACCGAACGAAAGAATTCATCAGGGATTGGATTAGTAATATCCAATAAGAATAACTCATTAGAGATGGGATCAGTAGTATCTAAGAATGAGTGTGAAGGGTATTATTTTCTTTAAAATAAAAACAAATTTAGTTTTGAAAATTTTATCTTAAAATACGTATTTGAATATATTATTATATTTTAATATGGACAATCGAGTATATAAAGATTTCGAATATACGAGTAATTAACGGATATTCGAAGTTTTAATATACTGGATAGATATAGGATCACACCCTAGTCACCCGGAGATGATTCTGATGGTTGCTAACTGTAACGACCCGAAAATCCGTACAAATTTGAGCTGATAAATCTCCTACACATTCAACTCAAAGTGCACGAAAATTCAAATCATTAATAGAAAGAAATAAGAGGATGAGAAAGATAAGATAGAACTAATAGAATAGAAGAAGAAGAAGAACACAGCTGAATATAATCAGAGTAAACATGAATCTCACAGCGGAACGAATAAAATATATTATATAACATAACTTTGAAATACAAATCTGTTTTGTATATACATACCATTATCAGAGTACAATACATCATATCACAGCAGAAATAATCTCTAAATACTAACGGTGAAGCCTTCTGCTTTTAGCTCCTCCAAGTGTATCTGTAAAAGCCTGAAACTGTAATGACCCGGATATTTGACGGTGTAATAATTAACTTATTTAATTATTTAAATGACGAATATATTATTTAATCAACGACGTTAGATCGTATAATTATATTATAATTAAAACCGAGCTCGAAATGGCGCTGCAGTTCGTTATTTGGCGATTCGAACTTCAACTGAATGTACAGAGTTCGTTTTAAATCGGATTTCAGTGAAACAAGAAATGCGTGGAGCTGGTGGAGTATATCTTTGTAGTGGAAGAGAAAAATCTGGATTTCGTCGTGTAGATTTTGAGATATGTCCAAATCAAATTTTAAAATAGTCGCTATAGAATCGTTTATCGACCGTAACGGATTATTCGATATAACTAGATATCGGTTGTGAATCTAGACATGGTTCTTTTGAGACATAACGATAATTTAATTTTTAGAATTTTATGGTAATTTTTAATTAATTAAATAAGCAATTTTTAATTTGGAGTATTTGGCACCCTGTATCGATATTTGGGGGTTTCACCATATGAGTTCACCTACCGGTATTTTTATATTTTTGAAATCGTGGTACCTTACTCATTTCAACGGTGTTTCCATTTCTGTCCGTAGCTGCCGTGCATAAGCGGAATGGAAAAAATTGAAGTTCATAACCTTTGAAAAACGAATTATGTGGTGACTTTATAATGGCATGTAACTTGCACTCGTAACAAGCACTGGTAGTAAATGTCAAAGTTATTTACCGTATAGTGTGGTGTTAACATTTACAATTGTGACCTATGTCACAAACGCACAAACACACGAAACAAACTAGTGCTTTGTTTTTTTTGTATATATTCAAACAAGTATAATCAAGACCTAAGGACCTCATAAGAAACTAAAGTTCTCCCAAAACAGAAGCACGTTCATTTGTCTGTCTTTCATTTATTACTACTCTCCCTCACGTCCTCTCGTATCTCCTCATCAATACAAAAGTCCTGTTTTTCTGCAAAACTTGGCTTAGAGACTAAGTAAAACTAATATATTATATTACTCTATATTTCTTCGATACTAAGCAAACGAAGCCTATAAATCAAACGCAGTTGTCCTCTAAAATTTCTTCTTTGGTCTGAAAGAAAAAAAAAACCAGATCTGAAATTATATCTCCGACCTCAATCTTCAAGGAAACCCCCTGCAAACAGGTGCTCGTCCTCTTCTTTCGTTCTTCTCTGGTGATGTCTGTTTGTTGACTGATGTATTGCGGAAGGTCGGAGAATCTGGGATGTGAGAAATGGGGTGGGGTCTGGATTTCCTGACGTGAAGAAGATGGTGAGTTGATAGATGATAATGGCGGTGCCGATGGGTGAACGTGGTGGAGTGCATCACTGGCAGTGATGAGTTATGGCAGCAGTTCGATCTCAGGGGAGCGGTTTCGTGTTGCTGGGACGGTGACTGACAAGTGGAGCTTGAGGTGGCGAGTTCCCTGGTGTGGTCGTCTAAGGCGATGGAGGGCAGAGGTGATAAGCGGAGGCGGTCAAAGAAGAATCGGGTCTGGGTGGAAAGGGAACTCGGTGATTTAGATTTGGGGGAGACAGAAGTGCGGTCATGTGCAAGAGGGTTAGTGGGGAGTTTTGTTTAATCGGTTTGATTTGTAAGGGAGTATGGGAGTAGCCCTTGATTTGTGAAGTGCGGTTATGGTGTTTGGTAAGGAACGACGGTTTAAGTTCATTTGGGGAAGAACATACAGTACGGGGTGGATTTTTCAAAAGGGGTATGGGCCAAGTAAAAGAGTTAAGCCCAATATACTATAAATTTAGTTTTTATATAATTTAAATTCATATTTGTTTGTAAACCCGATAGCTTTTGCGTACGTAATCAGAATTGGATGAAACTGGATCCAATAGGATCGTATGGACGGTGACTACAACATGGAACCGACTGGAAGTAATTCTGAGCTCGTTACAATTTATGGCAAAATAAATAGTCCGTCTGAATCAAGCGATGATTTTCGTTATTAACGATGACCGTTCAATGTGAGTAAAACTCACTAACTCTCCTCAATTTATATTTTAATATAAATTGTACTTTATTTATTGACTGTTGTATATTGATTGTTAAACTGGACTGTTAAATAGATTTGATTGAAAACGTAGTTATAGTTAATCTATGTACTGTTAATCAAATATGGTTCTATACAGCAGGATATTTCATTTCAAAATGAAAAATGATATATATATTATACTGTGTAACATCTGTGGATGTAGGGAGACAGGTTGGAGGAATCCGACTGGATTCCTCAACAATTATTTTACTGTTTTCATATATTGAGTTATATGATGTGTTATATAATCTGTTCTGGATTATGTGTGTTAGAATGATATTAATCATTGTTATTCGATATTTTACATATCATAAGAAACCTTGATTGTGAAATGGAATATTTCAATGTATTTCGAAATAAAGGAGTTTTATAAAATCAACCGATTTTATAAAAGGAAACAATTTGAAAATAGAGTATTTATAAAACGAACACGGTTTTATAAAAGGAAGTATTTATAAAACAAATAGAGTTTTATAAAAGGGATATTTATTTAGAAAATAAATAGAATTGAAAAGGGAAATATTTATTTAGAAAATAAATAGAGTTTTATAAAAGGAATATTTATTTGGAAGATAAATAAAACGTTATAAATAGGGAATATTTGTAACGGTAATTAGAAGTTATAAAAAGGGAATATTTGTAACGGTAAATAGAAGTTATAAAAATGGAATATTTGTAACGGTAATTAGAAGTTATAAAAAAGGAAATATTTGTAATGGTAAATAGAAGTTATAAAAAAAGGAAATAGTTGTAACGGGAAACGTAGTTTATCAAAAGGAGTTAATCAAATGTAGTTTATCAAAAGGAGTTAATCAAATGTAGTTTATCAAAAGGGGTTAATCGAATATAGAAATTAAGAAGTGAAGTTAAAAAAAATTAGAAACTGACTAGAGATTAGTAAGTTGAATAGTTTTCTGAGTGTTGATCTGATGTTGGTTTCGGCCTTCGGGGTCTATACTTAGAGAATTGTTCTCTTACTAGTTTACAGTTAGGGACTAATAGTTGTGGAATGATAGTGATGCATAAATGAGGATTGGAAATGTTTTCCAATGTTGAAAATGTATATTTTCTAGTTTTAGAAAATAAGGAAATATTAATATATATATATATATATATATATATATATGATTGATGATTGGATCGATAATTCCATTTGGAATTAAGATCGTTGTTTGTACACCGACATATTTTCATTTGATAGTTAAATCACAGACTATCGAAGTTTTGACCATTTTACGTTGTTAATATGGAGAGACCGGTTGGATTATTATCCGAAGAACCACTCCGTATCGACATAAGCGTTGTGATCAAATACGATGAAGATAATTGAAGACGGAGTAAAGCGCAAGGGCTGTCCTGTTTACAGAATAGTGCCTTCGGTTTCGTTCAATCCCAGAACGAACGTAAATGGACGAATGTCTGACAAAGTAGTTCCAATGATCGAATGAGTTGGACTGTACAAATATATATGGTGGCCAACGGATTTATTCCCTTCGCATAATATCCAGAATCTATTTGTGTAGATCCAACTAATGATTAACGGATCTGATAATGTGGCATTCAAAATGATCGTGTTATAAATGAATGGAAAGTAAGTGTAGCTTCTAGCCTCACATCCGGTAAATGACAGAAATCGGGCAGGCAGCATGGCTAAGTCGGTCGCACCGAAGTAGGGTGTATAATCACCTATCTAGAGAATATTCATTTGCTTCTTTTAATCTATCAATGCTGTCCCATATATATACGGGAAACGGTTGCTGATCCCAACCGTTGGTGATGTACATTCGATACACTCAAGCGAAATGAGTGGTCGGTCATGTGTGGCTGAGTTGCAAGATGTTCTTGTTGAACTCCAGTGTATCGTTCCTAGAGTACACTGATCGGAAGGTGGTTCCATACCTTGTCATAGTTGGAAACCCAATCATCCAATACGCACCTGCGGTTTTGATTGTATACTATATATGTAGAACGTGAGATGCAAGCGTTTCTACTAGACTGATATCTATTTGTATTTAGACATTATCATAATATCATAATGATATTGCTTTTCAAAGATGTTTGGATTCTCATAAGGGAAAAACCCATTCCGTATTCACGGCGTGGTCTTATGAGATATCATATACCTGTTTAAATGATTTGAGTTTACTCACACCAGTCACATGACTGACCCGGAGTTTATTTGTTTTGTCTTCCCTAAACTCTTGGGTGCCTAAATTTGTACGGGCAGTCAAGTAGTCGGGGTTTACAGATGCACTTGGAGAGCTTGGAGCAGGAGGCTTCAGCAGTCGATGGCTATTATTTATTCCGCTGTGATGTTATATGTTGTACTCTGAAAATGGTATGTATAAACAGTTATAACTTTGTATTTCAAAAGTATGTTATATTTTATTCGTCCGCTGTGAGATTCGTGTTACTCTGATGATGATGATCTTCTTCTTCTTCTATTCTAATAGTTCTACCTTATCTATTCTCACCCTCTATCTTCTTTCTATTAGTTTCTTGAATTTCCAGTGCAATTTGGGGTTGGACTTGTGTTATTTAGTCAGCTCAAATTGGACCGGATTTTCGGGTCACTACAGTTGGTATCAAAGCTTAAGTAAGTGAATTACCTTGGCTCTGTGGCGTGACTCAATAGAGATAGGGTTAGTAATACCCTAGATTGAGTTGAGTGTATATATACGAGTGAACGTATTTGTTAATTGATATAAAAATTTGTTTTATATTGTGGAGCTTTATTGGTTGAGTGGCTTATGAATTTTGGTCGATGGTGGGGCACCGCAATATCGATAGGGGTTTCTAAACACTCGAACACGATGAACCAACATGATATGTTTTGACATTAACATAGTATAATTGGTTGTGTTGGTTGTTATTATAATCAGATGAGATTATAAAAAGGCGAAATGGTTATAAATAACCAATCAGAATTCATATAAGTAAAGTATATGAAATAAAATGAATTAAATCTGAAATTAAATCAGGATTAGGAATTAAAATAAGTAAATTTTAAGTTCCTGGGAGATTTTGAAAATGTTTTCAAATTGGAAGTGTTATAGTATTGAACTCAATTCGATAAACTGGGAAATAACCCTGATGAGTGTGGCCACATCATCAGTGTTCATTTTCGAGTTCTAAGTGACGGATTACTACCAAAGATTTTGTTTTTGAATTGTTTTGAGAAAACAAGTTATTTAGAAATTCAAAGGTTTTGAATTGGTATTATGGTTTCAAATTGATTTGAAATAAACCCAGGAATATAAATTCTGGAACTAAGATTTAACTTATGAAGTTAAATGGATTAAAATATTGAAAGTGAATAAATTAATTTGAATTAAACTTGGACAAGGTTATATATAAAATGGAATTATATTGGGATGATATCGAGTAAGTTGATTGATTTTATAAGGATTTGGAATCAAGAATTGTACTTAAGTTTGAAATGGAATTTGACTTGAGTATAAGCAAATGCCTGAGTTTGAGGATAAAAACTGACAGGAGATGGATTGGAATGACATTGGTATATGTTAAGTTGATAACCAATGGGAATGGTATAATGATATGGTCAGCAAAAAGGTACAAGTTTATATTTCATATAAGTTGGAATTTATGAGCCGATTTGGCAAGCCGCTTGGCTGTTTGATTTTATTTTGGGTTGGAGAAGGCCTAGAGAGGCGAGTTGTGGTTTTACCGATAGGGCTGTACAAAGGAGGTTATGGCGAAATTTTCCGAAAAATTTAAGCGTTAGAAAATTTTCAGAATTTTTGAAAATTTAGGTTACTCGGAAGGAATTAATATTTTAGTCAATATTAATTGGTTCAGTTGAAACTAAAGTTAAGGGGTAAACCGATAAATATTTACCCAATAGATAAGGTCGTCCACTACCTTAGCAAATTCGAGGACGAAATTATTTTAAGTGGGGAAGAATGTAATGACCCGGATATTTGACGGTGTAATAATTAACTTATTTAATTATTTAAATGACGAATATATTATTTAATCGACGACGTTAGATCGTATAATTATATTATAATTAAAACCGAGCTCGAAATGGCGCTGCAGTTCGTTATTTGGCGATTCGAACTTCAACTGAATGTACAGAGTTCGTTTTAAATCGGATTTCAGTGAAACAAGAAACGCGTGGAGCTGGTGGAGTATATCTTTGTAGTGGAAGAGAAAAATCTGGATTTTGTCGTGTAGATTTTGAGATATGTCCAAATCAAATTTTAAAATAGTCGCTATAGAATCGTTTATCGACCGTAACGGATTATTCGATATAACTAGATATCGGTTGTGAATCTAGACATGGTTCTTTTGAGACATAACGATAATTTAATTTTTAGAATTTTATGGTAATTTTTAATTAATTAAATAAGCAATTTTTAATTTGGAGTATTTGGCACCCTGTATCGATATTTGGGGGTTTCACCATATGAGTTCACCTACCGGTATTTTTATATTTTTGAAATCGTGGTACCTTACTCATTTCAACGGTGTTTCCATTTCTGTCCGTAGCTGCCGTGCATAAGCGAAATGGAAAAAATTGAAGTTCATAACCTTTGAAAAACGAATTATGTGGTGACTTTATAATGGCATGTAACTTGCACTCGTAACAAGCACTGGTAGTAAATGTCAAAGTTATTTACCGTATAGTGTGGTGTTAACATTTACAATTGTGACCTATGTCACAAACGCACAAACACACGAAACAAACTAGTGCTTTGTTTTTTTGTATATATTCAAACAAGTATAATCAAGACCTAAGGACCTCATAAGAAACTAAAGTTCTCCCAAAAACAGAAGCACGTTCATTTGTCTGTCTTTCATTTATTACTACTCTCCCTCACGTCCTCTCGTATCTCCTCATCAATACAAAAGTCCTGTTTTTCTGCAAAACTTGGCTTAGAGACGAAGTAAAACTAATATATTATATTACTCTATATTTCTTCGATACTAAGCAAACGAAGCCTATAAATCAAACGCAGTTGTCCTCTAAAATTTCTTCTTTGGTCTGAAAGAAAAAAAAACCAGATCTGAAATTATATCTCCGACCTCAATCTTCAAGGAACCCCCCTGCAAACAGGTGCTCGTCCTCTTCTTTCGTTCTTCTCTGGTGATGTCTGTTTGTT
Organism: Allium sativum; assembly: GCA_030737875.1. Taxonomy (NCBI): domain Eukaryota; kingdom Viridiplantae; phylum Streptophyta; class Magnoliopsida; order Asparagales; family Amaryllidaceae; genus Allium; species Allium sativum. The sequence continues at coordinate 558,848,556 of CM060920.1, read as the reverse complement.
GACTGATGTATTGCGGAAGGTCGGAGAATCTGGGATGTGAGAAATGGGGTGGGGTCTGGATTTCCTGACGTGAAGAAGATGGTGAGTTGATAGATGATAATGGCGGTGCCGATGGGTGAACGTGGTGGAGTGCATCACTGGCAGTGATGAGTTATGGCAGCAGTTCGATCTCAGGGGAGCGGTTTCGTGTTGCTGGGACGGTGACTGACAAGTGGAGCTTGAGGTGGCGAGTTCCCTGGTGTGGTCGTCTAAGGCGATGGAGGGCAGAGGTGATAAGGGGAGGCGGTCAAAGAAGAATCGGGTCTGGGTGGAAAGGGAACTCGGTGATTTAGATTTGGGGGAGACAGAAGTGCGGTCATGTGCAAGAGGGTTAGTGGGAAGTTTTGTTTAATCGGTTTGATTTGTAAGGGAGTATGGGAGTAGCCCTTGATTTGTGAAGTGCGGTTATGGTGTTTGGTAAGGAACGACGGGATAAGTTCATTTGGGGAAGAACATACAGTACAGGGTGGATTTTTCAAAAGGGGTATGGGCCAAGTAAAAGAGTTAAGCCCAATATACTATAAATTTAGTTTTTATATAATTTAAATTCATATTTGTTTGTAAACCCGATAGCTTTTGCGTATGTAATCAGAATTGGATGAAACTGGATCCAATAGGATCGTATGGACGGTGACTACAACATGGAACCGACTGGAAGTAATTCTGAGCTCGTTACAATTTATGGCAAAATAAATAGTCCGTCTGAATCAAGCGATGATTTTCGTTATTAACGATGACCGTCCAATGTGAGTAAAACTCACTAACTCTCCTCAATTTATATTTTAATATAAATTGTACTTTATTTATTGACTGCTGTATACTGATTGTTAAACTGGACTGTTAAATAGATTTGATTGAAAACGTAGTTATAGTTAATTTATGTACTGTTAATCAAATATGGTTCTATACAGCAGGATATTTCATTTCAAAATGAAAAATGATATATATATTATACTGTGTAACATCTGTGGATGTAGGGAGACAGGTTGGAGGAATCCGACTGGATTCCTCAACAATTATTTTACTGTTTTCATATATTGAGTTATATGATGTGTTATATAATCTGTTCTGGATTATGTGTGTTAGAATGATATTAATCATTGTTATTCGATATTTTACATATCATAAGAAACCTTGATTGTGAAATGGAGTATTTCAATGTATTTCGAAATAAAGGAGTTTTATAAAATCAACCGATTTTATAAAAGGAAACAATTTGAAAATAGAGTATTTATAAAACGAACACGGTTTTATAAAAGGAAGTATTTATAAAACAAATAGAGTTTTATAAAAGGGATATTTATTTAGAAAATAAAGACAATTGAAAAGGGAAATATTTATTTAGAAAATAAATAGAGTTTTATAAAAGGAATATTTATTTGGAAGATAAATAAAACGTTATAAATAGGGAATATTTGTAACGGTAATTAGAAGTTATAAAAAGGGAATATTTGTAACGGTAAATAGAAGTTATAAAAAGGGAATATTTGTAACGGTAATTAGAAGTTATAAAAAAGGAAATATTTGTAACGGTAAATAGAAGTTATAAAAAAGGAAATAGTTGTAACGGGAAACGTAGTTTATCAAAAGGAGTTAATCAAATGTAGTTTATCAAAAGGAGTTAATCAAATGTAGTTTATCAAAAGGGGTTAATCGAATATAGAAATTAAGAAGTGAAGTTAAACAAAAATTAGAAACTGACTAGAGATTAGTAAGTTGAATAGTTTTCTGAGTGTTGATCTGATGTTGGTTTCGGCCTTCGGGGTTTATACTTAGAGAATTGTTCTCTTACTAGTTTACAGTTAGGGACTAATAGTTGTGGAATGATAGTGATGCATAAATGAGGATTGGAAATGTTTTCCAATGTTGAAAATGTATATTTTCTAGTTTTAGAAAATAAGGAAATATGAATATATATATATATATGATTGATGATTGGATCGATAATTCCATTTGGAATTAAGATCGTTGTTTGTACACCGACATATTTTCATTTGATAGTTAAATCACAGACTATCGAAGTTTTGACCATTTTACGTTGTTAATATGGAGAGACCAGTTGGATTATTATCCGAAGAACCACTCCGTATCGACATAAGCGTTGTGATCAAATACGATGAAGATAATTGAAGACGGAGTAAAGCGCAAGGGCTGTTCTGTTTACAGAATAGTGCCTTCGGTTTCGTTCAATCCCAGAACGAACGTAAATGGACGAATGTCTGACAAAGTAGTTCCAATGATCGAATGAGTTGGACTGTACAAATATATATGGTGGCCAACGGATTTATTCCCTTCGCATAATATCCAGAATCTATTTGTGTAGATCCAACTAATGATTAACGGATCTGATAATGTGGCGTTCAAAGTGATCGTGTTATAAATGAATGGAAAGTAAGCGTAGCTTCTAGCCTCACATCCGGTAAATGACAGAAATCGGGCAGGCAGCATGGCTAAGTCGGTCGCACCGAAGTAGGGTGTATAATCACCTATCTAGAGAATATTCATTTGCTTCTTTTAATCTATCAATGCTGTCCCATATATATACGGGAAACGGTTGCTGATCCCAACCGTTGGTGATGTACATTCGATACACTCAAGCGAAATGAGTGGTCGGTCATGTGTGGCTGAGTTGCAAGATGTTCTTGTTGAACTCCAGTGTATCGTTCCTAGAGTACACTGATCGGAAGGTGGTTCCATACCTTGTCATAGTTGGAAACCCAATCATCCAATACGCACCTGCGGTTTTGATTGTATACTATATATGTAGAACGTGAGATGCAAGCGTTTCTACTAGACTGATATCTATTTGTATTTAGACATTATCATAATATCAGAATGATATTGCTTTTCAAAGATGTTTGGATTCTCATAAGGGAAAAACCCGTTCCGTATTCACGGCGTGGTCTTATGAGATATCATATACCTGTTTAAATGATTTGAGTTTACTCACACCAGTCACATGACTGACCCGGAGTTTATTTGTTTTGTCTTCCCTAAACTCTTGGGTGCCTAAATTTGTACGGGCAGTCAAGTAGTCGGGATTTACAGATGCACTTGAAGAGCTTGGAGCAGGAGGCTTCAGCAGTCGATGGCTATTATTTATTCCGCTGTGATGTTATATGTTGTACTCTGAAAATGGTATGTATAAACAGTTATAACTTTGTATTTCAAAAGTATGTTATATTTTATTCGTCCGCTGTGAGATTCGTGTTACTCTGATGATGATGATCTTCTTCTTCTTCTATTCTAATAGTTCTACCTTATCTATTCTCACCCTCTATCTTCTTTCTATTAGTTTCTTGAATTTCCAGTGCAATTTGGGGTTGGACTTGTGTTATTTAGTCAGCTCAAATTGGACCGGATTTTCGGGTCACTACAGAAACACTTGACTGCCCGTACAAATTTAGGCACCCAAGTGTTTAGGGAAAATAAACAAAATAAACTCTGGGTCAGTCATGGGACTGGTGTGAGTAAATTCCAACCATTCGGTTTAACTTTGAAAATCCTTTTTGAAACAAAAAGGATAATAGTAAGACCAGCCCACACATAAACACGGACGGTTTTTACCTTACTATAACCCAAAATATTTTGATATCAAAATCCAGTGATATTATAATAATGTCTAATCAAATAAATAACCAAATAGTAGAACACTTGCATCTCACGCTCTACATACATAGTATAAAATCAAAAACCGCAGGGCGCTTATTGGAGATTGGATTCCAACTATGACAAGGTATGGGACCACCTTCCGATGATGTATCTCTAGAGGCGAATACACCTGGGTTCAACAAGAACGTCTTGCAACCCGGCCCACACATGACCGACCACTCATTTCGCTTGAGCGTATCGAATGTATATCACCAACGGTTGGGCTCAAACCACCGTTCCCGAATGGGAAGAATCGATAGAGTAAGAAACAAAAGGAATTTCTCTAGATAGGTGATTATACACCCTAATGGGAGCGACCCACATAGCCATGCTGCCTGCCCGATTTTTGTCATTTCCCGGTTGTGAAGCTTGAAGCTACGTCTGTCTTTTAGACCATCTGCCACCATACACATTGAATGCCACATCGTTAAACCCGTCAAATCACTAGTTGATTTTCCTAAAAATATTACGGGTATAAAAGCTAAGAGAAACGAATTTCTCCGCCACCAGACGTAATACCTTGAAAAGATCGTCTTATGTGACCGTTAGGAATACTTTGTCAAACATTCGTCCATACAAGTTGTCTTAGGACTGGACAAACAGAAAACACCATTCTGGGACAGGACGACCCTTGCATTTCACTTCGTCTTCAATTGTCGTCAGCATAATCCATTCGCAGCGCTTATGTCTATACGGAGTGGTTTTAGATAATATATCCAACTGGTCTCTCCGTATCGACAACAATGTCAAAACACTTCGATAGTCGGTTCTTTAACTATCGAAGTAAAAACAACATCCATTCTAATGTTCAACTAACATCACACAATCACGGCACTTTTTATTTAACAATCATTATTTATTACTTCCGAATAAGTGATTTCGAACCAAACTGTTTACATTACCTAGGCAGTAGTGCTAAAAATCACGCTTAAGTTTGGTCAACAGCACTAATTTATCATTATAGTTTAAAAACTTATCATACGCTGTAATATTCCTCTTTATATTAATCTTGACATCTCTTATCGTTACAAAAATCTTGACATCTCTTTCCGTTACAAAAACCTTGACATCTCTTTCTGTTACAACAACCTTGACATCTTTTTCTGTTACAAAATCTTAACATCTCTTTCTGTTACAAAAATCTTAACATCTCTTGATAATTGTGAAGCCGTTCAAGTTGGGGTATTTTAGTTACCTCTCAGACCTTGATCAACAACATTCTTATCTTAGAATAGATATAAGTTCGTAACTCTAACCCCTTATACTTTAAAATCCGTAAAAGTGCTTCTTGCTATATTTTAAATATGGTTTTATTACGCCCTATCCTTATTTTGAAAACTCAGTTATTTACATTAGCTTATACAGATCCATTTTTAAACATTTCTCTCTGCTTCGTCTTTCTTAGACAAATCCCTTATTAAACATTTCTCTTCGCTTTGTCTTCTTTAGACAAATTCCTTATACTTTAAAATCTTATTTAAACTAAATCAACTATTCGTTAATTTATTACATTGGATTAATCAGCCCAATCTAATTTAATTAAATAACCAATTATTGATCAAAACAGTTTGCTTGGTAAATATTTAGCCATGATTAACCCACTAATCAATTCTAACAAATCTTTTCATTTTGAATAAATAACATTTATTAATCCAAATAATTTCACTTGTATCGATTACTATAAAAATAATAATTTATTTCTAAATAATCTCATTTACTATTAAATAAACAATAATCGATTCTAACTAATCTTACTTAATATGAAATCAACCATAATCTATTTGTAAATATCTCATTTAATTGTTCTTAAAACAATAAATTCTTGTTATTAATCATCAAGTTAATCTCCGCCTACTTACTTATTAATCTTATTAATATAAGAATCCACTTTACCAAATCATTTAGTAAGTATGGTGAAACACGTACTTCGCACACGGTGGGATTTTGGTAAAACAATAGCGGTTAAAACAAATAATACATTTATGGTTGGTTGTTGCCACTTTCTTAATCGATATCATCTATTGATTAAATCAAAATAACGTTTGAATTTCCATTCAACGCTAATATCAACACGAGGTTTCAAAAGTCATTTGGGTTCAAACAGTGCATCTATATAAAACAAACAGTACATATAAATATTGAGGAATCCGCTTGGATTCCTCCAACCGGTTTCCTGCATCCACCGATGTTAGTCAACAATTAACACTGATTCCATACCAGAAAATATTATAATTGATGGAATCAGTCCAACCAATGATGTGTATATATATGCAATGATATATAATTCAACCAATTTAATTGTAATCTACCGAAGCGACCATCACACAACGTTCAACCAATATTTAAAATATAATTATAATAATTTAAAATAGAACAGAGTTTGTGAATTTACTCACCTTGGCGCGTTAACTGTTAAATAACAATTTGCGGTCGGTAGATCCAATCAACCGTTTTATTTTGCCATGATTCGCAACGAACTCTAAATCGTTCCAACACAGTTCTACTGCATAGCCTGCGTTCGTACGACCCCAACGTATCGAACCGTTCTTGATTCGTTATTCCATAGCCCATGTCTCTTCTCATTTTCAGATCCGCATCTTCCACTATGTAATCATCCCGCTTCAATATTTATTCCATCGTTATGCCACCCGAATTTTAGTCCTTCATTGTCGCACTTTGTCGACGCCATTTCCTTCTTTTTGGATCGACCATTTCTCGAACGGACTTCATAGATTTACCCCTTTGCCTGAAACCCATCTCTTTTTTGATAACGAATGTACTGACCACCTTTTTCCTTTCATTGTATACAGTAGATACCCTAATCCCACTCATTACTTCATGTGCATGCTCCTCCCATTTAAAACTTGCGTCTTCCCTTCACATACTCCTCATATTATTGCTGGACAACAATACTTCCCCAAACAATTAACACGGCTACAGAAATTCAAAAACTGACCTCCATTTGACAGGCCCTATTTGTCACCATGGTCGTCGTCCCTTCAAGCATCCGCATACATCGAACCCCTTCCATCCATCACTTGCTTTGCGTTTTCCTTCATGCATCAAAACAAAGCACTCAACTTCCCATCGGCAAAGTCTCCGTCTTTGCTATAGACAAGAACAGCGACTACATGTTGATCGACATGCATGCACCATTTCCGCTCCATGCAGTGAACGTGACCCCCTGTTACCTTCCCAGGAGTGAACCAATGTCATGCACACTTTCTTCTTCACTTGTACCATTTGAAAATTGCCCCTTCGCAACCAAACTATTGCTTGCGTCCAACGTGCATGTGCAGCACCACAATTACATGCAAAGCCGCTTATCCCCATGCTGAATGCACTTCCGCTCCTCATTTCACGTTTTGCTTACCCCTTCACGTCACTACCGTCAACGTTAGACTTCATCGGCACCCATCATGTTTACACTCCGCTCAAACCATAGTGCGCCTCAACCCCTATACCCCGACGCCGGACTCGACGACCCTCCAGTCATCTCCAGTAGCCGCACCATCGAACCATACTTGCTGTTGCAAGGAAACCGCTTCAAGAACCCATCGAGTCTTTCGAAGTTTGAACGACATAATTTCTAAAGATGAAACCCAAGCGATCAGAATTTGTTTCGATTTGTAGAGTTGTGTTAAATTTGGTTTTTCTCTATTTTTTCTTCACGCCATTTTTCACTGTTGTTGAAATGCTCTCGGCTTTACCCTTTTATAGCTGAAGTTAAAGCTTCTGTTTGAAGCTTGATCAAACTTAACTATTAAGAAATAAGGTAGCTGCATGTGCTCGTACAGGAGGTATTCCTGATAACATATAGGCGTTGAAAAATTTCTGTCTTGCGTTTTCATCTAGGGTATTGTTTGATTTAACAACTCAGGTCGTAGCCTGCGTTCTAGTCATAGGGTAGGCGTTTCATTTCATGGAAGGGTATGGGGTTCCATGCTTCCTTTTCTTCTTAGGCGTACGGGTTGCTTTCAGTAGTAGGGTAGTGACTTGAAATATCAGGGTAGTAGGCTTCAGTTTCTAGCGTGTACAATATTACTTCGCAATGAAGTATTAGGATTTAGGGTAGCGGTAGGACTACAGGGTGACCATGCCAAAAGAACATGGGTATATTAATTGTTGATAAGAACGATCACTGCTAGCTTGTGTATATGCACCGGTCATGTCATATTGATTTGAAAATACTAACTGTACGAGGGATAGGGTGAAGTTTTAAATAGATATGTTGATTTTACAAGGGATGGAACATACTTGTATTAACTTAGGAAGATAGGTTGGCTGTACAATATTCATCCACTTTTGTCCAATCGTAGGATAAACTTTTTCTATATATGCTATCAATTCTCTTTTAGCTTATTAGACCGTACGTGTACAATGTGATATGTGTAATACGAATTAGGAAAGATATTATAGGGGACTAACCTGAGTCTCGACAGCGTGCAAATTTGAAGTTTATACGGGATGTATGTTATACAGTATTTTGTTCATTTACGGACCACCATGGACAAAAATAAAAATACGGTCGTGTCCGGCGAGGTGCCATGATCCCAAAAATATAATAATATCGGTAGGTTGACTTATTCTGTGAACCCCGAAATATCGATACAGGGTGCAAAATACTCCAAATAAAAAGTTGCATATTTAATTAATTAAAAATTATAGTAAAATTCTAAAAATTATATTATAACTACGCCTCAAAAGAACCTTGTCTAAATTTGAAATCGATCTCTCGTTATATCAAATAAACTGTTACGGTCGATAAACGATTTTACAGCGACTATTTGAATATTTGATTTGGATATATCTTGCAATATATAATTCAGAAATTCGATTTTTCACCTCCATTAGAAAAATACAGTTCAACAGATTCCAACGTTTCTTGTTTCGCAAAAATCCGATTTAAAACGAGTCCTGTACACCCAGTTGAAGTTCAAAACGTTAAATTACGAACTGTAGCGTCGTTATGAGCTCGATTATATTTAATATATATGTTTATACGTTCAACTTTGTTTTAATTAATATATAAATCCACTTATAACAAAAATTCAATATTTAAACTGATTTAAATATTCAAATATAAACCGATAAAACTGCGGGACATTACATTCCTTCCCCCTTAAAATAATTTCGTCCTCGAAATTGCTAAGATAGGGAAAATGCTACAATCTCTGTTGTAAACGGGTTAAAAATCTTTTGTTTTATTTCTTACCTTCAATTTCAACTGAGTCACTTTATTTTCAATTTAAAATATTAATTCCTTATTGACGAATATTTTCAGAAATTCTGAAAATTTTCTAACACCATAAATTTTGAGAAATTTTGCCAGCATCTCCTCTGCACGGCTTAATCGGTACTACTACAACTTGCCTCTCTGGGCATTTTCCCATCCAAAGGAAAATAAAATAGCCAAGCGGCTTGCCAAAATAGCTCGTAAATCTCATATCCAAATAGGATATAACTTGTCTCTTTTTGTCGAGCATTCAACTTTATTTCCCTTATCTGCTTTTCAATTCAGCATATACCCATACAATCCAAATGTTAATCTCCAACCAACTTATCCTTAAATCCAATCCTTCGCTTATATTTGAGCCAAATTCCATTTCAACTCCTGCTCCATTTCAATTCCAAAATTTTATTACCCCAAATTCAATTAGTTCGCCAAGTTAAATTTTATTTCCAATATGATTTTCACTTACTTGACATCAATTCAATTTTATTCAACTAAGTTAAATTTTCTATTTATTTACTTTATAAGTAAAAAAAATTTATATTTCAGAATTCAAATTCCTTGGGTTTTTATTTTAAATCAGTTTGAGATCATATACACATATATACTTATAACATAGCAATTCAAAACATTTGAATTTCCGAAAAACTTATTTCAAAACAAAATCTTTGGTAGTAATCCGTCACTTAGAAAATCAAAATTGAACACTGATAATGCGGCCGTCAACATCAGAATTTGTTTCCAGTTATCAAAGTGAGTTCAATACTATATTACTTTTCAAAAATCATTCTTAAATATTATTTCAAAATATCATCCAAAATGTTTGGAAAACATTTCCAAATCTTTCCCAGGATTTTAACTTTCCACATTCTTATTTCAACATCCATTTACAATCCCTTTTAGAGTTTAATTTCCAATTTATAGTTTAAACTCAGATTTAATTCATCTGATTTTGTATATTATACTTATATAATATTTTGACTGGTTATTTATATAACCAACTCAATTATAAATCTTATTCGATCATAATAATGATCACCCATCCAATAAACATTAGATAATGCCAATATGTATGCTTTCTTTATATCAAAATATATCTTGGGTAAAATTATTTCATTTACCCAGCTTTCAAAACATACCATGTCGAATTACTCTATTCAAGAGTTTAGAGACACCTATCGATAAGGTTTGCATTACCATATCGACCAGAATTCATAAACCACTCGACAAACTAATCAGCACAATATAAAACAGTTTTTATATCAATTTACAAATACGTTCACTCGTATATGTACACTCAAACTCAATCTAGAGTATTACTCGAGTTGTGCCACAAAGCCAAGGTAATCACTTAACCTTCAGCTCTGATACCAACTGTAACGACCCGAAAATCCATACAAATTTGAGCTGATAAATCTCCTACACATTCAACTCAAAGTGCACGAAAATTCAAATCATTAATAGAAAGAAATAAGAAGATGAGAAAGAAAAGATAGAACTAATAGAATAGAAGAAGAAGAAGAAGAAGAAGAACAAAGATGAATATAATCAGAGTAAACATGAATCTCACAGCGGAACGAATAAAATAATTATATAACATAACTTTGAAATACAAATCTGTTTTGTATATACATACCATTATCAGAGTACAATACATCATATCACAGCGGAAATAATATCTAAATACTAACGGTGAAGCCTTCTGCTTTTAGCTCCTCCAAGTGTATCTGTAAAAGCCTGAAACACTTGACTGCCCGTACAAATTTAGGTACCCAAGAGTTTGGGGAAAACAAACAAAATAAACTCTGGGTCAGTCATGGGACTGGTGTGAGTAAATTCCAACCATTCGGTTTAACTTTGAAAATCCTTTTTGAAACAAAAAGGATAATAGTAAGACCAGCCCACACATAAACACGGACGGTTTTTACCTCACTATAACCCAAAATATTTTGATATCAAAATCCAGTGATATTATAATAATGTCTAATCAAATAAATAACCAAATAGTAAAACGCTTGCATCTCACGCTCTACGTACATAGTATAAAATCAAAAACCGCAGGGCGCTTATTGGAGATTGGATTCCAACTATGACAAGGCATGGGACCACCTTCCGATGATGTATCTCTAGAGGCGAATACACCTGGGTTCAACAAGAACGTATTGCAACCCGGCCCACACATGACCGACCACTCATTTCGCTTGAGCGTATCGAATGTATATCACCAACGGTTGGGCTCAAACCACCGTTCCCGAATGGGCAGAATCGATAGAGTAAGAAACAAAAGGAATTTCTCTAGATAGGTGATTATACACCCCAATGGGAGCGACCCACATAGCCATGCTGCCTGCCCGATTTTTGTCATTTCCCAGTTGTGAAGCTTGAGACTACGTCTGTCTTTTAGACCATCTGCCACCATACACATTGAATGCCACATCGTTAAACCCGTCAAATCACTAGTTGATCTTCTCAAAAATATTACAGGTATAAAAGCTAAGAGAAACGAATTTCTCCGCCACCAGACGTAATACCTTGAAAAGATCGTCTTATGTGACCGTTAGGAATACTTTGTCAGACATTCGTCCATACAAGTTGTCCTGGGACTGGACAAATAGAAAACACCATTCTGGGACAGGACGACCCTTGCATTTCACTTCGTCTTCAATTGTCGTCAGCATAATCCATTCGCAGTGCTTATGTCTATACGGAGTGGTTTTAGATAATATATCCAACCAGTCTCTCCGTATTGACAACGATGTCAAAACACTTCGATAGTCGGTTCTTTAACTATCGAAGTAAAAACAACATCCATTCTAATGTTCAACTAACATCACACAATCACTGCACTTTTTATTTAACAATCATTATTTATTACTTCTGAATAAGTGATTTCAAACCAAACTGTTTACATTCCCTAGGCAGTAGTGCTAAAAATCACGCTTAAGTTTGGTCAACAGCACTAATTTATCATTATAGTTTAAAAACTTATCATACGCTGTAATATTCCTCTTATACTGATCTTGACATCTCTTACCGTTACAAAAATCTTGACATCTCTTTCCGTTACAAAAACCTTGACATCTCTTTCTGTTACAACAACCTTGACATCTTTTTCTGTTACAAAATCTTAACATCTCTTTCTGTTACAAAATTCTTAACATCTCTTGATATTTGTAAAGCCGTTCAAGTTGGGGTATTTTAATTACCTATCAGACCTTGATCAACAACATTCTTATCTTAGAATAGATATAAGTTCGTAACTCTAACCCCTTATACTTTAAAATCCATAAACGTGCTTCTTGCTATATTTTAAATATGGTTTTATGACGCCCTATCCTTATTTTGAAAACTCGGTTATTTACATTAGCTTATACAGATCCATTTTTAAACATTTCTCTCTGCTTCGTCTTTCTTAGACAAATCCCTTATTAAACATTTCTCTTCGCTTTGTCTTCTTTAGACAAATCCCTTATACTTTAAAATCTTATTTAAACTAAATCAACTATTCGTTAATTTATTACATTGGATTAATCAGCCCAATCTAATTTAATTAAATAACCAATTATTGATCAAAACAGTTTGCTTGGTAAATATTTAGCCATGATTAACCCACTAATCAATTCTAACAAATCTTTTCATTTTGAATAAATAACATTTATTAATCCAAATAATTTCACTTGTATCGATTACTATAAAAATAATAATTTATTCCTAAATAATCTCATTTACTATTAAATAAACAATAATCGATTCTAACTAATCTTACTTAATATGAAATCAACCATAATCTATTTGTAAATATCTCATTTAATTGTTCTTAAAACAATAAATTATTGTTATTAATCATCAAGCTAATCTTTGCCTACTTACTTATTAATCTTATTAATATAAGAATCCACTTTACCAAATCATTTAGTAAGTATGGTGAAACACGTACTTCGCACACGGTGGGATTTTGGTAAAACAATAGCGGTTAAAACAAATAATACATTTATGGTTGGTTGTTGCCACTTTCTTAATCGATATCATCTATTGATGAAATCAAAATAACGTTTGAATTTCCATTCAACTCTAATATCAACACAAGGTTTCAAAAGTCATTTGGGTTCAAATAGTGCATCTATATAAAACAAACAGTACATATAAATATTGAGGAATCCGGTTGGATTCCTCCAACCGGTTTCCTGAATCCACCGATGTTAGTCAACAATTAACACTGATTCCATACCAGAAAATATTATAATTGATGGAATCAGTCCAACCAATGATGTGTATATATATGCAACGATATATAATTCAACCAATTTAATTGTAATCTACCGAAGCGACCATCACACAGCGTTCAACCAATATTTAAAATATAATTATAATAATTTAAAATAGAACAGAGTTAGTGAATTTACTCACCTTGGCGCGTTAACCATTAAATAACGATTTGCGGTCAGTAGATCCAATCAGCCGTTTTATTTTGCCATGATTCGCAACGAACTCTAAATCGTTCCAACACAGTTTTACTGCATAGCCTGCGTTCGTACGACCCCAACGTATCAAACCGTTCTTAATTCGTTATTCCATAGCCCATGTCTCTTCTCATTTTCAGATCCGCATCTTCCACTATGTAATCATCCCGCTCCAATCTTTATTCCATCGTTATGCCACCCGAATTTTAGTCCTTCATTGCCGCACTTTGTCGACGCCATTTCCTTCTTTCCGGATCGACCATTTCTCGCACGGACTTCATAGATTTACCCCTTTTCCTGAAACCCATCTCTATTTTGATAACGAATGTACTGACCACCTTTTTCCTTTCATTGTATACAGTAGGTACCCTAATCCCACTCATTACTTCATGTGCATGCTCCTCCCATTTAAAACTTGCGTCCCCCCTTCCCATACTCCTCATATTATTGTTGGACAACAATACTTCCCCAAACAATTAACACGGCTACAGAAATTCATAAACTGACCTCCATTTGGCAGGCCCTATTTGTCACCATGGCCGTCGTCCCTTCAAGCATCCGCATACATCGAACACCTTCCATCCATAACTTGCTGTGCGTTTTCCATCATACATCAAAACAAAGCACTCAACTTCCCATCGGCAAAGTCTCCGTCTTTGTTGTGGACAAGAACAGCGACTACATGCTAATTGACATGCATGCACCATTTCCGCTCCATGCAGTGAACGTGACCCCCTGTTACCTTCCCAGGAGTGAACCAATGTCATGCACACTTTCTTCTTCACTTGTACCATTTGAAAACTTCCCCTTCGCAACCAAACTGTTGCTTGCGCCCAACGTGCATGTGCAGCACCACAATTACATGCAAAGCCGCTTGTCCCCATGCTGAATGCACTTCCGCTCCTCCTTTCACGTTTTGCTTACCCCTTCACGTCACTACCGTCAACGTTAGACTTCATCGGCACCCATCATGTTTACACTCCGCTCAAACCATAGTGCGCCTCAACCCCTATACCCCGACCAGAGCTGGTCCTGAGAATTATGATGTCCGGTGCGGTATGCTAAATGATGCCCCCAATCAGAGCCGGTTCTTGACATGGCTATCTCTTCATTTGTTTTTTGTTTTTTGTTTTTTCCTATTTGAACTTCCAGATGGTTGCTTTCGTGGAAACATTTCAACTACCTTTGATTTTTTTCAAAATTGAAAATATGACTCCTATTGAAAAAAAAAAATCAATATTTGTAGTAAGAAAAAAAATTAATTTTGTTTTTAACAACAATTATGTTCATCAAACTTATAGATAAAAATTGATAATTTGTTAAAACATTCAACGTTTAGAAATTCTAACATATGTAACCAAATTCAAATTCTCCTCCACGCTCGTAAACGCCAAAAAAAAAACTTTTTTTTCCTTTTATTTTTTTGAAAAAAAAAACGTGTGATCTTCTAAAATGAAGAGAGCACACATATATAATTAAAAAAAAAGGATACAATATAATAAATAAAAAACCTTTTTTTCTTTTATTAAGCGAAATAAGAAATCAAATTAGGAGTAGTTAGCTATGATCATGATTTAATTTACTCATTTCTTTTTTATTTTGTGGTATTATAATCATGAATTTGGTAGCTAAACTACAAAACAACTTTAATTTAAATCGAGGATATTGTCTATTATAATGTAATTGCCTAATTGGTTAATATAATGATAAATAAGTTAAATGAAAAACATCAACTATTTAAATCAGTTTCATAAATAAGTTAAAGTAATTGGAAGAAATCAGCAATCGTTATATCAATTAGGAGTATACCTCAAATCAAGGATCTCTAATAACTAATTACTGTAAACAATCGGTATATCAATAAGAGATTGTATCCCTCAAATTAGGGATCCCTAATTACTATAAAGAATCGGTGTATCAATTAGGGACTGTATACCTCAAATCAGGGATCCTTAATTACTAATTACCGTAAACAATCGGTATATCACAACAACCAATTTCAACCAGTTTCATAACAAAAATTCCAAATACTGTAAACAATCGGTAATTAGGGATTGCGATTTACCGGAACTTGGCCCTATTTCTGCTAAAGATTGATGTCTGATGAGATTTTGTTTTGTGCCGCTCTGCTTCTACTTTCTTCCAGTCGCGTTTCTTTTGTTCCGCTGAAGCTTCTACTTTCTCCTATCGCGTTTTTTCTCTCCTTTCGGCTGTATAGCGGTTCAAATTTGATGCCCTTGATGGGCTTGCTGCCCAGTGCTCACGCACTGTTCGCACAGCCTCAGGGCCGGTTGTGACCCCGACACCGGACTCGACGGCCCTCCAGTCATCTCCAGTAGCCGCACCATCGAACCATACTTGCTGTTGCAAGGAAACCGCTTCAAGAAACCATCGAGTCTTTCAAAGTTTGTACGACATAATTTCTAAAGATGAAACCCAAGCGATCAGTATTTGTTTCGATTTGTAGAGTTGTGTTAAATTTGGTTTTTCTCTATTTTTTCTTCATGCCATTTTTCACTGTTGTTGAAATGCTCTCGGCTTTACCCTTTTATAGCTGAAGTTAAAGCTTCTGTTTGAAGCTTGATCAAACTTAACTATTAAGAAATAAGGTAGCTGCATGTGCTCGTACAGGAGGTAGGCCTGATAACAGATAGGCGTTGAAAAATTTCTGTCTTGCGTTTTCATCTAGGGTATGGTTTGATTTAACAACTCAGGTCGTAGCCTGCATTCTAGTCATTGGGTAGGCGTTTCATTTCATGGAAAGGTATGGGGTTCCATGCTTCCTTTTCTTCTTAGGCGTACGGGTTGCTCTCAGTAGTAGGGTAGTGACTTGAAATATCAGGGTAGTAGCCTTCAGTTTCTAGCGTGTACAATATTACTTCGCAATGAAGTATTAAGATTTAGGGTAGCGGTAGGACTACAGGGTGACCTGAGACGACCCCAAACCCCGTACTGACGGCGGCAAGGGTAATCCGTGGAATATAACACAGAAACGGATAATAGCAGAACAGAAATAAATAAATACATCTGAAAATGTACAATAGAATATACTAGATAAAAGTAATCATCAGAGTTACACAGTATACAGGATCTTACTTAGTACAAATACAGTTCAGCTATACATATATGTCTACAGCGGAAACAAACATAATGTACAATAGGAGCTGAACAGCATAAAAAGAGATAAATGATAGAATCCATCTTCAGCTCCAGCTATCCAGAAAGAACCAGCTAAACCTGAATACAAGGCTGCCCGTGCAGAAAAAGGGGCACCCGAGTTTGAAAGTGAAACAAACTACGAGTCAGTCATGGGACTGGTATGAGAAATCTACTCAACACATACATAATATGGCCAATCACAGGACCACGCCACTTTCGTGGAACGGGTTTACTCCATTGGATTGCCAGTGCTTTAAAACAAATCATTCTTTTAACCATCGCTATGCTTTTTATAAAAATGAAGCCATTATAAGACTTAGTTCCCATCACACAATGCAACGCAAACCGGAGGATAGAGTTTTTACCTTATAACGGCCAAAATATGCTTGATACGAATAAAACAAAGGCATTTGATATTATTGCTAGTGTTTATATGTTTTGAAAACAATTTCAAATCATAACTATCAATCATAGACGACATGAGCGTCCCATGCCACTATGTCGCCAAATATATATATACAATCGAAACTGCACAGTCACGTATTTGGAAATTGGATTTCCGTCATGAACCAAGGCAAAAGATAGTCCTTACCGAATTCGAGACTGCCTAGCCCGAGTCTCAGGATCAGAACGCATCAACCCTTGGATCGTCAGGGCCGGTCCACACGGAGTGGATTAAAATGCCTGAACACTACGTTTCCCCGCCCTTTGGGGCGTATGCGAACCAACGAATGGCTTCATCGGACCCGGATCGTCCGATCTAACCGAGGCGCCTCGCAACAGCAACAACCACATAGGTGAAAAGTATATAAATGTCAGGGCTGGTAGGTCACTGACACCACCCTAGCTAGGAAGAAACGCATGCCCTCCCTGAGGTCCTTCTCCCGTTTCTGGTTCATACCGGGGTGTGAGGCTCGCGATTTCACGTTATACACAAAGCTACGCCTCACCGGCGGCACTTTGATCATCACTACAAGACTTTGCTTTTCAACAGAAGCCCTGATCACTGCATCTTAGCATGCCTCACATGCAATTCATGCCATGCGACTGATGTCCATTGATATACAACCTCTGAGCTCATGCGTTTCAGAGAAGGGCGTTAAGCGAAAGAATAAATTCTCCGCCGCCAAACAGATGTATATTTAACAGAGATTAATCAACACAGAATAAAATCCAATGTCAGACACACTGTCCATTTACAAGTCCGTTCTGGGTCTGAACGAAACCGGAGGCACTAAATACCTCGCAAACCCTTCGATCACCACGTACGTCTGGACGATCACCACTCATTATCCATATTTCGGGATGCCTCCCAATCAGGACCTCGGTTGCCATCCAAACGAGGTGAAGATCTCCGGTCTTCGACCATCGTCTTCATCTTCGATTTTCAATCGTCGGTCAATTATTTGAAATGAGAATTAACTCGGCCTTTTCAAATAATTCACGTATATTTAGAATTTTAAATCAATTTATTTCAATGGTTAAATCATTCGACAACACCAATTTTGTTCTTTAATGTAATTTTCACACCAAACACATTCAACCATCAAATACCACATAAATCGAGCAAATTCAGTTTATTTCCATTCCATATCGTTTATGATATTTTATAACGTTTTATCGCTATTTTTATTGATTTTAAAATAGCCAATTTATTCAAAACGACGCTTCGGGCCATAACGCGGTCGTGGCGCTGTTTTTCTTCAGATTTGATTTACACATATCTGAAAATCTAACCGTTGGATCTTCACAAAATTTATATCATTAGAAAGGTCTTTTCAAAACAAATCCAACGGTTTCAGTTTCGGGAAAATTCGACGGTTGGATCTCCCGGTACGATCGTTTGAAGTTTCGATTTCAAAATACGAACTACAGCGTCGTTATTCGATTAAATATAATTATATATATATATATATAATCGTTTCTGGCGCTGTTTTTCTTCAGATTTGAATTAAACATTCCAGACAATCCAACCGTTGGATTTTTACAAGGTTGGTGCCGTTGGAAAGTTATTTCCAAGGCGAACCCGACGGTTGCGGTTTCGGGAAAATCCAATGGTCGGATTTCCCGCACTAGTTGTTTGAAATCACGGTTTCAAAACACGAACTGCACGGCCATGTTTCGTTTTAATTTTATTTATATTTATATATTTATATAAATATAGTTCATTCAACAATTTCAATATCGTTTTCACTTCAAATATTTCACTAACGCCTTTAAATTTTGGAAAATTTCGCCATAACCTCCTTTGTACTGGAGGGGCTGGGAAAATTCCCAAATAGCCACACGGGCGTCTCATGTCGAAAAGAAAAAAGAAAAAGCCAAGCGGCTAGCCAACAGGCTCATAAAATCATCACCCAAACAAAACAGTAAATGTGTACCTATTTGTCGGGCACAAAATTTTATTCCTCTTCTCTAGCCCCTTTGCTATAACATGTTCAATAAATATGCATGTACATATATACAGTTCTTATCACTTATCATTTTCCATTCAACTTCATATTTGATTCCATTTGATTTAAAAACACCATTCATTCTAATGTTGCATGCATAGGCAAAAAAATCATATCATTAGTTAATTAATGAATATTTCAACTCATGCATATTTATTTGAACGAGTGGCTATTTTTAACACTTCACATCTCAACTATTCATGTATATAATAAAAATGTGATTTTTATTGTAAAACAATTCATTTCAAAACACTATTATTTTATATAGTTTATATAGGTAATAAAAATAGGATTTTTCTTATAAAACAATTTCTTTTAAAACGAGATTATTTTACATAGTCCATATAGTTGATAAAAGGTGATTTTTATTATGAAACAATTTATTTCAAAATATGAATACCATTCAACACATGAATTTCAATTCAACGAATGAATATCGATTCAACACATGAAGATTTTCTGTAGTTTCTATATATAGATAAAAATGTGATTTTTATATTTAAAACACGAATACCATTCAACACATGAATTTCTAATCAACGAATGAATAACGATTCAACACATAAAGGTTTTCTATTCAACGAATAAATATAGTTTCAGCAAATGAAAATAATTCAAACACATGAATATTATTCTAAATTTCGGCAGCATAACGGTAGGGTAGTTAAAACCGGGACCGTCCCTAGTACGGCTCCTCGCTCTACCTTAAAACCTCGCGGTTTTTGACAATGGGGGTCATGCATCTAGTTCGCACGCAGGCGGCATGTATATATTTATTACATTTCCCACAAACTAATCCTATGTGGTTTCAACCAAATATTTCTCAACCACAAACGGGTATTTTTTTTCAACCACAATCAATCTATATCAACCACAAACAATCCCAAACAACCATTCGCTATCAATCAATTTTCACACCAATCACAATCAATAAATATCGTCCATGGTTTGTGGACGAGGGGCGTATATATATATATATATATATATATATATATATATATATATAGCAATTCACTTCTATTTCAACACATATATAATTTTTACAACGCATATATAACTTATACATCGAACGTACAACTTATACAATGCTTATACAAGAGGTGTACAACGCTTATATAACTCATACATCTACTATATAATTTATACATCGTCGTTTTCCATATCGTTTATAAATTAGA
The DNA here is from genome assembly GCA_030737875.1 of Allium sativum. Taxonomy (NCBI): domain Eukaryota; kingdom Viridiplantae; phylum Streptophyta; class Magnoliopsida; order Asparagales; family Amaryllidaceae; genus Allium; species Allium sativum. Next base: position 558,828,383 of record CM060920.1, on the reverse strand, counting down.
AATCTCACATTGGGTTCCACTCCACCAAAAATAGCAAAAGGCTCAGAAAAATATGCGGTTTCTTCTAAAATGTAGAAGGCGTCCACACGGTCACGATGTTTCCTGTTTCATCGAATTTCGTTAACGAACGAAAAAGATATGATTTTTCAAAGTTTGCAACGGTTTTAAACTGTTAAAATCAGTTTTAAATTAAACAGCCGATTACCTTTCAAAATCTTCAAAACTAGGTCATGGATTTGCGCGCAAACGGTGGGGCTTGGGGGCGATCGGCCTATGCCACGCTGACGGCCTTGGAGGGGCGCACGTGCGCCTGAAGTGGGGTCCACTTCGGTGGTCACCTCTGGCCTCGGCGGAGCTTAAAAGGTAGCGACTTTGGGGCTTCGATTCGGGAGAAATACTGCACGATAATTGGAGAAGTTTATATGGATGTGTAGAGGAGATGGAGAGCTTCAAAAAGTTGAACTGGAGCAGGGTGTGTTGGAGCGTGGTTTGGTCGGAAAATGGCTGGGAAGATGGGAGCAGTGGCCGTCGTCGATCGCAGGTCGGGGAGAGAGAAATTCCGCGTTTCTTTTTTTTTTATTTAATTCTGATTGGCCGGTGGGTTTTAAAGGGGGTTTTTTGACGCGACCACCAATCGAAACCCAATGACAGTCGTCCCAAACGTTTTACCCCCATTCCGAACACAATGGGATATGTTTCGAAGGCCCATTCGACTGTTTTAGTTAGTTTTCCTTCAGATTGAAGTATAAAACATTCAATATTTAATTTGAACGTACATTTCAATTTGCCAGGGCCACAAACTGATTCGAAAAATTCCAGAAAAATAAATCTAGCTATGTTTTGACAATACGGTCCCAACAAAACCAGTTTCGTCGAATTCTGAGACCGTTTGCAAAAAGGCCCATTTCTGGTCGATCCAATTTAACTGTAATTGACCAAAACACATTTTCCTTTGCCACGCTCACATATTAGCTTCAAAAATTATGAAATTTGAAACCTGGCAATAACTTCACATCCCGGATCCAACAAAAGTGGTTTCATCGAATTCCGAGGTCATATGCAAAATGGCCAATTTCACGGGCTATATAAATTCCATAGCGACCTTTCTGAAAATTCATTCGGCCATAACTTTTGCTTTCCGCTATGAAAATTCGATTTTTCAGATTCGTTAGAAAGGTATTCACTAACAGATTTAAATATTTTTGGTTTCTCTAAAATCCGTTTTGTTTTGCACCCGGTACAGTCCGACAAAGTCTAAGTTCAATTTTTGAAACTGCAACGCCATTTCAGGCCTTGTTTATAATTAAAATTAATTATATTCGTTTTCAATTGTCGATTCAAACTCACTTTTCATTGCCATTATTTAAAATGTTTATTTTAAATATTTAAAATCCATTATTTCAGCCAATTTAAAAAAAAAATTGGTTCAGATTTTCTGGGTCGTTACATGACCATGCCAAAAGAACATGGGTATATTAATTGTTGATAAGAACGATCACTGCTAGCTTGTGTATATGCACTGGTCATCTCGTATTGATTTGAAAATACTAACTGTACGAGGGATAGGGTGAAGTTTTAAATAGATATGTTGATTTTACAAGGGATGGAACATACTTGTATTAACTTAGGAAGATAGGTTGGCTGTACAATATTCATCCACTTTTGTCCAATCGTAGGATAAACTTTTGCTATATATGCTATCAATTCTCTTTTAGCTTATTAGACCGGACGTGTACAATGTGATATGTGTAATACGAATTAGGAAAGATATTATAGGGGACTAACCTGAGTCTCGACAGCATGCAAATTTGAAGTTTATACGGGATGTATGTTATACGGTATTTTGTTCATTTACGGACCACCATGGACAAAAATAAAAATACGGTCGTGTCCGGCGAGGTGCCACGATCCCAAAATATAATAATATCGGTAGGTTGACTTATTCTGTGAACCCCGAAATATCGATACAGGGTGCAAAATACTCCAAATAAAAAGTTGCATATTTAATTAATTAAAAATTATAGTAAAATTCTAAAAATTATATTATAACTACGCCTCAAAAGAACCTTGTCTAAATTTGAAACCGATCTCTCGTTATATCAAATAAACTGTTATGGTCGATAAACGATTTTACAACAACTATTTGAATATTTGATATGGATATATCTTGCAATATATAATTCAGAAATTCGATTTTTCACCTTCCATTAGAAAAATACAGTTCAACAGATTCCAAAGTTTCTTGTTTCGCAGAAATCCGATTTAAAACGAGTCCTGTACACCCAGTTGAAGTTCAAAACGTTAAATTACGAACTGCAGCGTCGTTATGAGCTCGATTATATTTAATATATATGTTTATACATTCAACTTTGTTTTAATTAATATATAAATCCACTTATAACACGAATTCAATATTTAAACTGATTTAAATATTCAAATATAAACCGATAAAACTGCGGGACATTACACTAGCGCCATCAGAGTTTATGTTCGAGTCTCGAAAGTGGGATTTCTATATATTACCATTGACTGGTATGAGAACCAAAACTTAGTTAGTACACATTGCTGTGATTTGCACTAAGAATATGATTTTTGTCTACATATAAAAACTATATATATTTGAAAAGTTAATCACCAAATTGATTGCTAGTTGTGATGTTTGATTATTAGTTTAGCTAATAAAATTATTGGAATGATAATTAATTTAATTAACAAAATTGTTGAAACCAATAAATAAAATTTAAAGTTGAGTTAGCTAATTAGACAACTTTTAGCTTCGTTCCTTTTCGAGGTCGAAAAGATTTTAAGTAGGGGCGATTGTAACAACCCAGAATTTTGGGGCCAATTTAAAATTTCTATTTTAGAAATTTTGATGGATTTTAATATTTAAAATAATTTATTTTAAATAAGAACGACTAAAAATTTATTTTAAAACGAATAAATTCAATTTAATTATAAAAGGAGTTTAAAACAGCGCTGCAGTTTGAAATTTTGAATTTGAACTTTAACTGACTGTACAGGATTCATTTTAAATCAGAATTGAGCGAACCCAGAAATATTTGAATCTGTTTAATCATATCTTTCTAGTGAATCTGAAAAATATAAATTTCACTTTATAAATGAAAAGTTATGTCCAATTTAAAATTTAGAAAAGTCGCTATATAATTTATATATATTTTAATACAATATATTAGCCTTAAAAATAGCCATTTTTCAAACGACCTCCGTTTTCGATGAAACCACTTTTGTTGGAACCGGAATGTCAAATTATTGCTAGCTTTCAATTTATAGAATTTTTCGAATTAATACGTGAGCGTGGCAAAAGAAAACGTGTTTTGACCATTTCAGTCAATTTTAATCGACTGAAAAATAGCCATTTTTCAAATAGTCTCAGAATTCAACGAAATTAGTTTTATTAGGACCGTATCGTCATAACAAAGCCAAATATATTTTTCTGGAATTTTTAGAGGTCGTATGTGGCCCCGGTAAATTTAAATGTACGTTCAAATTTAATAATTAAATGATTTAAATATTAAATTAAAAATAACCAATCGTAACAGCCGAATTGGGTTACGAAACATGTTCCATTGTGTCCGGGATGGGGGTTATTAGCTGGGGGCGACACTCATTGGATTTGATTTGGAGTTTGTAGCAACATACAGATAAATTTGGAAAATAAATAAATTAAATACGCTATAAAATACTAGTATAAATACTCCTTAAAATACCAAACCCTAATCACAAAAGAGCCAGCCGCCACCTAGCTTTTCAATGGCTGAAAACGTTCGGTTTTGGATCCTTAATTTCTTCCAGTCCTATAACCATTACTAAAGACTCATAATACACAAATCGTAGAGATTTCAATGAGCTTTCATTCTGTACGGCTGAGATGGATTCTTGTAGCACGGATTTCGAGATTTCGGCTCATCAAGTGGCGTCGTTCTCAGCTAAACTCCGGCCAGATGGAGCGTGCGAGTTGGGCATGGTGGCGGGCGCTTGGAGCTGGCGTGTAGGCGGAGGTTTTGGTGCGGTCGGATCGGGTGTCGATCGTCTATAGAGGGCGACACAAGGAGAGAGAAGGTGTCAGCAAATGGGTTCAAATGCACGATGGGTTCCAGTATATTGAACGAAGAAGATGGCCTTAATCCCTGACTAGTGTTAACGAAGGTTATTAACGAAAATAATTAATTTATTAATTATCTATTAAAGTAATCAGTATTAAAACGATCGTATCTTGTTCGTTTTAGCTCAGAATTCAGCAAATCAAAGTGCGTTGGACTCGTATCAGAAAACTCTACGACACAGAACAGACCGGATCTGAAACTGTGGACTTTGAAATTTCAGAACTAATTTATTTGGTGAGATTTCTATTTTTTTTAAATTAAAATAAATCATTTATTTTATGGTGTTGTGTATATATATATATATATTCATTCGCTATGAAATTCATGTTGTATGTATATATTTATTTCAATGTTGAATGTGCGGTGATTGTGATGAACGATTGGTTTTGTATGACTTAGATCTGTTATGTGATGAATTGTGAATAATTTATCTACTTGTTGATGATCTATAAACACAGATCTATATGTGTTCAATAAAAGATATATCACTTGTTATATTATTGATCTGGAATAGAATTGCCATTTCAATAAAAATAAATCATTCTGTTATATGTTGAATTGCATTAGATTTTCAATTCAGCATAAAAACATTATTTGGATTAATTTTGTTAAATTGGATTAAATTGTTAATTTAATATTAAATTATTAATTTAATATTAAATTATTATTTTGATCCTATTTATTGAAATGAATTAAGTTGTCAATTTTTGTTTAAAAATAGAATAACAATAAAACATTCATTTTATTGTTTTCATTAAAACACGGTTTTTGTCAAATTTGTTTAGTATTGAAATAAAAGATAACATTTTGGTTAAAACATAAGTGTTGAAATAAAAACCCCATTTTTGGTCAATTTAAAGAATGAATAAAAAAATTAACATTTTGTTTACATAAAAGAACCAATCAAAATTAACATTTTGTTTACATAAAAGAATCAATCAAAAATTGGCATATTTGTTTACATTAAAGAATTAAATAAAAATTCTCATATTTGTTTACATTGAATAGAATTTGTTAAAAATACACATTTTTATACATTGAATAGCATTTGTTGAAAATACACATTTTTATACATTGAATTGAATTTGTTAAAAATATACATTTTTATACATTGGATAAAATAATAACATTTTTGGTCAAATTGTGATTAGTGAATAAAAATAACATTTTGGTTAGAACATGATTTATGAAACAAAAATAACACTTTTGTTAGAATTTGACTTATGAAATAAAAATCACACTTTTATCAAAACTTGATTTTTGAAGTGAAAATATCATTTTTGTCAAAACAAGATCATTGAAATAAAAATATGTTCTTTTATTTGCATTCACAAATGCAAATATTCATTGAAAATAAACTTTGTTCTTTTATTTGCATTCATAAATGCAAATATACTTTGAAATTAAAAATTGTTCTTTTATTTGCATTCACTAATGCAAATATATATTGAAGATAAAATTTGTTCCTTTATTTGCATTCACAAATGCAAATATGCATTAAAAATCAAGTTTGTTCTTTTATTTGCATTACTCTATGCAAATATATATATATATATTGAAAATAAAACTTATTCTTTTATTTGCATTCTCAAATGCAAATATACATTGAAATTTAGGTTTGTTCTTTTATTTACATTCACTAATGCAAATATGCATTAAAAACAAAAATTGTTCTTTTATTTGCATTCAGTAATGCAAATATAACATAGGAAGATGAGTTAACCTTTTATTGTATTCTACAATACAAATAAACATAGAAAATAAAAGTTCACTTTTCATTTACATTTTTCAATGCAAATATAACATGACATAAAAGTCCACTTTTTATTTGCATCTCACAATGTAAATACAACTTGAAAATAAAAAGTACATTTTTATTTGTGTCCCACAACACAAACAAAACTAGAAAATAAGATATGCATTGAAAATAAAAGTATCCTTTTATTTACATTCTCTAATACAAATTTACATTTAAATAAAAAAGGTTCTTTAATTTGCATTTTCCAATGCGAATATACATTGAAATAAAAATGTTCTTTTATTTGCCTCCTCCGTTGCAAATAAATATTTAAATGAATAAGTACATTTTTGTTTGCAATTTTAGATGCAAACAAAATATGATTTGAGAAGTTACATTTTTATTTGCAGTTTTAGATGCAAACAAAAACATTAGAATGAATTTTATATTTTATATGAAATAAAAAGAATGGACCTAAAAGTACATTTTATTTGTCAATTTAGTTCAATAAAAAGAATTGAACAAAACATTCATTTTTGGTCAATTTACAGTAGTTAAACCAAATTATTCATTTTTGTCATTTTACACTAGTAGAAACAAAACAAACACTTTTATAAATCTATACTAGTTGAAAGCAAAATATGATTTAAAGAGTTACATTTTGTTTTGCAATTTTAGATGCAAACAAATATTACAATTTTATTTTGTATTTTAGTTAGAAAAAGAAATATACATTTTTGTTTGTAAATTTAGTTGCAAACAAAACAATTAATATAGATTATATTTTTATTTGCATATTTAGTTGCAAATAAACATCGTTGTTAAAAGATTATATTTTTATTTGCATATTTAGAGGCAAATAAACACCGTAGGAAAAAGATGCATTTTGTTTACAACTTTAGATGCAAACAAAACATTAAAACTAAAAGTTATATTTTTATTTGCATTCCTTGTTGCAAATAAAACTAGAAATAAAAAGTTACAATTTTTACTTACATTCCTCGATGTAAATAAACATGAATTAAAAAGTTGAATCTTTATTTGCATTCTCTATTGCAAATAAAGCAGGAGATAAAAAGTTATATTTTATTTGCATTCTCTATTGCAAATAAAACATGAAATCAAAAAGTACATTTTTATCTACACTTTAGTTGTAATAAAAATGATAAAATTAAAGAATTACATTTTTAATGTAATATAAAGATTACATTTTTTTTACAACGTAAAAAGAATATCATTTTTATGTAATATAAAGAGATTACATTTCATTATAAGTGAGTCAACATTAGCATTCACATTTTTAATGTAAATAAATCAGTAGAAAAGATTTATGGTTTTTGATAAATTATGTCAACATGAGAACTTATATTGTTATTATATATGAAATGATTCCTCATTATATATGTTTATGATGCTGAGATGTTACACTTCCATTTACAAGTTATCCGACTTGTTTATGTGATTGGGACGATAATTTTTCACACATCGCCCAAGTGCACAAATAATTTATTATTTGTTTGATTGGATGAAACCCCACACGGGTATTGGGATGATAAGTGACACACACTAATCCCAATGTTTAGTTGTAAAGTGCACTCTGGTTGTTATTGGATGTTTAATGATTATTGTATCATTATTGTTGAATACATGCATTGTATGAAATCCATATATTTGAAATTATATAGTAACTGATTGAGTCACATTCCAATTTAGGATTTTCTTTTTAATAAAGAATATTTTAAATAAAGATCATTCTTTTTATAAAGAATAATTTAAAATAAATAATATTGTAATATAAAGGATATTTTATATAAAGAATCTTTTGTATAAAGAATATTTGTAAATAACAAATATTTTAGAATAATATACAACAAAGAATAAAGGAATGATTTCTATGTCCGTTCTTGGATGGACAAAGGATAAATATGTTTTATAGAAGTAAACTAGTTATTAACTAGGATAAATCTTTTTAGTTAAGATTTAATGAAGTCTTCTAATTAATTGATATTTAATTGGAATTAAATAAAAGAGTTAGACTTTGGGTTGTTGTGAATGGTGTCCTAAATAACACTATTCTTAAATCCCGTATAAAAGAATAAATCTTTTAATTAAGACTTTTAAAGTTTCAATTGTATTTAGTAATTGAAATAAAAAGATATGTGAATTGGATTTATCGTGAACTGTGTTTTAAATGAAATTTGTTCTTTAACCCAATTTATAGTGAAATTATGATTTAGAATTTATAAATCTTTTTACTAAGATTTAAAAAGAGAAATTTTCTAAAGTCAATTTTTTTCCAATTTAATATACATTAAATTGGAATTGAGTGGAAATTCGATTTGATAATAATCGAGATAGGCTTCTGTAAAAGAAGGCTGATACTATATATGGAATTTAAAAGGCTTCGCCGTTATTCACCTTATATTATTGGTCTGATATAGAAATGTATATCGATTATATATTGACTTGATTTCGGTGAAAATTCCATATTTAATGAAAGATGATTTTGGGTTTATTGTGAACTATGTTTTAAATGACATTAGTTCTTTAGCCCAGTTAAAGGTAAGATTAATTTCTTAAATTTAAATAATCATTGAATAATGATTTTTGGTATTTAAAACCCAAATCGAAGTTTTGATAAATCTTTAAAGAAAGATTTAAGAGTAAATTTAAAGAATTTATCTTTGATAGAATATTGTGAATATTTCATTTAAAAGAATATTCTGAATTGGAATGAGGCGTTGGATGTGTTTTTATAGCGCTTGATTTTTAATTATAAAAATACGCGAGTTATTCGGAAAGACCGGGTTAACCCATTCCGAATGATCACTACGACGATGAAGAGTCGAAGTTGAAGATGGTGGTTGAAGACCGACGATCTTCACATCGAATGGATGTGTTTCTACTGAGACCCATGATGGGAGTAGCTACCTTGAAGGGGCTTCAGTGTTAGTCGTCCAGACGTATTGTTGATTGTCCGGATATGCGAGGACCTCTCAGGTGTCTCCGGTTTCGTTCAGACCCAGAACGGACTTGTAAATGGATGTGTGTCTGACATTGGATTTCGTTCCATGTGAATTAAATTGATTTTTATTAATGTATGTCTGATTGGTGGTGGAGAATTTATTCTCTGCTTAACACCCTGGTATATATTAATAGTGATTGATCGCATGGCGTGATTTGTCAATGTGGCACGCCAAGATGCAAATGATCAAGGCTTTTGTTGAAAAGCAGGGCCTTGTGGGATGATCAAAGTATAGCCTATTACGACATAGCTTTGTGTATAGCGTGACTTCGCGAGCCTCACACCCCGGTATGAGTCAAAAACGGGAGTAGGACTGCAGGGAGTGCACGCCTTTCTTTATAGCTAGGAGTAATGCCCGTGCTTAAACTGGCTGGCATTTTACTTATGTGGATGATGGATTTTGAGGCGCCTTGGATTTTTATAGGCCGTTAGTGGTCATACTATAGGTCCAAAGGGACCGGGAAGCATGTGTTCAGGCATAACCAATCCACTACCGATAGGCGGGGACCGGCCCTGAAGATCCAAGGGTTGCCATAGGTGTGATCCTGAGGCATTTGCTAGAGTGTCTCGAATCGGAGAGGAGCTTGCCCCTAGCCTCGACTCATGATGGAAATCCAATTTCCAATACGACCTTGCGGTTTTGAATGTAGAACTAGTATGGCGACATGATATATGGTACCCATGCCGTCTATGATTGATATATTATGATTGAAATGGTTTTAAAAACATATACTCACTAATATCGAATCCGTTTTATCGTATCATGCATCTCTTGACCATTATAGGGTAAAACCCTATCCTTTGGCTTGCGTTGCATTGTGTGATGGGACTTGGGTCTTATAATGGTTTCATTTTTCTAAAAAGCATTGCGTTGTTTAACGATTTACTTTAATTTAGGCACTGGCAATCCAATGGAGTAAACCCGTTCCGCATTAGCGGCGTGGTCCTGTGATTAGCCTTATTATTAGATTAGTTAAGTTAAGATTTCTCATACCAGTCCCATGACTGACCTGTAGTTTGTTTCACTGGCAAACTCGGGTGCCCATATTTTTCACACGGACAGTCGAGTAGCTTTTTGCAGATATATTTACAGGATCCTGGTTTACAGCTGAAGCGGTACTCGGAAAGCTCTGTACCCGTGTATTCCTTTCAGTTGTATATTTGCATTATTTTTCCACTGCTATTTAAATGTAATTTAAGTCTCTGATATTATTGTATTTCTATTGTGTAGTAAGTATCCATACTCTATTATATTCTGGTACTCTGATGTAATTGTTGTAATCAGCAATAAAATGTTCTTCAGTTTGTCCTCTGATATGTGTTGTTCTCAAAGCAATCCAGTCTTTCCTTTACGGGGAAGTTTGGGTCGTCACACTAATCCTACGGATTGCTAATATATTTTCATCCTACATGCCCAATGTGAATAATTGCTGCCATTAAATAGTGGTAGTCTAACAATGGACTGACCCTCTATAAATGAACTATTGTTACTAGCAATTCCAGTGTTGGTTGTCATTTAATATTTCAAAAATTCAGATGACAATTTTTATGGGTCATCAACAACCAATGGCCTAACCTACCATCGTGGCATAACAATGGTATCTCAGAACTGATTTCACGGTTAGCCTCGGAACTCAAACAACCCACCCATGGGGACGTTTAAGAGTAAGAGTCTCCTGCTCATCACCAAACAGCCAAGCAAGAACCACCTATCACTTTCTCTAACCAACTCTGATACCAATTCTTAAGGAGTAAAGATTAAGGATCTTAAGGCAAAATTAATACTAGAGGGGGGTGAATAGTGTTTATAAGAAATTTATAGAGATATGTAACTAACTTGAATTACTATATGAACCACACAATGATTATCACACCAGAAATGATCACAAACACAAAAACAAACACATATATAAGTAAATATAAAACGCAGAAAAGGAAAGAAGACACCAGATTTTGTACTGGTTCATATTCCTCCTACGTCCAGTCCCATGCAACGCTGGATTGCACAGAGTTTTGTTAATACTAGTATCAATCTTACAACACCCTTGATTTCACGGCTACAAGGTTAACACATATTCCACCACTCTTAATTTCACAGCTACAAGGTTCACACCGCTCCCTTTCCTTGATTCCCCGAATGCAAGGAACACATCCTTTCCCAAACAATTCCCACGTGATTACAATTGCCTTAGAACTCTTGAATAACATTTTCAATCAGAGAGAAGTTGATAGAGATTAAGAAGAGAAGAAGTTTGATATAATTTTAGTCGAAATCGACAGAGTATAAGTGTAGAAATTAAAGTATAATAATGGTGGTTAGAGATAGGATGAAGAAGACGAAGAAGAAGTGATAAAAAATTCGAATTAAGCCCCTATTTATAGAGCTTGAAAGGTTGCAATGTTTAGAAAGTGTTTCAAATAATGAAAAGACACTTCCTTTGAAATTTGAAAAAATGACAGTTATATGTCGACATGTTTAATTATGTATGTCGACATATGCTTATTATTTTGATTTTTAAAATCCTTTTTCAAATGTTTAAACCAATATATATATATATATATAGGAAATTCTTGAATCAAAACTATTGTTTCAAAATGAATTTTCTAAAGTGTAAAAACATATAAAAGTATAATATAAACATATTTATAAAACTATATACCATATATATTATAAAACTTTATAAACTATAAACATATATATATATATATATATATACTTGAAATCATAAGTAAAATCTTAATCATTTGAAATCATTTTAAAAAAAGAAGTTTGAAATAATTTTGAAATCAATTTGAAAAGGAATTTGAAAACAGAATTTGGGAGTGCTAACCGGAGTTCTTCATATAAACTAAACTTTATTACATGGAAATCTTGAGCTCTTGAAATCTTGATTATCTTAATACTCATAAGTCTTGAATTTCTTGATAACTTGAATCTCTAAAAACTCTTAACTGTACAGTCTTCAGTATTTATTTCCTACATATAAAATCCTACGCACACACACACACATAAATAAATATACATATATATATTGTAGGGGTGAGAAATATTCAGTTCAAACCGTATTAACCGACTAAGCTGGTTCATTTTGGTCGGTTCGGTTTTAAAACTAAATCTATTTGAACTCGTCTTGTAAAATATATTTTTTGGTTATCGGTTTAACCGAATTAACCAAAATTTTAATTAATTATCTAATTTTACGATATTGTAATACTTTAGATAGTTAGTTTAGTTATATAATACAAAGATATTTGCTGTGAATAGATTAAATCTTATCATGAACATGAAATTTACTTTATATAATTTCTCCAAACATTGGACTTATATTTTACTTTGAGTGAATCCATCATTTGAATAATAATACATCCTTCAAGTTCAGTTAAATTGGTTACCGACTGAATTAACAGAAAGTTGGTTTGGTTTGGAAAATTTTCGATCTCACTTCGGTTTGAGTTTTTTTACATCCAAACTAACCAAATCACCCGAACGCTCACCCCTAATATATTGGACAAAAGATTTTAGTATATATTTTATAATTAATAATAGAAATAATTGAAATAAAGTTGTTGTCATCAAAACTCCGTTTTTCAGCACTTATTAGCCATTATAAATGCCAAATAAGTTAATCTTTATTTAATTTTACTCTAAGACCAACCCAGAGATCAGTCATCCTAAAATTTCCTAGATATCGTTGGTGACTCGTCTTATAGAGGATGTCCTTATGGGAAACCAATCCTCTATCATAATAGATAGGAAATCAACTTACGTTGTTGTACCATAGCCATATTCGAGGTTTCGACCGAAACCACGAAATCTCGATAATCTCATTTCAGTTTCAGCAATAGTCGAGACAGGATTAGAGAAAAATCCCATCCTATCTAAAAAATCAATAGGGTAAAACAATAAATCGCAAAACCAAATGGTCGACAGAACATTGACAAAAAGGCAAGCGAGATGTCTAGAGTTCAAAAAAGAAAAAGAAACTGCAACCTTTCATGCTAAATTGTAAAAACATTTGCCTACAAATACACAATCAAAATGTATCAATTACCATAATTTATTCTTTAGCAATCTTCACGGTCAAAGAACTTACGCTTCAACAATCTTCCCATTTGAACAAATCGTGCTTAGAAGATGCAAAATCGAGCTTCAGTTTGATATCATGCTTAACTTCGTCATAGATGAATTATCGAACTTTCTTTTCCTTAATTTATTTTCTACCATCGCTTTTTCTTTTTGTTGCGCGCTCTTTTTCGCTCTCTCTTGCAAAATTATTTGTCGAGTAGGAGGAGATGTCCAGTTGAATGTATGTTTGACTAGCTTTTCGTTTCTTGTTTTTCCCGCTTCCTGCCACTCGTGTCCTATTGAATATTGTATATGTAATATGTTATGTGCCATGGTGAATACTTGTATTGCTTTTTTTTACGTGAACTGATATGAAAATTGCATATGGACCTGAACATGTTGAACTTTCATAGTGAACTGACCTATACATTGCATATGTAAATGGATCTAAATGCACCGAACAAAGTGAGCAACCCATTCACCAGGAAAATCAGAAACTCCCTAAACCCTCCGGACTTCAAGTTTCCATCTACAGAGCCCTACAATGGCCGGATAGATCCTACCATTCATCTCTTGCGATACATGCGCCATATGGAAGTACTCTCTGCATTGTCCAACGTTATGGCCAAATGCTTCCCTCTCTTCCTCACTGACGTAGCCAGCATGTGGTTTCGGCAGTTAAAGACTGAGTCAATCAGCAGCTGGAACATGTTGGTCACCCACTTCATCGAGCAGTTCAAAGTTCACATCTCCCAACCAAAGAGTGTCATGTTCTTGACCTTTATCAAGCAACGACCCGGTGAGACCCTCCGGTCCTCTAGAGAGATTCAACGTGGGTACAACATCAGTCAATCTACCTGAGCCATCGATGGTGCTTATGGTAGCCATTACAGGTGTTCAGAACCGGTCAGAATTCATGATTTCTTTAACTAGAGATCCTCCCAAGGACATCGAAGATTTTTATGCTGAGGCTGAAAGATTCCTTTGACAAGAATACGCCAGCATTGAGATGGAGAGCCTCGAGGTGCTCGCCGCCAAAGATGGGGGGTCCATCCAACACCAATGGTCAGAATAAAGGAAAAGGAAAGGTCTCGGAAAAGAATGACCGTAACATACGGCTCTGGAGAGAGAACAAGTACGACCAATACACCGAGATCAACTCCTCCCTCCTCGGCATCTACTTTGATGTACTAGGATCTCTTCCCTTCCCAAAACCTCCTCGAAGAGAGCTGACACAAAAGGAACTCGACTCTGAAAAGCACTGCATGTACCACAACATGGCAGGCCACAATACCAGTGAATGTAGGCACTTGCACAATCTCAACGAGGACAGGGTTAGACGTGGAGAATTACCCGAATATGTCAAGAAGCCCATGCAGGCCATGCCGCCACAACCTTCTGCCCAAGATTCTCAGGCCGGTCCTCGAGCTCCTAGAAACGGAAAGGACCATGAGCCCAGCAATTGCGGCATCATCGTCAATTAATGAGATTTAGATTTTTCCCTTTCTAGAAATGTATTTTTCTTTCAATGACATGGTATGCTCAAGTACACACGTACAGAGTTAGGATTTAGCTCCGAGGCATGCTCTGGATTCAGCCTTCACCCACTTAGAGTTTGTTTTTATTTCCTTGTAATAGCTCCTTAGCAGCAATAAACTTTCTTTTTTCGAACATTAATTATGTTCAATCCGTGAACAACTGATGCTCGCTGATCCAAACTTAGTCAGTGTTAGCCATCGTTATTAAGTCATGGTCGATGCATGCCTCCATATCGAACCAACTCCACAAGCCGAGTATGGATGATACTCGCCCCATCTTTAAACCAATTGCGCTTTCCACTCGCCAAATTTCATAACACGAAACTATGGTCGGTGCTTGCCACCGTAACTAAGAACACGATCGATGTCCTTCACCATATCTAACTCCACTAGTCGATTATAGACAAAATTACATAAGCCGAGCATGATTATCACTTGTCGTAAGCCAAGTATGGTCAATACTAGCCACCTCCATAAGCCGAGTATGGTTAATACATGCCACCTCCATAAGCCAAGTATGGATAATACTCGCCACCTCTGTAAGCCGAGTATGGATGATACTCGCCACCCCACTAAGACAAGGGTAATTACGGCTTGCCAACTCTTTAAGTCGAGTATGGATAATACTCGCCCAATTAAATTCAAAGCCATTTTTAAACCGAGAATGGCCTACACAATTTTTGCAGGTATTGGATCCTACCACGAATATTTTCGACTACTGTCATAGCACTCTCGGCCTTAATACGTTCTTTGATGGTTGTCGGTTTTCCAGCCTTAATATGACCTGCACCCATCGTCGGTCTCCCGGCCTTAATACAACCATCGGGAGTGTCAAATTTCTGGCTTTAATATGGTTCAGCGTAGCCATAACAACCCATGCATTGAGCTCCGATAAAACATCCAGAACACACCTTTCTTCACCAAGAAAGATATATTCTGGAGGGCAAAGTGTTGATCATCTTTTTGGCAAAAGATGTTACACTTCAATGCATTGAAGCTCAAAGAGAGAAGGTCCACCATTCAGCGTCAACCGGCACCAACGGATGGCCTTTATTCCAGAAAGCCCAAGCAAGAATTGGCCCGAGCCGATCTCATTCAAAGCATCGACATATTATACTCCAACATAATCGCTCTCTCGAACCGACCAAGTTGAGCATCTCCTTAAAGATCGGATCAATCAGATATTCCTGGATCTACCTCAAAATATCCAGATGAGTCATTCATTTCTTAGTCCGACTCTCAAGGCAATAAAGGCGGTCAAACACTTCTAGTCAAGGCGCTACTTTTGATACACCAAATCTCGAGTGCCACGCAATCTACGATTCTCGAGAATACTATTTTCAGCAGTGGACTAGGTCCCTTAACGGCAACTATACCCATGGATCGAGCTCCACGTATCCAAGCTCAACCAAAGAGGCAGGTCACGTTGCATCTCGCTTTGTCCACTTCTTTGCCTATAAATACATCCATACTCAAATTGGAAAAAGAGACTTCTTTTGGAAAACTCTCTCTCAAGTTAAAACTCCACAGCTAACTCCAAAAATAGCCAACTTTTTCTTGGAAACACAACAACTTTGTGTTCATCTCCCACTTTCTTCAAAAAGAAAAACATATTGTACTTGTAATTAAAAGCAAATTAATATATATAAAGTGGACGTAGCTACCATATTTGTCGAAGCACTATAAAATTCGGTGTGTTCCCTATTTTTATTTACTTTTCCGCACTTTGTGATTATTATTCGTGTGACCTAAGAACGATTGGGGGTTGACTATCATTAGTGACCAACTTTTGACGTCAAAAATTATAATATCACAGGATTTGATATATAAAAGTGATTTGGTTATCGAAAGGTAAAAACGCGTGCCATGTTTATGTGTGGTCGTGTCTTACGAGAGTTCTATTCTTTCAAAGGATTTCTAAAAAGTTAAACAAGTTGTTTGTGGTGAGTTTTATCACTGAAAGTATTCGAGACTAATAAGGGTGGTTTTGCTTTCCTCAAAATATGCTCGGGTCAGACTGAGTATATTTTCCAGGTTAGGTCTTACTTGGAGCTTCAGGAGAGGAGCTGGAGTCGAGACATATTCCCGTATTTTCTGGTATAAATTTATTTTCATTGTGTATGTTGTATTGATCAGATTTTATAGTCTGATCTGGTTGTGTACTCTGATTTCATATTATATATATAGTTTTTTCTTTGTTTAAAGAGTATTGATATATTATATTTTATTCGTTCCGCTGTGAGATTCTGTAGTGTTGGTGTTTTTTTTTCTTCTTCTTCTTCTATTCTAACATTTCTTTCTTTTTATTACCCTTTAATTTCTTTATATTAACTATTTGGGTTTTTGATATTTGAGTTTTGGCAAGTGAATGTTGGATAATGTATTATTGTAGAAATTCGAGCATCGAATTTCTTCTCTAGGTCATTACGCAGAATATCTCATCCGTTTAAATTATCTATATGATATTGGATTACCAACAAAATGGGTTGATTCCTTCTTTCTTGTTGCTTCGTAAGATAAGAGTTAGTGAGTGCCAGAGACTCTGTTATATATAAATCAATCACTTGAAAAAGCTTCTATTCCATTGTGCAAAAACATCATAAGAAACAAAAGAATAGAGTGGTTTGAAAGATCAGAGAAACAAAACATTTTTTTCTTTCCTATTAAGGAAAGAAAATGTTTTTTCGATAAAGAAAAAAAGACATAAGATATAGAGGAAATGAACTATACTATATTTATATTTATTATAACTATTAATATAATTAAAGAATTCTGAATCGTTTTTTTTCTTATATGTTTGCGCCACATAACACTACCATTTTATTAGGAAGATTTCTCCATCTGGTCTAAGTGAATGAGATGCAGTGTTAGGTATTATTGCTTGTTGTTGAGAAAGTTTGTGTATGATTATAAACCAAAGATGACGAAGGTGAAGTAAACCCAAAAAAACTTTTCATTGGATTCATGTTTATCTAGTGGGTGCGTTGGTTAAATTGGAAGAGGAGCAAGGCTTTGTTGTTTTGAAAGCAAAATAAAGTGTTTGTAATTTTAGAGGTGGACAAAGAGTACCCTACTCTGACGACCCTAAAACCCTGTACGACAGTGGCAAGGGTAATCTTTGGAATATAACACATAAACAGATAATAGCAGAACAGAAATAAATAAATACACCAAATAATGTACAATAGAATACACTGGATAAACATAATCATCAGAGTTACGCAGTATACAGGATCATACTTAGTACAAATACAGTTCAGCTATACATAAATGTCTACAGCGGAAAACAAACATAATATGTACAATAGGAGCGGAACAGCATAAAAAAAGATAAATGATAGAATCCATCCTCAGCTCTAGCTATCCAGAAAGAGCCTGCTAAAACCTGAACACAAGGCTGACCGTGTAGAAAAAGGGACACCCGAGTTTGCAAGTGAAACAAACTACGAGTCAGTCATGGGACTGGTATGAGAAATCTACTTAACACATTTTATAATATGGCTAATCACAGGACCACGCCACTTTCGCGGAACGGGTTTACTCCATTAGATCGCTAGTGCTTAAAACAAGTAAATCTTTTAAACATCGCAATGCTTTTTATAAAAATGAAGCCATTATAAGACTCAGTTCCCATCACACAATGCAACGCAAACCGGAGGATAGAGTTTTACCTTATAATGGCCAAAATATGCTTAATACGTGTAAGGTAAAATCACTTAAAATGTAAATTTTATCGTTTTAATTCTTAATCAGACTCCAACTGTAAATTAGTAAGAGAATCATTCCCTAAGTATTAACCCCGAAGGTCGAAACCAACATCAGACCAATACCCAGGAAACCACCCATCTTAGCTCGTTTCCAGTTAGTTTCTAATTTTATATACAATCATAAATATCAGTCATAGACGGCATGTGTACCATATATCATGTCGCCATATATAGGTTTACAATCAAAACCGCACGATGTCGTATTTGGAAATTGGATTTCCATCATGAACCAAGGCAAAAGATAGTCCTTACCGACTTCGAGACGCTCTAGCCCGCCCCTCAGGAACAACCGCATCTGCCCCTTGGATCGTCAGGGTCGGTCCACCGATGTGGATTATTATGCCTGAACACTGCGTTCCCCCGCCCTTTGGGGCGTAAATGAGCCAACGAATGACTCCATCGGCTTCACATAGTCACCGATATATCCGAGGCGCCTCGCAATAACAACAACCACACAGGTGAAAATAATATATATGTCAGCCAGTTTAAGCACTGACACCACCTCTAGCTAGAAAGGAATGCAGGCCCTCCCTGATGTCCTCTCCCGTTTCTGGTTCATACCGGGGTGTGAGGATCGCGAATTCACGTTATACACAAAGCTATGCCACACAGGCGATGCTTTGATCATCAACCACAAGACTTTGCTTTTCAACAGAAGCCTTGATCACTGTATCTTAGCATGCCACACAGGCAATTCACACCATGTAACTGATGGCTATCAATCACAAAGAATGAATTCCAATGTCAGACACACAGTCCATTTACAAGTCGATTCTGGGTCTGAACGAAACAGGAGGCACTATATACCTCGCATACCCATCGATCTCCACGTACGTCTGGACGATCACCACTCATTATCCATATTTCGGGATGCCTCCCAATCAGGACATCAGTTATCATCCAACCGAGGTAAAGATCTTCGGTCTTCAACCACCGTCTTCATCATCGACTTCTTATCGTCGATTCAGTTATTCAGAATGGGATAAACTCGGTCTTTCTGAGCAACTCGCGTATATAATAAACAAGTGCTACACAAACACAACATACGCCTTATTCCAATTCATCAGTCACTAAACGTAAATTAGCAAGAGAATGATTTCCCAAATATTAACCCCGAGCCGAAACCAACATCAAATCAAAACCGAGGAAACCATTCGGATTAGCTAACCTTTAGTTAGTTTATAAATTTCACATTCAACCATCAAATATCCAATAAACCGGGTAAATTCGGTTTGTTTCCATTCCATATCATTTATAATATTTTATAACGATTTATCGCTATTTTTATTTATTTAAAAATAGCCAATTTATTCAAACGACGCTTCAGGCCATAACGCGGTCGTGGCGCTGTTTTTCTTCAGATTTGATTTACACATATCTGAAAATCTAACCATTGGATCTTCACAAATTTTATATCATTAGAAAGATCTTTTCAAAACGAATCCAACAGTTTCAGTTTTGGGAAAATCCGACGGCCGGATCTCCCGGTACACTCGTTTGAAGTTTCGATTTCAAAATACGAACTGCAGCGTCGTTATTCGATTTAATTTAATTATATATATATATATAATCGATTCTGGCGCTGTTTTTCTTCAGATTTGAATTAAACATTCCAGACAATCCAACCGTTGGATCTTCACAAAGTTGGTGTCGTTGGAAAGATATTTCCAAAGCGAACCCAACGGTTTCAGTTTCGGGAAAATCCGATGGTCGGATCTCCCGCACTAATCGTTTGAAATCACGGTTTCAAAACACGAACTGCAGCTTCATTATTCGATTCATTTTAATTATACTTATATATATAAAAATATAATTTATTCTTCGATTTCAGAACCATATTCTTTTCATACATTTGATAAAAATGATATTTTTATCCAACGGACATTTATTTCAACACTTCACTATTTTTAACAATTCATGTATATAATAAAAATGTGATTTTTAATGTAAAACAATTTATTTCAAAACACGACTATTTTATATAGTTCATATAGATGATAAAAATATGATTTTTATTATAAAACAATTTATTCCAAAACACGACTATTTTATATAGTTCATATAGATGATAAAAATATGATTTTTATTATAAAACAATTTATTTTAAAACACGACTATTTTATATAGTTCATATAGATGATAAAAATATGATTTTTATTATAAAACAATTTATTACAAAACACGACTATTTTATATAGTTCATATGGATGAGAAAAAATATGATTTTTATTATAAAATAATTTATTTCAAAACACGACTATTTTATATAGTTCATATAGATGAGAAAAATATGATTTTTATTATAAAACAATTTATTTCAAAACATGAATGTCGTTCAACACATGAATTTCTATTCAACACATGAATTTCTATTCAACACACGAATATAGTTTCAACACATGAAAATAATTCTAACACATGAATATTATTGAAAATTTCGGCAGCATAACGGCAGGGTAGTTAAAACCAGGGTCATCCCTAGTACGGCTCCTCGCTCTACCTTAAAGCCTCACAGCTTTTGACAATGGGGATTTCATGCATCTAGATCGCACGCAGGCGGCATGTTTATTTTCTTTTCCACAAACTAATCCTATGTGGTTTCAACCAAATAATTCTCAACCACAAACGGGTATTTTTCAACCACAATCAATCAATTTCAACCACAAACAATTCTAATCAACCATTCGCTATCAACCAATTTTCACACCAATCACAGCCAATAAATATCGTTCATGGATTGTGGACGAGGGGCGTGTATATATATATATATTTATATTTATATTTATATAAGTATATTTCATTTCTATTTCAACACATATATAATTTTTACAACGCATATATAACTTATACATCGAACATACAACTTATACAACGCTTATACTTGAGGTGTACAACGCTTATTAACTCACACTTCGAATATATAATTTATACATCGTCATTTCCATATCGTTTATAATTCAGAAATCTCACATAGGGTTCCACTCCACCAAAAATAGCAGAAGGCTCAGAAAAATATGCGGTCTCTTCTAGAATGTAGAAAGCGTCCAAACGAGTCCACTGTCTCTTGTTTCACTGAATTTCGTCAAGAAACAAAAAAGATATGATTTTTATACGGAAAACATACTTTGCAACGCTTTTAAACTATTGAAATCAGTTCAGATAAATAAAACCGTATACCTTTCTTCCCGGTTCGAAACTAGGTTTTAAATTTTTGCCTCAACGGTTGCATGTGATCGGAATCAAGGCACAAGGCGTCGAAGAGGGAGGTGGGGCACCTCTGCGCCTGAAGTGGGGCCCACTTCGGTGGCCCCTGGCATGAACGGCGGCGGTCCAAAGAGCGGATGTTCTCGGGGGTGATTCGAACGAAATACCTCACGAAAGAGGGAGTACTTGGTATGGATTTGAAGCTCGTCTCGAGCTCTTCAAAAATTGCTATGGGGCGCTCGATTTCATTGAGGGATGGAGGAGAAATCAAGCCGGGAAGTTGGGTTGCTGTTTCCGCCGTGCGCGACTTTGATTACGGGGAGAGAGTGTGTGCTGACCAATGAGAGATTTTTATTTTATTTATATATTTTAAAAATCCAAAAATACCACTCTTCACGTACTAACACCAATCCAAACCCAACGACTGTCGTCCCTAGCTAAATACTCATCTTATAGAGGATGCTCGTATGGGAAACCCATGCTCTCTCATAATAGATAGGAAATCAACTTACGATGTTGTACCAAACCATATTCGAGGTTTCGACCAAAACCACGAAATCTCGATGATCTCGTGTCGGTTTCGGCAATCCTCGAGACAGGATTAGAACAAAATCCCATCCCATCTAAACAATCAATAGAGGGGAAAAACCATTGATTATGAAACTAAACAATCGATAGAACGTCGACAAAAATGCAAGCGTGAAGTCCATAATTCAAAAAAGCAAAAGAAACTGCAACCTCTCATTGCTTGACAGTAAAAACATTTGTCTCTAAATAAACAATCAAAATGTATTAATTACCATAATTTTATTCATTAGCAATCTTCACAGTCGAAGAACTCATGCTTCAGCAATCTTCCCATTTGAAGAAACTGTGCTTAGAAGATGCAAAATCGAGCTTCAATTTGATATCGACGGAAAACTTCATCATAGATGAATTATCAATTTTCTTTTCCTTCAATTTTTTTCTACAATCACCTTTTCTTTTTGCTGCGCTCTTTTTTTTTCTCTCTCTTGCAAAATCATTTGTTGAGTAGGAGGAGATGTCCAATTGAATATGTGTTTGACTAGCTTTTCATTTCTTTTTTTCCCACTTTCTGCTGCTCATGTCCTATTGAATATTGCATATGTAATATGTTATGTGTCATGTGAATACTTGTATTGCTTTTTTTCTTCTGAAAACTGATATGAAAGTTTCATATGGACCTAAACATTTTGAACTTTCACAGTGAACTGGCTTGAACATTGCATATGTAAATGGATCTAAACGTGTTGCACTAACCTGAATGTGAATTTGAATATGGACTAGAATATTGAACTTTGGACTTGAATATATGATACTGACATTGAATTTGATTTGAAATATTGGACTTAATCGTTGAATTTTAAAGACTTTGATGAATGTTTCTTATTCTTTTTTTATTTTCTATTTTATTTGGATTATTAAATTGCTTAGGATTGACTTTTGTTTAATTATAAATGGTTATGTTGTATCGTTTATTTATAAACTCGGGTATGTTATGGAAAATCAAACTGAAATTAGTAGGAATTATGGTTGTATAATTAATGGCAATCTTTGAAAAACAAAATGCAACTTCTACGATAGAGTAATTAACGGCAGTGGCATGGCATGCTTGAAAGAACATCTGATAGGAGTAGGTTGCGATGTATCGACATGTCTGATTACCCCTAAAAAGGTTAAATAACTTATATGATCACATATCATTCAAAAGAGAAATGAATGAAACAAAGAAAAAACACTTACAAGACGAATTGATGAGCAGTGCGCAACATGTATCAGACAACGAGGATGAAAATGAAGAAGAAACGCAACATGTTATGTGACAAAACAGGGGTGCATTTAGAGAAGAAAAGATGCATAGATCTTTGAAAAGATCTCATACATTTGGATGATCAAGTGGTGGCTCAAATCAAAAAAAGCGTAATATATATGGAAAATCTATCAGAACGAATGACAATTTTGACACACTTGTTGTTGGACGAATCGACTCATATATGAAGAAACAAGGACAAGGAACTCAACCTTCTATTAAGGCTCCAGTGTAATGTATTAAAGATGCCAAAAACTATGTAGTTCGAGCAATTTCTAAGTTCTTTTTTTCAACCATATTCTATATAACATTGCTAATCGTCTGTATTATACAACAATAATTGACGCGATTGATAAAAGCGGTCATGAAATCAGTCTACCTACTGCATATGAAATATCAAACTTATACCTTGAAATGGAAACAGGGGAAATGGAATATTAAAATGTTACATATTTTTTGGAATGAATACAATTGCACATTAATGTGTCATTGTTGGAGTACACAGAATCGACGAAAAATAAGTTTTCTTGTGTACCCATAGACGGAACAATATGTATAAAATCTGTGGATGCTACAGATGAGTTTCAACGTGGTGAATATATTTTATGGACTAATGGGTGATGTCGTTGAAACGATCAGAAAAAATAGGATAGTGCAAGTTGTTGCAAATAACGATGCGAACTACAAAGTTGTCGAACAGTTATTGATGCAAAGTAGATAACATTTATATTAGACACCATGTGCAACATGCTGCATTGATTTGATTTTGGAAGATATTTCAAAAGAGTCGGAGGTAACAAATGTTATCGCAAATTATCAGTTAATAACTACATTTATGTACAATCATGCTTAGCATCTTTTCATCATGAGAAAGCAGACTAATAATAAAAAATTGATTACACCGATAGTAATGCAGTTTACAACTCGTTTTATCGCACTAGACTCTATTTATTAACATAAATATGATATGAGAGAATGATTACTTCGAGAGACATCGAGAGTTCCTAGACTCAATAATAATGGAAAAAGTACAAAAACTATTGTCTCTACACTGATTTACTGTAATGGCCCGAATTTTCGTACTCTTTGAGTCGACTAATAACACCACTCGTCCAACCCAAATTACACAGAAATACGAATCATTATTAGGAAGAAGTTAGAGGATGAGAAATAGAAAGAAAAGTTAGAATAGAAGAAAACGAAGAACACAAAACTCACAGCGGAACGAATAAAATATATTATATAACATAATCTTTGAAATACAAATCTATTTGTATATACATACCATCATCAGAGCACGACAGTTATTCCTGGAACAGTTATAAATACCTGTTTCCAGATACGAACATAATACACAACAGAAAAATATGATAGTCTATAGCTAACTGGTGAAGCCTCCTGCTTCAAACTCCTCCAAGTGAATCTGTAAAATCCCAACTACTTGACTGCCCATACAAATTTGGACACCCAAAAGTTTAGGGAAAAACAAACAAAATAAACGCTGGGTCAGTCGTGGGACTGGTGTGAGTAAACTCCAACCATTGGTTTAGCTTTCAAAATCCTTTTGAAAGAAATGATAATCGTAAGACCGATCCACACATAAACACGGATGGTTTTTACCTTACGATAACCAAAAAAATATTTTTGGTAGCAAATCCAGTGATATTATAATAATGTCTACATCAAATAAATAGAATCTAGCGGAACGCTTGCATCTTATGCTTCATATATAATATAAAATCGAAAACCTCATGGCGCTTATTGGAGATTAGATTCCGACTATGACAAGGTATGGAACCACCTTCCGATAGTGTATCTCTAGAGGGGAATACACTGGGTTCAACAAGAATGTCTTGCAACCCGGCCCACACATGGCTGACCACTCATTTAACTTGAGTGTATCGAGCATATTATCACCAACGGTCGTGATCAACAACCATTACCGAAAGCATACGGCAGCGAATATAATAAGAAGCAAATGAATTTTCTCTAGATCTCAGGTGATAATACCCCTAATGGGAATGACCCACATGGCCATGCTGTCTGCCCGATTTCTGTCATTTTCTGGGTGATGAGGCTTAAGGTCACGATTATCCTTTTGGAACATCTTGTCACCATTTACTTTGAATGCCACATCGTCCATATACATTGTCCTAGGACTGGAAAAACCGAAGGCACAATTCTATTACTCCATCTTGGGTAATTTCTACCTAGGATTAGCAGAACAGCCCTAGCACTGTACTCCGTCTTCAATTATCTTCAGCATGAGTTGATTCGTAACGCTTATGTAAATACGGAGTGGTTTTCGGATATTAAAACTAATCCCGATCTCTCCATATTGACAACGAAGGTGTAAAATAAATCAAAACTTTGATAGTCGGTGATTTAACTATCAAAGAAACATCCATACAATCAACGGTCCTATTTCCAATTGAAAATTCTACCGATCAAACATCAAACAATACTGACCCATTATTATATTATCATTTCAAATTCCTATTTCCCTTCTTTCGTATCCTTTCAAAACTCGATTTTCTCTCTCTCGATTCTTGGAAAAACATTTCCAATATTATAATTTCTTTATTCGATAAAATATCTCTTATTTCAGTTAGAAAACATTTCTATATATATTCACGAATCATTATTTTCTATATTCAGAAAATATACCTTATTAATATCGGAAAATATATTTCATTTCGGTTCATTTCATTTTCAATGTGTAGAAAATATTTCTCGTTTTATCTGGGGAAAACATTTCAAAATCTTTTAAATTAACCGATGTTATAAAACATCGTTATTATACTCAAACCATTAATCATTTATTAACTAACCATATTGCTAACCAATCTTCACTATCGAAAACTAACCGTTCCTCCATCAATCATGAAGTCAATCAAGTTGGGGTATAATTACCTCTCAGACCTTAATTGAACGACATTCTCAATTTTGAAATAGTCAAAGCTCACAACTTCAAACAAAACATCGCTTACGCGACTCTCGGATTCAATTTAAGAATTCACTTCTTTTACAGAAAAATATTGATTATAACAGTAGTGTTATAATTGCTGTATTTGATTTATAAAACATTAATTATAATGGTAGCATTAAAATTGTTGTTTAGATTTACAAAACATTTATTATACAGCAGCGTTAAAATCGTTGTTTAGATTTATAAAACATTTATTATAACGGCAGTGTTAAAATCGCTGTTTAGATTTATAAAACATTTATTATAACGGCAACGTTAAAATCGCTGTTTAGATTTATAAAACATTTATTATAATGGCAGCGATAAAATCGCTATATAGATTTATAAAACATTTATGATAACAGTAGCGTTATAATCGTTGTTTTCAAATATTTGGTATATAAAAATATAACTTGTACTTATTAATTTTAAATAAATAAATTAATAAGTAAATAATTAAATTTGGTTCAAAGGGAAAGTAAAAATAACTACTTTCCTAAATTCGAGATAATCGAATTCCAATAAATAACTCTCTCTCTCTCTCTCTCGAATAATCTATATTCGATTTATATTCCAAACTTTTGAATTTATCTACCATTTCAAGTTAATTCAAATTCCAAATTCATTTTGAAATTTATCCTTTCCAAATCATTACCAAATTCCTTTATAACCATTCTAGCCTACAAAACGTTATTTATATTCCAAATTTTGGAATAAAGCTCATCGTTTCTTTTAAAACAGTTATCCATTTCCCTTTCTCATTCACGTTCCAATTTGGATTCATGTTTCAAATCTAAATTCCTCTATAGATATTTTATTTGCAAATTATTTGCTTTAAACTATTATTTGCTTTAACCATGAATGTATTCCTATTATATGCAATCAAATCAGTTTGATTTCGTACTTTAAAATAATATCTTAAATCTAAATTATATTTACAACTTTCATTCGGATTTTTACATACCAATCTCACTTGTATTGCAATCTTTTAAAATTTCGTTTATAATTTCCTTTATCATTTATTAAGTTCAAATCTCATTTCAAATATTGGAAAACCGATTTCCACTTTTCCATTTAAATTCAAATCTGAATTTATATTCCAATTTATTTCTAAAATAAATATTTTACCAAATTTATAAACATCATTTGTAAATTAATCTTCTCAATTTATCTGTTTAAAAGAAACATATTTCTATTTAAAAGCTCCTTTTAAAACCGTATAACAATTCTACATTCGATAAAAAAAAATCGATTTTGAACCAAGTATTAATTATACAATGATAATCCATAAATATTGTTTAATAATTTAATTACTCGATCTATTCATTAAAACAAGTTTACATTTTCAAATCTATTTAAAAATCAGTTTCCATTTTGGAAATACTTTCTTTTCAAATCTTAAATTCCTATTTTATATTCAAAAATAATTTACGGTATTTAAAATACCAAATTTCCAGGGCTAGAGATATTTAAACACAACAAGATCAATCACAGTAAATATATCATAGCATATGTCACAATCAATGCAAACATAACAATATAAATGTTGAGGAATCCAGTTGGATCCCTCCAACCTGTTTCCCTGCATCCACAGATGCTAATCAACATCAAGAATATTAATTTCACATCAATATGAATATAAACAGAAATAATTATCGATTAACGATATAACTATAACAACCATTTCAACCAATTTTATCAACCATTCATCCAAACAATCATCACATAGTACAAAATTACTATAAATAAATTTAAAACTCGTTTATATAAAAATATAAACAAGTTAGAGTTTAGTGAGTTTACTCACCTTATTTTGTAGTTGATGGTTCCGATTTCATTCCGTTTAAAATCAACAAATGATTGATTTTATCATGAAATATTAGTATCTCCGTTCGTATCGAATTTGGTTCCTTAATATAGATCTTGTCACTACGTTTCCATCATGATTAATTTCGTTTGATTCTGTTCACAGATACAAAAATATAGCCATTATAGTTTTTATAAGATATTGTATATGTAAATAAAAATGATTACCCTTACTTAAACTACTAACTCTGGTTTAACCTATTTTAATACGTGACTAACTCCGCGTCTTATTTCTCTATTAGGCATCCAAAAATAGATGACTTCCTACTCCGGAATCGAACCATTCTCTCAACCCCAACAGCTCAAGTTCTACACAATTTCAACATTATTTAATAGGGTATAATATAATCAGCTCCTTTAATAACCCATTAGGATTAATTACCTCATAGTTGCGGAATCTTCCCTTGCTACTACGCCTTCTTCCTCGTTTTGCCAATACCAGACACCTTCCAGCATCCTTATCTTTGAACTCACTCTCCTTCTACTTTGTCAAAACAATCCGCTCATGCCCTCCTTTTTCTCTTTTCTTTGTCTCTAGCTTCAACCTCCTCTAACATTACTGTTCCCTTACGAACACCAACCCATCGGCCTCCATTCTATTCCCATTATACTTTGCTTTACCCAGTATCTCCATCCATTTCGGTTACCAATGGTTTAACGTATCAGACCGTGCTTATGTCAAGGCCACCAAAAAGGACTCATCACTGTCCTTCATCTCATTATCAGACTGAGTGACACCCCCTATTCTTTCACCAACAATACCCAACAACATGGACCTGCTTCAATTCCTTTTTTTCCGTAAAATCAAAACATTTTGAAATGAAACAACACACTTCAGTTGAACAGACCACAACCGTGCCTTCTCTCCCCTTTAAAACATGTGTCCCCTTCCTGTTCCCAAACCCCCTTGCTCCAATCTCCATGTTCTCTTGAAAATAATCACAGTTCTATTGCCAATCTTCTTCCTTCATGATAAACAAACGTTGTTCCTTCTTTACATATTTCCTCATCAAATTGACCCATTCTTGCTCATTCTTTTCTCTATAAAAACTTGAACAAATTTCATCTCTAAACTCCTTCTCGCTAACGTTTTTCTCCCATCAACATACTGCTAGGCTCGCACTCACCACCTTCTCAGTTAACACAACCTCAACTTCACCTTTTCCCTGACTTCGCGACTTATATTCACCGCTGGAGGTCATCACCAGAGGTCACCGCCGGAGTTCAGAACCTTGCCGCGACTCCCTGCTTTCCATCAACACCATCGGCTTTTAGGTCCGATCAAACTACCACCGTTGAGCACGCTAAGGTCCCTTTCACCCATGCCTGAAGTAGCGAACCCCAGTTTCTTCCATAACGGCTTTGACGGCAACAAAAGTCGTTGCTGTTAAAAATTTGGGGTACCAAAAATCACAATCGCACCATATGAAATGGATGCGAAATTGAACCCTAATCTTGCAGCAACCCAATTATCCAAATCTCGTGAATTATAGAATTAAATTTGATTTTATAAAAAACTTTGAAGCCACTGAATATAGACGGCTTCGATTTGTTTTGAAACTACAGAGAGGGACTGAGTTAGGTATTTTATTTATAGAAGAAAGAGGGATTGAAGAAGATTTTATAGTGATTTCTTTTGATTTCACAGTGGTGATTTATATATATATATTTTCTGTTCGATTTTTCTCTTCTTTAGTTCTGTGTGTGGAAACAAGAACGAGGATGCCTAGTATATAAAGTAGAAGTGGCTTGGTAGGTACGGGTATAAGCCTTGGAGAGCATGGTATCATTTGGCTTGGCATACACGGAGTATAAGGCTTGGAAAGAATGGTTTTGATGAAATCCTTGGCTCACACGGTGTTTGAAGAATTTGGCAGACAAGGCCATAAAAATTTTGGTAGTTACGGTGTTTGAAAAGTTTGGAGATTATGCTGTTGAAGTTAGAAAATAACAATGATATAACACAAGCCAATCAATAATCAATGCAACCACAACTGCAATCATTGCCCGTGTGCGAAGCACGGGCCATTCACCATATATATATGTGTGTGTGTGTGTGTGTGTGTGTGTGTGTGTGTGTGTGCGTGTATGTTAAAGTTAACGCGGTACCGACTACGCAGTAATTTTTTTTAATAATTCCTTATAAAAATAATTTATTATTACCAATACAACATTTAAAATTAATTTAAATGTTTTAAAATTAACAACGAAAAATTCAGGTCGTTGCATTTACAACAACGATTTTCGGACTAATACTTCTTCTATCACACTTGTTTTTGAGCCGCTAGTGAAAGGTTTACAAATGGTAGATAGTGATGACAAAGCAGGTATGTGATATCTTCATGAGATGATGGATTGAGCAAATGAATCGATTAGAAAATAATGTTGGTGGAAGGCAATGTTAAAAATGATGGAATATAACAAATAAAAGATGGGAAAGACTGTTATACCTACCTTGTAACAACCCGTATTTTCAATAACCTGTTATAACGTAAATCGAGGCAGAATTTAATTTATAAATCTGAATCAAGGGAAACGGGCTATGCCATTGCGTTCGTCTCGGAAAAATACGCAAAATAGAGTCCGAGTTTTCGAAAATCGGAGTCCGTATGACCCGATTAAGGCCCAATGAAGTTTTCAGAAAATTTCAAGTTCAAAACAGATTTCGAATTTCGGGTTCAAAATTCGAAAAACGGTCAGATTGGGCTAGGCGGGAAAATTCCCGCCAGAGCACCCAAGTCGACAGCCCTGTCGACTTGGGAGTCGACTTGGTTGGACCCAAGTCGACAGCCCTGTCGACTTGGCTGTCGACTTGGTTCAGCCGGGCAGTTTTGCCTGGTGCACCATTTTGGGGTTTTGGTTAGGTTTTGGGGCCAGATTCGGTTTTAAGGGCTGAGATTGGAATTAGGGTTTAATCCTAAGGTTGAAACTAATCCTAATCTCTATAAATAAGCCCCTAACCTAACCCTAAATCATCATTATTCATTCAAGTAACTAAACTATGGCAAAATCATTCCTCTCATGGCCTCCACTCTCTTCATAAAATTTCTAAGTTATTTCTATGAGAGATTTTCAATGCATACAAGTGTTTTCAAGCTTGTATGAGTGTCATTAGCTTGCATTCAAGTCAAGTTTCCATATTTACATCATAAAGCAAGGGTTTTGATCATTTTGGCTCAAGGGTTTTTCTATTGGAGCTTGCATTTTGTGTTTATTTGATTGCATAAGGGCTTTGTCTCAATCTATATATATTTTTGTGTCTTCATAAGCATTGTAAGCCATTTTCTACTTTCATATTTAAACTCTAAAGTTAATGAATGATGCAAGTTGTGTTTGATCATTATGATATGCAAGTTTATCATGTTATGTTATGCAAGTATGCCATGTTATGATATGCAAGTTTACCATGTTATGTTATGCAAGTTTGCCAAGTTATGATATGCAAGTTTATCATGTTATGTTATGCAAGTTTGCTATGTTATGATATGCAAGTTTGCCATAGGATATGCAAGTTATGTTATGCAAGTTTGGGTTGATCATTTTGCTCATGTTATCATGTTATGCAAGCTTATCTTGGGTTTATGAACATAAAGCTTCAAGCTTTATGCTAAAGGTTGCATTTTGGCAACATGTAAGTTATCATATCCCTTATGATAACTTGCATGTGAGGCTAAATGCGAACTTATGGCCATTTCTACATGTCATTTATCACCATGTATCACCAATATGCTAAGTTTGGTTTTATGCATGCTTTTGAGGCCTAATGCAAGTATATGAACATATGTACATTTCATATGCCACCATGTTAAACTTGTGGCTTCAACACCTTTATGTCATGATTATGCCAAGTTCCCTCTTTCTATCCTTTATGCGCTATTGCGATATGTAAGCGATGGGGTTGCGTTTGGGGTTGGGTAAAACTTAAAAGACATAAAAACATAAGATTGGGAATTTACCTATTAAGTTAGGTCTACCCATTGGGAATTTACCTATTAAGTTAGGTCTACCCAAATGCTTGAAAACTTGTAATATGTTTTGGAAACATGATGGACATGACACTTAGAAAATATAAGTGTGACCAACTCGAGGTTGGGTTGAGTTTGTAGCGTAAAACTACCCGGAACCGACCGGCTTAACTAGTTGCTACAAACAATAGGACCCAATGTGAGAAGTTGGCCATGTTGTACCTTGAACCCGAGGTTAGACCAAGTTGTGGTGTAAAGCTACCCGGACCCGCCCGGCTTAACTAGTAACCACAACAAGGTCTAATGTGAGAGGTTAAGGCACATTAAATTAATTAATGCCTCATGATTAGGGTTAAGTCATGGTCCACTTAATACTTAACCAATTTGGGCTTGGTGGATTAATCGGGGTTAAGTCGTGAACCCATCGTTACACTTAACCAAGTAAATCCATGATTAGTAAAAGGGTTAAACTGTGTTTAACCCACTAGAAAATCCTAGCAATGGGGGTCCACTCCAGCAGTAATCCCAAGTTTGTATCATTAAGACCCTAGGGACTAGGCTAGGGTGGGGGCACGATTACTGGACTTGAGGTAAGTGACCAAAAACGACGGCAGAGTGGTACGCCGATGTAGTTCCGGACGGACTATGGTCGTGCACGTAGTCCGTATTTGGAGAAGTCAAGCATGGGTACCAGTAGATCTAAGACTGTGCACTTATGTTTATGGTGTCCAGGGGTTGACACCCTAGGGCTTGATACACCCGACGGGAGACCCGGCACAGTCCGACTACAATTATGTTTGGGTCGTATTGACACCAACACGTGACGAGTTAGGCTTATAGGGAGCCGATCGACTAGACCGTTTGGTTGGACCTCGTATTAGGGTCACTTCATGTTATTGGACCTCGTATTAGGGTCACTTCATGTTATTGGGCCAAAGCTTGAGCCAAGGGATCAATACTTGTTTATTCAAGTCATGTTAGCTTGCTAGTACACCTGTGGTGCAAAAACCTTAAACCTGAGTATGCGATGACACCTTTATCTACCTTGTTAGTTAATCATCATGCTAGTATGTTGTTATCCTTATGTTCATCCCTGCTTCTCATGCCAGTTAACTTTATCAGTTTACATTGATTGTAGTAGGGCTTACTCAGTCTTTTTGACTGACCTGTTTTTCTTTCGCCTCTTTTCTTCTGTTTCCCCCCCCCCCCCAGGTTCTCAGGGTGGGAACGTTGGAGCTTAGCTTGGATTTCTGATCGCTTGCTTGTGGGATTTTAGCTCATGTACGGTCTTGACATGAAGCTAGCTATGGTTATCACTTATTTTGGGGATAGTACTTATGTATTTCAGTTTTTCAGTGATGTTGTTTTTATCTAGACTTGTGTATTTGGAAAGTTGACATTATGTTGTACCAGACTTGTTTTGAAATAGTTTGAAATCTTCCGTTGTTTTACTTATCTTATTTACTCTGTTTACATATATATACATATGTTCTTGTTCTGCCTTGATATATCATTATGCATGTTTACCTGATTCAAACGCCCCTCCAAAGTCAGAATGCTTGCAAGAGACACCCTGGCGGAGGTGGGGTGTTACATTTGGTATCAGAGCATATGGTTTACGAGAAGGAACAAAAAGGTTTTTAAAACTTTTGGAAAACTATTTTCAAAACCAAGTATAAAGTATTTTCCAAAGAAAAGTCTAGTTTATTTTAAAGGCTATTCCCCAAAAAGCCATTAGCAAAAATTCCTTCGTTTTTTTCTCTCCATTCTGAATCTATCTTTTTCTTCATTTTCAGTATGTCCAATAACTTTGCCATTCCGGAGGGAGTACACGTACCTGTTTGGTATAGGAGACTTTTGGAGGCTAGGGCGACCGAAGCCGGCCCCGCAGATGTCCCTCCTCCTCCTCCGGTGGTTAATGTTTCTCCTCCTCCTCCCATAGCTGATGTTTCTCCTCCCCCTCAGCCTCCAC
Source organism: Allium sativum (assembly GCA_030737875.1). Lineage (NCBI taxonomy): Eukaryota > Viridiplantae > Streptophyta > Magnoliopsida > Asparagales > Amaryllidaceae > Allium > Allium sativum. The sequence continues at coordinate 558,794,319 of CM060920.1, read as the reverse complement.
AAGCGGATTTTGCGGAAACTTGTAAGAACTTTAAGACGATGGGTGGCAAGAATTTCATTGGAACCGAGACTTATGTAGAGGCAAGGAATTGGTTGAAAGAAACCGAAGATCTTTTTGCCTTCTTTGATATAGATGACCGTAGGAAGGTTTTATTGGCAGTGTGGTTGCTAAAGGAAGAAGCTGCACGTTGGTGGGTGGTCACCACCGCTACTAGGCCAATTGAGACTTGGGATGACTTTCGGGGAAAGTTTGGACTAAGGTTCCTATCACTGAAGCAAGGGGACATGACTATTAGGGAATACATAGATAAGTTTAATCAACTGGCTCGGGTCGGTTTAGACGTGGTTAACACAGCTCAGAAGAAGGCCCTATACTTTGCTCTAGGATTAAACGAGCCATTACATGGTTTAGCCATGACTCATATACCCTTGGGGGCAACTTTCGAGAGTTTGGTGAATATGGCCCTACTCAATGAAGAGAATAGGAGTGACAAGAAGGAGGTCAGGATGAATGAGTCTCAAAACAAGGAAACGGAGCCCAAAAAGGAAATGAAAAAGAAGGAGGAGAAGTCTGAAGATATGAAGGAAAAGAAGTGCTTTACTTGTGGAAGCTTGACTCATCTAAACAAGGGGAAAAATAGCAAGGGCAATAACGACAAGAGGAAGTGCCATTATTGCGGTTCAGTTGGGCATCTTATTAAGGATTGTAAGAAGAGAAAAAGGAAGAGTGGCGAATGCTTTCATTGTGGTGAGTTTGGACATTTCAGCAAAGATTGCCCGAAGAAGCAAGGGCAAGGTCAGACTCAGTGTGCAAGACCATCTGGAGGGCGAATTCATCCCCTCAACATCGTTCTTCCAGCTCATGATCGAGGTAGTGTTTCTGTTGAAAGTCTTGTTTACATTTCTGATTTTCCTGTTTGTACTTTGTTTGATTCTGGCGCATCGCATAGTTTATTTCATCTGGTTTAGTTGAAAGTTTGCACCTAAGTACTAGTCTAGTTAATGATCCCATGTGTGTTTCAAATCCAATTAGGGGTTCCGCCCATTTGTCTATGATCTGCGTGGATTTGAAAATTTCTATCTTGAGTGTAGAATTCTCGTGTGATGCTTATATTCTCGGTTTCATGGGGTATGGGTTGATTTTGGGCATGGATGGGTTGTCCAGTTTTGGAGCCACCCTTGATTTTAGAGCATAGGGTTGTGAGGCTCATGACTCGCCTCGGTAATACCCTAAAAATTTCTTGTAACCCTATGGGTCCCGTCATGTTGTGTTATCTTGAATCCCTCAACTCGTCTATTGATAGTTTGCAATCGGTGAGGGTGGTCCGAGAATATCCTGATATCTTGGGTGAAGTGAAGGGGGGGTTACCCCTAAGCGAGAGATTGATTTCCGCATTTATCTGGTTGATAATGCCAAGCCAGTTACGTGGCCGGTTAGGCACATGGTCCCGCGAGATGAGAGTTAAGAAAGCAAGTCAAGGAGTTGCTGGAGAAGAACTTCATTAGACGAAGTATATCTGAATGGGGAGCACCTGTAGTATTTACTACCAAGGCAGATGGTTCTCTTCGACTTTGTGTTGATTATCGTGAGTTAAACAAAGAGAATAGACAACCATTGCCAAGGATCGATGATTTGTTTGATCAGCTTGTAGGAACATCTGTTTTCTCTTGATCTTGCTACTGGATTCCATCAGCTCAGGGTAGCTGAAGATAGTATAGACAAGACTGCGTTCAGAACTCCAGATGGATTCTTCGAATGGCTTGTCATGCCGTTCGGCTTGACTAATGCACCTGCATATTTCGTGGACTTGATGAGTAGGGTGTTCAAGGAGTTCTTGAACAAGTTTGTCGTGGTCTTCGTAGATGATATTCTGATCTTCTCTAAGGATGAGGAAGAGCACGCAAGGCATTTCATGGAGGTGATGGATACGCTTAGAGCCCATCAGTTGAAAGCCAAGTCCTCCAAATGTCATTTTGGAGAAAAGAAGTTAGATTTCTTGGGCACATAGTTACTAAGCAACGCTTAGCGGTGGATCCCGCTAAAGTGGTCGCGGTTCAAGACCGGAAAGCTCCGACGAGGACAATTGAAGTAAGAAGCTTTCTCAGTTTAATTAGTCAGTCAGCGTCCCTTGAGTTTAGACCTACCCTTCTGGATCAAGTAGGGACTTCACAGAAGGAAGACCCGCAGTTAGCCGAGATCATGGACAAGTTGATTCGAGGCGAGATGTTAAGTCACCTCGCTATAGATGACAAGGGATGGCTAAGACGCGATGAGAGAAAGAAAGTTCTTGAGGAAGCGCATCGCTCTAAGTTGACTATACATCCGGGCAGAGATAAGATGTATAAAGATATGAAGCGCATTTTCTTTTGGCCTGGGATAAAGAAGGATGTGGCGGAGTTTGTCTCTAGATGTATCATTTGCCAGCAAGTTAAGGCCGAGTCGAAGAAGCCCGGTGGGCTATTGCATCCTCTAGACGTTCCACTATGGAAGTGGAAGAGTATTCCCATGAATTTTATCGATGGATTACCAAGGTCAAGGAAAGAGAATACGAGCATGTGGGTCATAGTAGGTAGACTTACGAAGAGTGCTCATTTCACTCCGGTAAAGAGCGAAAGGACTGCATTATAGCTAGCAACGGATTACTTTCAAGAAATAAGGAGGTTGCACGGGGTTCCCTCAAGTATAGTTAGTAACCGTGACTCAATCTTCACTAGCCAGTGTTGAGATAGTCTACGGGAAGTCATGGGCAAACGGCTGAATCTAAGGACGTCCTATCATTCACAGGCAGATGGTTCATTTCGTTCAAGCATGAGTTATAGAAAATTACGTTAGTAAGAGCAATTGGCAACGTGGATTGGTATTTTCAAGAAAAGTTCTGCTGCGTGGAATACTTTATAGTAAGTAAACGAGATCCAGGATTCACTAGTGAATTTTGGAGAGCTTGCATGAAACCATGAGGTCATAGTTATGTTTAAGCCAAGAATGATAGAAGAGTAAGTGAAAGAGGAAGACGAGAGGCGACAATGAAATGGGTTCCAACTCATATTGGGAAATAAGAGTTAAGAAGCCAAGAAATCATGAGGTAAAAGACGGTCAAAACATAGTGGAGTCAAGCTCAAGGAAACGTGACTTAGAAGACTGAAGGCTAGATACGCGCATCATATCTCTTTCTAAGAGTATATCCTTGATCCTTGTTTTCCGGTGGAACTTACTCGCATGTTATCTTTTACATATATCCTCTCGGTCCTGTTCTCGATCCCATTTCTGTTGTAAACTCCATAAGGGGGGTATGACTCATCGGTTGGTAATACATGTCAAGGTTTGAAGGGGTCCGTTAGGTTGACTAAACCTTTTGGGCTTTTATAGGATTGGGGTTGGGTAAGGAAGGGATTTCTTGTAATCCAAAAGGAGTATATCTTGCTTATCTTCCCGATCTCTTTGTAGCATATCTTTCTTTTGCTGTCCATGTTTGTCTTGCTTATCTTGTTATCATGTTAATCTTGTCATGAGAACCTTAGGTAGAAACCCTTTGGATGAAACATGTGTTTGAAACATGTTATGCTTGATGTTTGCAAGTGGTTGCAAGTGTTTGCAAGTGGTTACTCGTGGATGCATTATACACATTAGGCACTAGATCGGCTCACACACTCCTCATATTGCATATGCATGAGTGTTTACGCTTATTCATGGATGAAATTTTTGTGTTATCACATGGATGTTGCATATGGATGTATGTTATGTGCACGCATATAGATGTTATACATTATGTTAGGAATTGCATACATATGGATTCATTTCACTAACATAATTTGCATTGATGATATTTGCATAGATAAGTACATATACACACACCTTTGCATATGTTCATACAACATTTAGAATCTTGTAAGGACAATGGTTGCTTGTGGATGATGTTTTGAGTAGATGGATGTTGGATGGTAGGATATGTTCTTCCTAACTTAGAGATTTCGGGGAAGAAATCCTTTAAGGAGGGGAGAATGTAACAACCCGTATTTTCAATAACCTGTTATAACGTAAATCGAGGCAGAATTTAATTTATAAATCTGAATCAAGGGAAACGAGCTATGTCATTGCGTTCTTCTCGGAAAAATACGCGAAATAGAGTCCGAGTTTTCGAAAATCGGAGTCTGTATGACCCGATTAAGGCCCAATGAAGTTTTCAGAAAATTTCAAGTTCAAAACAGATTTCGAATTTCGGGTTCAAAATTCGAAAAACGGTCAGATTGGGCTAGGCGGGAAAATTCCCGCCAAAGCACCCAAGTCGACGGCCCTGTCGACTTGGGAGTCGACTTGGTTGGACCCAAGTCGACAGCCCTGTCGACTTGGCTGTCGACTTGGTTCAGCCGGGCAGTTTTGCCTGGTGCACCATTTTGGGGTTTTGGTTAGGTTTTAGGGCCAGATTCGGTTTTAAGGGCTGAGATTGGAATTAGGGTTTAATCCTAAGGTTGAAACTAATCCTAATCTCTATAAATAAGCCCCTAACCTAACCCTAAATCATCATTATTCATTCAAGTAACTAAACTATGGCAAAATCATTCCTCTCATGGCCTCCACTCTCTTCATAAAATTTCTAAGTTATTTCTATGAGAGATTTTCAATGCATACAAGTGTTTTCAAGCTTGTATGAGTGTCATTAGCTTGCATTCAAGTCAAGTTTCCATATTTACATCATAAAGCATGGGTTTTGATCATTTTGGCTCAAGGGTTTTTCTATTGGAGCTTGCATTTTGGGTTTATTTGATTGCATAAGAGCTTTGTCTCAATCTATATATATTTTTGTGTCTTCATAAGCATTGTAAGCCCTTTTCTACTTTCATATTTAAACTCTAAAGTTAATGAATGATGCAAGTTGTGTTTGATCATTATGATATGCAAGTTTATCATGTTATGTTATGCAAGTATGCCATGTTATGATATGCAAGTTTACCATGTTATGTTATACAAGTTTGCCATGTTATGATATGCAAGTTTATCATGTTATGATATGCAAGTTTGCTATGTTATGATATGCAAGTTTGCCATAGGATATGCAAGTTATGTTATGCAAGTTTGGGTTGATCATTTTGCTCATGTTATCATGTTATGCAAGCTTATCTTGGGTTTATGAACATAAAGCTTCAAGTTTTATGCTAAAGGTTGCATTTTGGCAACATGTAAGTTATCATATCCCTTATGATAACTTGCATGTGAGGCTAAATGCGAACTTATGGCCATTTCTACATGTCATTTATCACCATGTATCACCAATATGCTAAGTTTGGTTTTATGCATGCTTTTGAGGCCTAATGCAAGTATATGAACATATGTACATTTCATATGCCACCATGTTAAACTTGTGGCTTCAACACCTTTATGTCATGATTATGCCAAGTTCCCTCTTTCTATCCTTTATGCGCTATTGCGATATGTAAGCGATGGGTTTGCGTTTGGGGTTGGGTAAAACTTAAAAGACATAAAAACATAAGATTGAGAATTTACCTATTAAGTTAGGTCTACCCATTGGGAATTTACCTATTAAGTTAGGTCTACCCAAATGCTTGAAAACTTGTAATATGTTTTGGAAACATGATGGACATGACACTTAGAAAATATAAGTGTGACCAACTCGAGGTTGGGTTGAGTTTGTAGCGTAAAACTACCCGGAACCGACCGGCTTAACTAGTTGCTACAAACAATAGGACCCAATGTGAGAAGTTGGTCATGTTGTACCTTGAACCCGAGGTTAGACCAAGTTGTGGTGTAAAGCTACCCGGACCCGCCCGGCTTAACTAGTAACCACAACAAGGTCTAATGTGAGAGGTTAAGGCACATTAAATTAATTAATGCCTCATGATTAGGGTTAAGTCATGGTCCACTTAATACTTAACCAATTTGGACTTGGTGGATTAATCGGGGTTAAGTCGTGAACCCATCGTTACACTTAACCAAGTAAATCCATGATTAGTAAAAGGGTTAAACCGTGTTTAACCCACTAGAAAATCCTAGCAATGGGGGTCCACTCCAGCAGTAATCCCAAGTTTGTATCATTAAGACCCTAGGGACTAGGCTAGGGTGGGGGCACGATTACTGGACTTGAGGTAAGTGACCAAAAACGACGGCAGAGTGGTACGCCGATGTAGTTCCGGACGGACTATGGTCGTGCACGTAGTCCATATTTGGAGAAGTCAAGCATGGGTACCAGTAGATCTAAGACTGTGCACTTATGTTTATGGTGTCCAGGGGTTGACACCCTAGGGCTTGATACACCCGACGGGAGACCCGGCACAGTCCGACTACAATTATGTTTGGGCCGTATTGACACCAACACGTGACGAGTTAGGCTTATAGGGAGCCGATCGACTAGACCGTTTGGTTGGACCTCGTATTATGGTCACTTCATGTTATTGGACCTCGTATTAGGGTCACTTCATGTTATTGGGCCAAAGCTTGAGCCAAGGGATCAATACTTGTTTATTCAAGTCATGTTAGCTTGCTAGTACACCTGTGGTGCAAAAACCTTAAACCTGAGTATGCGATGACACCTTTATCTACCTTGTTAGTTAATCATCATGCTAGTATGTTGTTATCCTTATGTTCATCCCTGCTTCTCATACCAGTTAACTTTATCAGTTTACATTGATTGTAGTAGGGTTTACTCAGTCTTTTTGACTGACCTGTTTTTCTTTCGCCTCTTTTCTTCCGTTTCCCCCCCCCCCCCCAGGTTCTCAGGGTGGGAACGTTGGAGCTTAGCTTGGATTTCTGATCGCTTGCTTGTGGGATTTTAGCTCATGTACGGTCTTGACATGAAGCTAGCTATGGTTATCACTTATTTTGGGGATAGTACTTATGTATTTCAGTTTTTCAGTGATGCTGTTTTTATCTAGACTTGTGTATTTGGAAAGTTGACATTATGTTGTACCAGACTTGTTTTGAAATAGTTTGAAATCTTCCGCTGTTTTACTTATCTTATTTACTCTGTTTACATATATATACATATGTTCTTGTTCTGCCTTGATATATCATTATGCATGTTTACCTGATTCAAACGCCCCTCCAAAGTCAGAGTGCTTGCAAGAGACACCCTGGCGGAGGTGGGGTGTTACATACCTCTTCATGTGCAAGTAAATAGTTTTATCTTAACATCATACATAATAGTTTAATAATATCTTGCACCATTTTTGTATATTTTTTTTAATCTTATTATTCAATATGGAGATGCAACAAACGATGGAGAATTATTGAGTGGGTATAACAACATCGTTGTAAGAATAGTGCCAACGTTGGAATAAATTTAAAAGAAAATGAGGAAGATTAGTCCCATATCATGAGAGTTGAAAAAGGTTTCAAGGTACCTAAGCGGCTTTCTTATAAGTGTGTCAGGGCCTTGGGGCCCCCACATGTTTTTTTTGTTGTGAGGAAGGAGACCATGCATCTTACCACACACTCGCGTCGCCGTCGTCTGTCCGACCGCGCAACGTTGTGCATGAGTATAGGCTTGGGCTCGGGCCATTTTTTTTTTTTGGGACAAACAATGCAATAGGGGTTTTCAGCCCAATTTTACAAATTATGAGCAATGAAAATGGCGGGAGATGTGATCGTTTGGATTCGAACGGACACCGTCGTTTCACTGAATGGATGCGACCGTTCATTTGTTCATTGCTATAAAATTGAATCACAATCCAGTTTTTGACTCACTCTCGAATTTCTTTCCGCATCTTCTTCTTCTTGACCGCTCTGCCGTTTTCTTAAATACAGAAAACGAGTTCTGATTCCTGTAGGCTAAAACTCTACTCTCTTACCACTGCAGCCAAACTTTTCTAGATAGTGGATCGCCGTATCTATGTAATCACGCCGATTGAAGATAATCAAATTATATGTTCTGTTGTATCTTCAAACAGATTTGACAATACTCTTGCACTGATATGAGAGGGAAAATACTATTTTGGGATAGCGATCACCACATCGTGCCATAGAGACTAGTTCATCAACACGATAAACAACAACGAAGTTTCACCAACAGCCAAATATTTTAACACAAATTGAAGTTGTAAAAGAAGTAAAAATAACATATATAATAGTTGTGAATCATTTAACATTTGAAACTCATCGATATTCACCTTATACATCAACATGTGGAAAGGTACAAAATAAAAATTGTGGCATTTGATTCTGCAAAAGCATATACAACAGTAAAAACATGTTTTCTTCACAGAGGTGGTCAATAATTGAAAGAAATAATGCTCCGAATTTAACACATTCAGTAATGCACGTTTTAAACCAAACAGTTCATACTTCAAATTGTCAAAGAAACTGGACTATATTTTCTATGATCCATACAAAGTTAAGTAATAGAATAAAAATGAAAAATCTAAAAAAATTGATGTATGTGCATTTCAACATGAAATTAAGAGCAAAAAAATCAAAATACTGTGACATTGAAATCAATTGATCGATCTAGATTCTAGACTATATATTCCACGAAGAGGATCCACCGACAAAGCAGATTACCAAAGTTGAACCACCGTTATCGGACAACGATCTTTGGATGATCAATACAATGATGCAATAGCTAATGATGATGGTATATTTGATGGTGAATCGCGTAGACCAACTCAACCGTATTCAAGAAGAAGAGGTGCAAACTGCAATCTAACAGAAGAGATAGTGATTTAAATGTTGAATACGAACATCAACATAATTATGAAGACTACAATCCATATACTTCAAATAATCCACCAAGCTATGGACATTCTACTTATGACTGTACAGATAGTTACTCAAACTATGGAACAAATGAAACGTACATTGATATCTCGAGTGATCAAAATAGTCAAATGTATGTATACAACACAAAATGAAAAACCATTGCCGCTTGACAATATGATGAAGGCAATTATGAGCTCGGGACAAATGCGATATGGTTAACCACCACATAATGCAACACAAAATATTGAAGAAAACTGTGAAAGCAGTCCATATGTAGCTCCAAGAAATAGTTTGTGAATGTAATAATAATAGTGTTACATATTACTATCATATTTATGTACATTATATTTTGGTTAAGTTTGTCTCGGGTCCAAAATAGGTTTCAAAATACACAAAACTCCTTATCTTAAACTTTTTAAATTAGGTCCTATTTTTCGAAAATCATCAAAAAAAAATCATGAAAATTCAAAATTAAATTCAACACATAATAATCATTGTTTCATGCATTAAAACTACAAAAAATGAATATAAAAAAAGAAAAAGAAAAAACCCACCACGCTCGAGTATATTGCAGCAAGTAATGCAATTGTTGCTGATATTTCAGCAATATTTGCATCAACTACAAAACCATTGCTGAATTCTCAGCAATATATTGTAATAATTGTAGCTTTTGCAGCAATTTTCATTTCGTCTTCAATTAGTTCAGTTTTTCATCAAGTTTTAAACACTTTCTGGTATATCAGCAATAAACGAAATTATTGCTGATATATCAGCAAGTAATCATCAACTCAGCAATTGTATACAATAATTGCTGACATATCAGTAATAATTCAATATAATTGCTATTTTCCAAGTTTTTTTTTTTTGGATTACTCACCTGAATATTTGCAAATTTTTTTTTTTTTTTTTTAATACAGCCGCGCCAGAAAAATATGAAAAAACATATAACCCAAAAAATAGGGACCCGCTTTACCGCTTACATCAAATATTGAAAGAAGGATTTGCGGCTAATTTCCACTTCAATTTTTATACGAATTTGCAACATTTACCATTACTTTTTCATTAAAAAAAAAAAAAAAAAAAAAAAAAAAACTGATATTTAGGCCAAAATCAAAACAAAAGCTTAAATTTACAAAATTGACCAAAACCAATAAATTATTAAATGAACTAAACCAAGTTCTCAAACCTTGTCATATGCCTATTTTTATTTTGTAATAGTATGATGTTGCAGAATACCAGACAACTTGCTATGTTCTTCCAAATACGTATTCCGTATGTTAAGCCATAATAATAACCTATAAAATTAAAAAATCAAAACCTTGGCAACAAAATGCCTTTTCAACGGTCTGATGCACGTCTGTTACAACAGAGAGAAGCCTGATGAATAATTATGCCACTCAGATGCAAATATAAATTTATCCCCTGACAGGACAGTTAAATCATAATCCTAGCCACATCCCAGTAAAAACGTACATGTAAGCTTTGCTGCTATAAATAGGTTTTATTAATAGCCTATATAATATAGTACAGAAGTCCAACCTATATACTAACTTTTCAAATCAGCATACATATCACAACGTAAGAAAACCTACTAAACGTTGTCTTAAATTAGCACACATATCCCCGGATCATATGTCTTAAATTAGCAAAGAGAACCGAGCATGGTTCAGCAGGATTTGTTTTTATAGCCATCGGGGAGGTTATCAAGTATGAAGGGACCTAATTTTCCTAATCTGAACAAAGTGAGCAACTTCTTGGACACCATCAAGTTAGCTTCATCGGCCCCTGATACTTTTTGCTTTATCCTGAATGTTTTTCGAAGCATCGTTAACTGGGTATCAATCAGAGTTTCTAGTTCGCTCTCTTCTTCCAGATTGCCTTTGTGTTCCAAGAAAGCAACACACAGCGTCTTCTGCACGCCTTTGATGAGATCCTGCACCACCAAAATACATCACAGTTAATTTGCTAAACCTCTGATTTTGAAATTATTGATATTATACATGCATAAGCTAAGATTTATAGAATGAAAAATACATTTTTCTCGATAATGTAAAATTGGTAACAACTAACAAGCTTGATGAGATGATATGATTACATGTACCTCGACATAAGAAGCATCAGAGCTGTTTGGTCTCCTTCGGTTAGGAACTGTGTTTCTCAATGGATTTCCCTTGGTTTCTGTTGCAGTTCCTGCGATATTTTCTTCAACATATCGCTGCCAATGCAAGGGCGTTTTACGAGTGTTCAATATAGCAAGCAGGTATTTAGCAAGTCGTTCTTCACCTACTATTGAATCCTTTACAGACCCTACATTTGATTTGTTGCTTGACTAAGTTTGGAGAAGATATGTATGTGATATATAACTCTATGATTTGCAGACCTTGCCATGCTTTTAAAGTTTATACCCCTAATATAATTCTATAATACTTGTGTAAAAAAAATAGCGTAGTTAAAATTTGATTAGTGTTATATCTACTTAAATAATATTTAACTACCTTGTACAATTCCTCGGATAGCAATTCTTTTTCTGAAAGTTTATCTTTCTACAAAAAGGAACCAAAACAAGGACGCTTACACTTAATAACACAATTCACTTCATCACCGCCATCGTGCACAGAGACAGAGTGTCTGTCAACAACAGACATTTTCAGATGCAGATAGTGCAACATCCGTATTTGAAATCATTTCAACTACCGGCCATTCATATCCATATATACACTCATATCAGACATTTATCCCCTCCGCTGATAATTAATAAATTTAAGAAAGTAAATGGGAAATTATGATCCAATATAAAAAAAATTCAGTAACAACGCTAATTGATAAATTGTAAAAAGCAGATGGAAAATTATGACCCAATATAAATTCTCTTCAGTAACAATGCTAATATAAATACGAGAAATTAGAAAATACGATGATAAAGATCAATTGGGCAGCGAAAAATCATATTTATAAAAGCATAATATGAATTATTTCCTTGATAAAACAGTAAAAATCCATGTACTAGAGAACACAATCCCAACTACCACCTTGATAAACTCAGATGGATAATTACCGGATGCAAATGTATCATCTCTGTAACCACATCCGTTTTTAGGATATTTTTTCCGTTTTTCAATTACACATGCAAACAGATTTTAGATTTTTCCGGATAGCAACCAATAGCCCTAGAGATGACGAAAGTAAAATGCGCTAAAATTTTGGAGATAACAATAACAGTTAAAAGACTATATGCCTAGATTCTGTCAACCAGCTTGTGAAGGCAAATCGTTGAGGATATCAAAGTTCGGTGACCAAAATAGGTTACCTGTCTTTTTTATGACAACTTTCAAACTGCTTCTTGTACTTCCACTTTGAACCCAACCAAAAGCTATTCAATGTATACAATCTTCAACAAGTAAATGACCTTGTGTCAGTCATATTACATGTGCGTGGATAAATATCATTGAGAAAATGTATTTAATAATAAGAACTGAAGTCCCGTTTGCATATGCAGTAGTATAGCATTTTTCATTCAGCAACCGTTGGAACATAAACAAAACTTACAGCTAAAATGATTTAAAGATTGTTCCATTCAAAAAAAAAAAAAATCGTTGAACTAAAATAAAATGAAAACTCATATTTCGAATGAAGTACAGATTATTATTTTTATCTTGTGAAACAATGATATAAGAAATAAACATAATCTGAAGTAATTTGGAACTGCGTAAGTTTAAATAAATTAAAAAAAAACATACATATATAATAGAAAATGTTTAAATTTTAACACTAGAAAAGACATAAAAACAGATTCACATTTCAACGGATCTATTAAATAATAGTAAAGCAAGTGAACCTTATGCTTATTTATTAATTTTAGGGCTTTTCTCCTCTCTTCTTAATCCCTCCCGATATTTAAGTTTCAAATCCTGTAATTTACCATTATTGAAATTATTATAGTGTTTCTATTGGTCATCCCTTCTACCATTTTACATTTAAATACCAACATCGAATCATTCATATAATTATTTACAGATTTCACCCAAATTACATTTAAATTCATATGTTAAAACTAATTAGCTTACCTAAAATTTTAGGAAAAAATTGGCTAAAGTCCTTATTAAGTTTCAAAATAGCCAAAACATCATTGCCAAAAAAGATATGTAAATTAAGTCCCTAGAATTAAGTTAACTCATGATTGTATAAATTTATGCAATTATTCAGCGAATAGTTGTAGATATTTATGCAAGTATATCAAAAAATTGCAGAAATTTCTGCAATTATTCAATTAAAATTTGCAGAAATATTAGCAATTTTTCACGGAAAAATTGCAGATAATTATGCAACTTTTTGACATAAATGCATTAATGTCTGCAATTATTCACTAAATAATTACATAATATTGTGCAACTTTCAGTAACTAAATTCTAAGGACTTAATTTACATTTTTTTTTTTTTTTTGAGAGGGAGTTTTTGTGTATTAAGTTTGATTTTAAGGATCTGAGCCTAATATTCAATAAGTTTTCACAGTTTAAATGAATACAACTAACAAATATCTATTAGTTGATCTAATAAATTCTTTTTAAAAAATTACAATCGATGTGTGGAACATATTCATAATATTAACAAAAAGGTATAACCAAATTTTCGTCCAAGTCCATAGTTTAAAATTTTCACAATTATATAAAAATCATTAAAATGTTTTACTAATTTACTCCCTCATCATTTTACATTTAAATAGCACCATTTAATAGTTTTTACAATTATCTATAGGCTTCTCCGAAGTATCCTTATATCATTTTATGTTCAAATCCATATATATTTAAATTTACTAAGTGGTTGTAGATTTAAATTTTTAAAATAAATTTTATTATCATATTATCATCAGTTGATTCAATTATAAACAATAAAATTGAAAAGTTAATTTGTATATCACACTCCTGGCAAAAATGGTAAATTATTTTTCATTCAAGTCCATATAATTAAAAAATCCATATTATACACGAAATTATCTTTAGTTCTCTTTTCTACATTAAAATTCATAAAATTTCTTTATTTCTAAAATTAGTATTTTAATACAGAGAAATATATACACATAGTTCTTTCTGAAGTTAGTATTTCATTAGAAACAAATATATACACAATTTTTTTCCTGAAATTGTTATATCATTACAAGCATAATATTTTTTACTTTTCAAAATTCGTACGTTAAGTGAATTATTTGCCATCTATAAATTTTACTTTTGTGAAGAATTAAATTACAATTAGTGAAATTTGGTGCATGTTTGTCTTCTATAATGCTGAAAAATAATTAATATTTCCACTAAGAAAAAAGGTTACATTTTTAGCTATTTATATATGTAAATTACATAAATCAATGAACAAAAATAGACCATGATTGAAATATTTTTCTTTCATGTATTCTGAGGGAAATGTCAAATATTTCTCGAAACTTTTCATCACAAATTAAAATTAACGAGGTATGAAACAATGGATTAAAAGTCATTGTTTTACATAATTAAAACAACAGTGTGAATGGTAACATTCTACGTCTTATTTTCAATTAATATTTCTTTTAATAGCTGAATAAATTTAATTAATAATATCGATTAATTTACCTAATGAACTGGAAAAAAGACACGTATACGACACTTGTTACTAAAATGAAAAAAAAAAAATTCCATTAAAAAATCACGGAACAAATTAATAAAAAATAACCAACTTTAATGTATATTTTGTCTTAATATATTTCTTGTTAAATAGTAGAAAGGTATAAAAATTACAATCTCTCTCGATAATTCTAGAAATCTTCTCCCCACACCTTACTTCCTTTGCTTTTTATTTTTATTTTTGGGCCACATCCATGTACGTTGTCATTTTAAAATTATTCAAAATGCTATGATAATTACTTCCCTGATTTTACATTCATATGTGTAGATTTTATAATTTCTACGGTAATTTACAAAGATCTCAATAACTCATCCTTACTATTTTACATTTATTTAAATTCATATATTTAAATTAACTATATTGTATACATCATAAATTCAAGTAACTATTATTCAATAATTTATCTAATGGTTTCTAAGGGAATTTCAATTTCAATTATTATACGACTTTCGTACCAACAGAACGGTAAAATTAAAATTTCATCCAAATATTAAAAAAAACTATAAATCACTTAACAAAAATTATATACATAAATAAGAATAAAATGCTAATTGATATATGCTACATTGTATGATGAAATTTTATTTTTTAGCAATATTTACAGTATAAATACTATGATTTTACAAAATTACCATGTTTGCACGTGGGTTACACACTAGTGAAACTAGAAGTTAACTGTGTTTTTTGTTTGTAGTGTGGTAGCCAATAGAATTATTTTTTATGTCCCTCAAAGTTGAGCGTCCGATTTGAATTGGACGTCATCTTTTCTTTTTACACATTCATTTATAACAAAGCAAGTTTCCTTAGATACCGTAATCGTTTGGTAAAATATAAACACCAAACTTCTACAAGACCAAAGGCACACATACATATATATATATATATATATATATATATTTGTGTGTGTATATGTGTGTGTGTATATATATGAGAAGCGTTCCAGGGCACCCCTGTTTTGCAGCACCCCTACCCTACTGTGAGCTACACTAGTCTAAATCCAACAAGATTCTGTAGATGTTCAATCCACATATATATTAGCATCTATCCAAAATTTGAGCTCATTCCGACTTTCGTAGAATGATATATTTTATGTTTAAATTTAATGGTTCGAATAAATGTCTGAACGGTGAATAATTAAGCTAAATTTTTGAAAATGTTACGAATGTCGGAATGAGCTCAAATTTTGGATAGATGTTAATATATATGTGGATTGAACATCTACAAAATCTTGTTGGATTTGGATTAGTGTAGCTCACGGTAGGTTAGGGGTGCTAAAAGGGTGTTGCAAAACAAAGGTGTGTGTATGTATATATATATGTATATATATATATATGTATATATGTATATGTATATATATATGTATAAACATATTTGATTAACAAAAATAAAAAGAATAGTGTACAATTTAGGGTATCTTAATAGTTTTTCATTTCAATTCTCAACAAATTAAAACGCTGCAAAAAGAAATTAAAGGTACAACAAAACAAAACCAAAAGGAAATACATGAAAAACAAATGATAAAACATTCAAAAAAGGTTAATCAAGGAACAATTTTTCATGAAATAATCGATTCAAAAGTGCTAAATAACGATATACAGAATATAATTCAAAGGGACTTCACACTTCTATTTTTTAATTTATTTGAAAAAAAGGACAAACCGAAGTTATATATGAAAACAGATAACAAGTGGCTTTTAATAAAATAATCATTGTACATAAAAGGGCCAACCCCACAAGGTTCCCTAACTGATGTGTGTTGGGTGACAAAATGTCACGAGATTTAGCCCAGTAACAGCAAAAAGTACATAAAACTCTATGATTCACCTAACATATTAGTTGTGTGATCGGAACATCAACTCCATTGGACTGTAAAAGCGTAAAAGCAAAGCTTGATTCCATAGGTATCAAAAGAAGGCGAAAAATATATTTAAATCTCATAGATCCACTTCCTTTGACAGTGATAGTGATGGTTCTAAGTTCAATTCTTCTATTACGAGATTCCCTATCCAAGTAGAGCCGGCTTCCTCTCTCTTAAGCATAGTCTATGCAAAGGAATTCTTCTTATTATATATTAATAATGGGTGATACAGTTTGGCTATTAGGAATACTAAAATTTAAAATCAACAATCTGTCAACATACATACATGCATGCAAGCATGTACAAATACATGCATATATACGAGCATGTGTGTGTTTCGGTATGTGTTTATGTCATATTTTTATCAGTGGGAAAATAATATTAGTCTTGCATATTACTATAAATGCTGACAGCGACACATTTACAGGCTTTAAATTCTCCAAAAATTACACTACAATTGCTGAAATTTAATATTTTATCAAAACTAGTTTCTACATTGAATATAACTTGATTGGTTTCTCACGCTTTATTGATGGGCACATGGTGGTTGGTGGATTATGATTAGTTGCCAAAATTTGAGGTGAATATCATAACTCACAGGTAAAACTCAAATGTGAATCTCTGTTGAAATGTTTGATTAACCGACGACGGACTGTTACCCCTACATTCATATATGATATTGTTCCTATCCCATCCCCTCACATAAGCATGTTTATTGAAAAATGAGCGATATGAAATAAATTGTACCTGTTAAAGCAAGCTTTAATCCAGTTTCTATATCTGGAATGCTAGGTACCAGTATCCCTGGGGTATCCAAAACATATATGCTAGGTTTGTTTGCAATCTGCGTATATCACCTTTAGCTTAATTATTTCATCATAAATAAAAATTAAATTAATTATCTGAATAACATAGAGGTAATTATCCGATGAAGATAATAATAATCACAATTTGGCAAGAGTTGGCTCGACACACAGATTCAAATTCAAAAGTTGCGATTTTGCAGGGATAATTTTTAAATGAACTACAACCAATCCTGAATTGAAGGCTAGAAATTTTGAATCAAATACAAATGAAAATGAAGAGGGAAATAATGGAAAAAAATGACTGTTAATCAATACCTATCCATATGCATGATTATTTAGATAACCAAATTATATATCTTGTCAATTTTATTGACTAAAGTTAACCCAGCACCAGGCGTGAAAGACATCCACTAACTTTTTCAAGACCTGCATTTAATCTCAACAGCAATTTTATTACGTTTCAGTTACCCTTTTTAAGTTACTAAATTGTTATTGAGAACATGAACAGGCTAACAGCTAAGTCGTGTTTAAAATTACTTGGATGTAGTAGGCTGATCGCAATACCATATAGTACATATTTATGTACACCAACCTTGAATTCAACATAATATTAAAAATGAACATAAGACTTAATATACAAGGTTTAAATTAAATTACTTGGAAGTAGTAGGAGGATCACGATACTATATAGTACATAATTGTGCACACGAAGCTTGAATTCAACATGCTACTAAAAATGAACATAAGAATCAAGAAACAAGGTTTAAATTAAAGATATCAGCAAGCCATAGCAAAGTATATTAGGAAATATACAGGTAATCTTATAGAATAATTTCAACTGCTGCATTTTAATTGTCACAAATATCTTGTAACTGCACCAGTGGATAATCCGACCGCTCCTGATGACTTTCTGTTTGTGATTTAGATTATAGCTTGGACATATGTAGTTCACGTCAGGGTTTAGTTCAGAGAGAGAAAAACACACATTTTCTCGAAAGGTTCACAGCAAACGTAAGAACTAATGCATTCTCAGTTACCAGCAAAAATTGACATCTGTTTGTTTGGCTTTAATCCCGACAAACTGGCAATCAAGGTCTCTAAAATGGGACTCATAGTAAAATTTAAATTCAAACTGAACTTAAATTATGACTAGTTCTATAACACCATGTTATCCAAGACCGGAAGCACAACCCTATAGATGTTGCAGTCATATCTAATGCCGGCTTTCGATTATAAAAAACCGGATGTTAATAAACAACATAAAAAAATACGGGAGTATGAAAAACTTTACAAAACAATCATTAACCATCATTGCATACATACACCACATTCGTATAATCGGTTATTCCATTCAGAGAAAATATAAATTGTTACAAAATATACTCTGAAAGCAACATATGACGATGCCCCTCGGTTGATCAGAGTCCAAATATATAAGCAATTACAACTTTGCCAATACGTACATCAAAACAAAAAAAAGGCGGCGCTCCTAATAGTTATAGCCACATGCTCGCCTCCAAAAGCTTATTTGACGGCGCACCTGAAAGATTCTAACTCTCAACCTACTCAAATAAGCATCCGAGAGTTAATATGGAAAGCAAAAACTTCGGATCAATCAGCAGACTGATGTGAATAATAATCAATTATTCTTAATATATAGATATCTAGCGGAACCATGCCGTATTGCAGAACGGGTTTTCCCCTTGTTAGTATCAAGCTACCTCCGGAACAACCCCGAAACACCTACACTAATGAAACTACAATAACATAAATGACTTTATAAATGTGCAAAATGTAACACAATAAATTCCCCATCCTCGTTATTTCAAATTTTCCATTTTAACAGTTTCTAATGATTTCCCATAATTTTCATTTTTTTAATTCGATTTCCCTTCCATGTTTCGCAAGAAACCCCCTAATAGCATTCAAAATTGAAAGACCTCACATATTGCATGAAGCAATGGGTCTAGATGTCTTTTCCTTTGGTATCTGCAGTGCGCAACACAAGGTAAGCCCTTGTCAGGCAACGGAACGTCCATTCTTATTCATTTAACTTCCGTACTACGCGAAGCAACGGAGTCAGTTTCTTATTTCAATTTCCAAACTGCATGAAGCAACAGAATTCCTCATTTCGATCCCCCTCTCATGCTTCGTAATGTTACCCCTCACTAACAACGGGATCGAAGGCTTATTCTTTTAGTTAATTGGCTCCCCTCAACTCCTTTCCCCAATTGGTACCCCAAATGTCTAACTGGTTCCCTTAATTTATTTCACTCACAGGTACCTCGGATGTTCACACAAATGCAAATGTCGTGCCCACGGTTACCCACCAAATAACATGTACAACTTTCAATGGTATCCTACCAAATTCATTAAACATTTATCTTCTTCAATGGTATCCTACCAAATTCATTAAACATTTATCTTCCAAAGGTTACCCCTTGCGGTTCAATAAGACAAAGTCTTTTACTCTGAAGGCAAACCTCTCTGGCATCATTCATTACTCATCTTTGAAAAGCAACCTCTTTCGGCTTCATTAAACAAACAATCATTCGCTCCGGAGGCAATCCCTCCGGCATCATACAGTTCCCTCGAAATGTACTCCTTCCATAGTAGTTAAGGCGCTAAGGCGCATGGCTTGAGCCCGAGGCTTTTTTGTGCGACGTTTTAAAAAAAGGCGCACCATAAATATTAAAAAAAAACACCTGCAACATATCGAAAGGTGAAAATTTGAAATCGAAGTTCAAAAAAAAAAACCTAAAATCACGAAGAAAATCAAATTCCGAGATCGAGTCACATAAAAAAAACTAAAATCGAGCTTCGATTTCGGTAGAGATAGAGGCTGAGGGTTTTAGGATTCGTTTTTTTGTTCAATGTCGATGTCGATGTCGACTTCGCTCAAATGGGTTGAAAACCCTAGGCGCGCTTTTCTGCGCCTGGAGCCTCGCAAAAAGGCTCCAAAAGCGCGCGTGTTTCGTGCGCCTCCGTTAGAGGAGGCGGCTCGACCAGTTGGAAGGCGCAGGCCTTGCGCCTGTGCCTTAGGCGCGCGCCTTAACTACTATGACTCCTTTGGATTCATGCAATCAAGCAATCACTCAAAACTTGACATCAAAACCATGACGGCAGGGTATAGAGGTAGAAACCTCTAACTCCCTTATACCAACATAAAATGAAGTTCCTCTCGTTGCCATTGTCGATGCCGACAGCCATTTAGGCGAAGCCTCAAAATATTTATTAAAAGATTTACTTTTGGCCCGTTGACCACGTCCAAGGAAATAAGTTTCGAAAACAAGTTTATAAAGGCATGTCATCATAGGTAATGGCTTCAAGAGTTTTGGACTCCCTTTCGGTTCCCCCAAAAGGTGTGAAGTCCTTTATACAAAACCGTTCTTTCTTATAAAAGACCCTCTTTTGTCCCTGCCAAAAAGGTGGAAGCGAAATCCTCTCGAGGAGTAGTTAACTTTCAAAATGTGTAAGTATCAATACCAAAGCTCATCCGGAAGGTAAGAGGCGGATATCTAAATATTTCCTATACCATGCATATGATATTCCAAGTATTCAACCTACCAAAGGGTGGCTTCTACAAGTATCAAAACGTTACTTCCGAAAAAACAGTGGCACTGACAGTAAATACAGATAACGTTGACTTACTTTCTTATAAGAGGATTTTCTTTTAAAGGACAAACTTTGGAAAAAAATTGGTGAAAAGTATGGGAGGTTTCAAAATTAGGGAGAATGACACATTTACACTAGAGGTGAAATTCAGGGGGCCTACTAACCTTTTTTGATTTACACTATCATTTGGCATTCTAACTAAATTTTAAACTTTCCATACTTTTCACCAAATTTTTCATTAAGTTTGTCCTCCCTATTTTCCACTTCTTATAAAGTGTTACTTTATACTTACTCCATCATATTTGTCAAATTTTCATTGGCTTATAAATTAAAATACTGACGGTATACAGTAATTTTACAATGCTTTTTGTACCATCCATGTATGAAATATTTATAGGGATATTTTAATCATTTTAATTAACATGCAAGTTTTCCCAAAGCACCTCGAACTTAGAAAATTAATAACTAATTCATACAACCATGAAAACTTATGGAATTCGAAATCCATCTCCTAAATCATATAACAATCATACCAAAATTCCATGACGTTCGGAGATTTCTAACTATATGTTTTACCTTAAAACCATGGTTTAAGAACTCGGTTTCGGTCTCGGTTTCGTTCAGTTGAATTTTTACTAGTTTCGATATGTTTCGGCAATTTTGAAAGTTTCGATTTCGTTCCAAATTAACTAAAATTTCTAAATAACCTGGATTAATTCATATTTTACCCTAAATTAGTAGACCTCAAATTTAACTTAAATTAAACCTCAGCGACTTAAATTCTACACCACTAGTCCAATATAGCCCATAAATAAATAAATTTAGCAAGCCCAACCAGCCACAAAACAAACATTTAAATCTCAACTCCTTGCACATATTATCTAAAAGTTTGGCACACATAACAAAGCATGCTATTCAGTCTTAGAAGCTACAGAAGCTTAATCTTCCTTTCCCACTCTCAAATTAGGGTTAGAAATTTCGTGCGGCTAAGAGATTGAATCTCGATCTATGAAGAAAAATTAAAATTCTGAAATTACCGAAGAGTTGGTTACATAGTGAAATTTGAACTCGGTTTATATTAAGAGATCCAAACTGACAAATTAATTATTGTGCGGTAGAATTGTTTTTATTTTTTTGAATTTGATTTCTGATGTTCCGTTCTCCTAATTTATTCTCTCCTTCATTCTGCAATTGTCTAGAAGACAGCTGAAGCTTTGGCCGAGAGTGGGATTTTAGCCCAATTCTGTTTCGGTTCAGCTGAAACTGAGTCAAGGCAGCCGAAATCCCGGTGTACCGAATGAAACCTCACACCATGCTTAAAACCTAGCCATTTTCATGTATATAAATCATATAAACATGTCAAATATAGTTATTGATTAACCATCATGAACAAATATCATTTTCGGTTATTTACCCAATTACCGAAACACAAAAATAAGAATATTATTTACCTTGATTAATTGATTCAGTGAAATTTGTTGTTGATGTTTCCAAGCTTTAATCCTAGTTTTTTCTTTGTTTTTCTTCTTTCCTAGCCTTAATGGCGGGCCACCTTAGGTTTTTTATTTTTAAAAAGTGAATGAAGGTGAAACAAAACGTGGTAGGATACGAGAATATATATGGGTCGAAAGTTTACCATTTTGCCCCTCTCTTATATCCTTCCCTAAGCATTATTGGATTTGTTTACAAGGCCAACCTACTAGTACTAGTTAATTCATTTAACACAAATCTCATTTACCCATTCATCACATTATTCTCATTTAATTTAACCAATTAAACTCATGAATAATGTTATCTAAATTCAGGGGCATTACAAGTTCCTGTTGATATATGTTTCAAGTGTCCATCCATATATTTGTATGTTGAATGTTTTGTTGTAAGTAATCAAATGACAGTAAATTATGTGAAAGCATAAATTCATCTTCTCGTGGTATTTTTGTTTTTTGAAATAGATTTTAACACTTTGAACATTTTGAACCAAAAGTTGAATGCCTGTTTTGCTTGTAATTTTCAATTTTGGATTTTCATACGTTAAAATGCATTGGATTTTCAAAAAGATCAATTCGAAAAATGGTTATACCATACAAAACTAAAAACGATTTTTTCCCCGTTGTTTGACTTTATCTTCTTTTTTCCCCTCTTCACGTCATCCACTTCTTTCCACGCCCTCCACTCCATCCTCTACCATCATTTTATTCCATGCTTTTTTGATACATAATGAAAATGCAAAACTCAAAATTTCATTTTCAAGCCAAACAGGCCCTTAACTTTTGTTTTGTTTTGGAAGCTTTATATTTTGTATTATAGACCCGAATGAATATCTTAGTATTTACAATTTTCAGCATATACTGAATGAATTTTCTCAGACAACGATTTTAAATGGGTTTGAATTGGAATTTTAGAGCTAAATCATAATCAGACATTTAATTTGACACAAGATTTAAATTGTACAATTCATAGTTATTAATGGCGCACGGCGCAAAAAGGCGAAACATCAGTCCGGAGCCTTGGCGCGCGGCGCGGCAAATGGCGCGCGCCTTTCTGATTTACGGCGCACTTTTGTTTTTTAATTTAACATATAATAAAAAAAAATAAAAATCCGGTATTTTTTGCTAAAACATGTGCAATCAAAGTTTCTACTATTTTGCAAAAAGAAACATCATCATATTTGAGATCATTAGCATAAAATTTCAAGCGTCATAGGTTTCAAAATCCAATATAATAATACATATTACTAATAAACTAGAAATTTGAATCCGATTCAACAATCATATTTTCAAAATCCATCAGAACCTACAAAATAAATAAAACAAAATACAAAACGTTAGCAAACACAATAATATGATCAACATTAATCTTGTGTGAACTGCAAAAAATGAAAAAATAAACAAAAACAAGCAAAAAACAAAAAAATAAACAAAAGGCGCGCCATTTTGCGCCGTGCGCCTTTTTTGCGCCGCGCGCCTTTTGCGCCATTTCGTGCGCCTTCTCATATTCGCCGCGCCATAAGCCAAAATGGCGCAGATGCTGCGCCGCGCCGCGCCGTGCGCCATGGCGCGCCATTGATAACTATGGTACAATTTCAAGATATTTGAAAATAATGTTGGATATAAATGCACAAATAATGCAATTGAATTGACACCTTATTTATTAGCATTTTGTTGGTGTAGTCGAAGTAAATTAGTTTTCAATAAATTGTTATATTGTTTTCCTGTGGAAGGTGGACCACAGAATTAAAAAAATAATATAATCAAATACATGGGAACACAACAATTGCTTGAGCAGTCAAGTTGCTAACTTTTAACTAGGGCTATCAATGGATACCCGAAAAATCTGAGATCCGTCCGCACCCATATCCGAAAAACAGATAAATATCTGATATCCAAAATGCGGATACGAATACATAGATATCCGCATCCAAAAATTATCCGTCCGAAATTATTTAACATTATGTTCAAAATTATATGTATTTTAGTACAATGAATGAGATTTGTTTATTGTTTTACTAAGTCGAAGGATTATATTATATGCACTATATGCTTATTAGCTACTCAAATCTATTAAATTTCATCATATATGTTTATTTTTAACACTTTTGTGATCAATAGAATTGAAAAACAATTATGTTAAACTAAACATTTTCATTTATAATTTTTGATTTATCGATCGTTGGCAGATAGGATAATTATCCAATATTCATCCGTATCCGCAGATACAGATATCTGATATCCAAATATGATTTCGGATACGAATATGGATATAGCACTATCTGTATCCGAAAATATCTGTTGACAGCCCTACTTTTAGCAACCCAATTGACATTTTTCTCATTGTTAAATGGGTTTTACCAATTGCATTGTTGATTTTTAACGGGTGGTGACATGTTATTTCATCATCCAATGGGAACTCTTTTGGCAACTGATCTGCGGATGCAATTGTTCTAAGCTCTTGTAATGGTGGATGTGAGCTACAAATTCTGCTTTACTAATAATCGTTACTTCTTCATTAATTTGTAAAAAAAATTCTCTAACATTTACGACTGAATTTTATTAAATAGCGGAACATAGTTTGCTTTGTATGTAAGTTACTTTCAGAATTTTGATTGAAGATCAAAATTGATATACATACGTATACACAAGACAAGATGTACTTTTACACATAATTTTTCGAATTGGTACTTGATTATTGTGAAATAACTTAATAAATAAACAAACGAACAATTATATTTTGTAAATCAAAAATATGCTTAATAACACTCCCACTCACTTCTATTAGCATATAAGATCTACAAATGCAAACATTTTTACTGTTCGTTGGATGTGCATTCACATTTGCACGTACATGCATGATGCATTCGTTTAGGAACCAAGTCTGCAAAACATACCTTCAGATTGTTCTAGTTTCTTTTAACAGAATGAGACAGTCAGTTTCATATTCAGTACTTAAAATTAACCGTACTACAATTCCAACAAGATGAGGAATTCCTATAAGACAAATCTAAGAGATTTTTAATCCCCCCCCCCCCCCCCCTCCAAACCAATTAACACGAGATTTATTAATCAAGTTAAATATGCAACACAATAATAAAAAACAACAGATAGGAAAATATAAGGGTAACAAATTAGAGCCCTATGCAAGCCAGTAACCAGTCCAATATAATAGAAGTATTGATGTGAAATAACAAGACCTTAAATCCAGCAATATCTTGTGTAACGCCTGGCAAAGGTCCAACAGTAGCTCGTTTCATCTTCTGCTGTACTGTGGATAGAAATCATAAAGTTCGAATCATTCACTAAAGTCGAAATAATAAACAATACGAGTTGAATCACTTGATAATATAACTCATATATGAACTGTTATTACCAGGGAATCGAGAAGTAGCAATTTGGTGAATAGAATTAATAAGAGCCGACTTGCCCACATTTGGAACACCAACAACCATAACAAGAAGCGTGGGTTCCCTAGATATCACTTCTTTCATTTTTACCTCCACTAATGAAAGTAGCTGTTCGCGTTGATTTACAATATCATAATTCGCAAGTCATTTTATATACATTTACAATGAATGAAACAAATATGCCAATTATCCAAATACACGATATTATACCTGGTTTACTGAACTTTTGCTATGCGCACTGATCGGAAGGCAGGTTTGACTACATGAATCAAAATGCTTAACCCAATGCTGCAAGTATCAGGTAAACCTTTCTAATCAAGATTTCACAATATCCAAGCTAAGTTAAAACAAAAAACCAGAACAATATGCGACAGTTGATCGATTACCTGCATAATATTAGAATTTGCAAGATCCTTCTTATTAAGAGCAATAACCCGCCTTTTAGAGGATATCACTTGTTGGAGATCTTCGTTAGCAGAAGAACACGGAATCTGCACTCAGATTCTTTGATTGCATCAGTGTTAGTCAACAGAGTGGTATAAGTAAACACAAAAAAGGACTCAAAATTTGAAATTACACGAGCATCGCGAACTTCAATGACAAGATCAGCGAGCTTGAGACGTCCACGGATGGCACGGGTGGCAGCAGCCATGTGGCCAGGAAACCAATTTACTACTCCACCTCCGGCATTGAATCCCATTTCTGCTACCTTCTTCCCTAGCCATGACGAATAATTAATGGCCATTTATTTTTCCTGGGAAGTTATTTGTTGAAAGATCAAAAATGGGTTTAGGGCTTTGGGAGATGGCTATTCTATTTCAACCAAAAAAATGCCGAGCAACCCCATTTTATTCAAAAAACACCAGGACGAAATTACCCATTATCTGCTACTTTTTTTTTTTTTTTTCCAGTTTTCTACACATCTCGTAGTAGCCTACGTGGTTTCTTAGTGTAACTCGTAATAGTCCTACGTGGTTTCTTAGTGTAACCCGTAGAGCAACTACGTGCTACTATAAGGAACCACGTAGGGCTACTACGAGATACACAGTAAAACCACGCAGTCACCTTACGTGAAAGGGTATTTTTGACTTTTTCAAAATTAGCTGGGACTACTTAGCAAAGTTGGGGTTATATTGATTTTTTTAACTTTTGGGGGGCTACTCAGCACATTGCTGGTTGGAATAGAATTTACCTTGGGAAAGAGTAAGTATTGATTTTACACGTGATTTGAATTGATTTGAAAGGATAAACATGTGTTATATACACTTATGAAAGTTAGGCATCCTTCAATGCTTTGGCATATAGTAAAACGAGTGTTACGGCACATGCTTCGCATAGGGGTGGGCATAAACCGTACCGCAATGACGGTACGGAAAACTGCACCAGATTCTCTCTTTAAAGCTAACAACCCAAACCGAACCGACCCGCAACGATACGGTTTAGTTGCTGTTTGAATTGTTACCAAACCATATTAAACTGAACCACATAGCAACACCGGTAATGT
This sequence comes from Allium sativum, assembly GCA_030737875.1. NCBI lineage: Eukaryota > Viridiplantae > Streptophyta > Magnoliopsida > Asparagales > Amaryllidaceae > Allium > Allium sativum. Next base: position 558,767,284 of record CM060920.1, on the reverse strand, counting down.
TACGATAAAAATTTAACAAATTTATATCTAATGTTTTATTTTAATATTATATATATATATATATTCTATTTTCAGCGTATGTTGTAGTTATATCAATTCAAGATAACATTATGCGTTTTATTCTTCAGGTGACACAACGTCATACAATCATAAATTGATTGCTAATGGATGTAATTCTCTTATTTCATATTCAATACGGGTTCAAACCGGACCGAACCAAAACCAGACCGTATTACATCGGAACCGAACCGAAACCGAACCGTTTGAATGGTTAGTATAATGGTTTGTATTTTTGATTAACCGTTTGATGAGGTGTGGAAGCGATTTGAGCTCCAAACCACACCGAACCGAACCGCGCTCACCCCTAGCTTCACACGTGAGTTGTTTGTTTACGAATCTTATATGAAAAATGAATTTGTATATAAAAATTATATCTTAGATCCTATTTTAAAATGATATTAAGATGTCTAAATATTTACATATGAATGATTTGAAGTTTTAAATATATTTTATTTGTAAAATCTTATTTTTAAGCGATATTGTGATCTATTAACAATATTTGTAGATTGACATTTTGTATTGACAATGAATTTATTTATAAGAAGCTATATTTTAGTAATCTTTATTAACAGTTGTAATAATTTTGATGTCAAACTATTTTGGTATTAATGTAAACTGCCGATAATGTCCTTAGATGTTATTAAGCTTAATAATCCTACAATCTAGGATCTACTGAATAAATTTCGTTTCCTAATTCAAAATGACCACAATAGATATTATTCTATCATAATTTCACTTATAATTAGGATTTAACACACAAACTTATTTAAAGAATCAATTTTTTATTGATTAATAATAGAAATGAAAATGCTTCTCTATATGGATAAATAAATCTCAATGCCTCTTAACAATAAAATCTTAATCTAATATTCAAACTTCTTTGCAAATTCAAACTATCTCCATCTTCCTTAAAATTAGAATGTAACCAACCAACATTGCATAAAAAAATAAACATCATTTATTAATTATGAGTATAAATAAAATTCAAACTAATAAAAAATAAACTTCACTATGCGGTACAAAAAATATCTTCCAATGATATGATCAAGAATGATGTGGATTAAAAGAAAATTATATGAAGAGATTATGATATGTTTATATCGATACGCTGGTTGTCCTCACAATTTGGTCTACTAAAGAAATACTAGGATCGAACCGACACAACATTTCTTAATACCAGCGCTACGACACGTGCTTTGTACATGAGCTTTTCGTATGTTTAAACAAGATACATTTCTAAATTATTTTATTTGTTAGATTTTGTTTATGTGAAACATTAGGATCTTGTAATATTTGTGTATGAGCATTTTGAATTGGTAAATGAGGTTTATTTGTTACGTCAAGCCATTTTTTCATGTTGGAACTCATGTATATAAACAAAACTTATATTTCTAAATTGTGCTAGTTTGAATATTTATTTTTATTATTAATTTATATAAAACAAATTTTTAAATAAGTTCATTTGTCAGATTCTAACTTTTTTTGTTATTAAAATTTGGCAATTATTTACGAGGGGTGTTCTGAATTTGTAAAGAAGTTTAATGGTTAGATCCTACTTTTAATGAATGGTGAGAATAGCTAAACTCAATGTAGAGGCATTTTTGATAGTTCAAATTAATACAAAAAATGTAACACTAAAGTTATTATAACTTTAGGTAAAGATAAATATAATAACATATAATGTAAAATACCTATAACTAGCCATCGGTAATGTAATATCTTATACTTTTCTAAGGTTAAATTTTGATAAAAATTGAAACTCAAACTTATTCAAGCACAAAGAATGTACCTTCAAATAATGAGCACGAGCAAAATCAGAGTATTATAAAACTAATTCACAGTAGAAACAAGATAAGGTAGTAAGTATCGATTAAAGCAACTATCTTAAAAGCAAATCGCCACATCAGTATCGAGCACGAGAGAACAAGAATAAAAAAACAAACTTGAATACTTGCAAAGACCTGTCTTTCCCAAGATAAACCTTAGAGCTTTTATGAGGAGGAAGGTCAAAACAAGTCCTGGTGTATAGAAGATGTATAACAAGGTCTACAATACACTAGTGCATCATGTTTGGTTTCACCCAAATTATATGTCTAAAGAGGCTAATGATTCTAAGCTAACCTTGCAAAGATTTACGCATGACTATTAAGTACTACACCCAAGGTAGCATTTCCCAAATATAACAATATCGTAATCTAATAAGATGGAACTTTTACGCATTAGTGTGAAGCCTTCAATCCACCATTTGAACAAATACCAATGTTAAGAAGTGGGTTTTCTAACTACTCAATACCTTATAAATAAAGGAGGTGGGTTATTTCTATATAGCCACTTATGATCTCATTAATAATATAACATAAAGGCGGATTTGTTGGTCATTTAATACCTTATTAGGTGGTTTACTACTCACTAATGTAAATTAAAGGACACTATCTACTAAGTCCTACTAATTCAAGGCTTCCGTCACTCACGCATATCCCAACCCATATAAGGCGGGAGATAGTAAGCAGTCACTTACTACCTCATGATGGTAGATGACTAACCATCATTTATAACCTTTCTATGACACCACACGTCCGATAATGTCACTATTTAACAGAATTCATTAAGTTCCGTGAAGCATATAGGTAAACAGAAACAGAAACATCACAAGACAGATATAAAATAACAGTGGGTATTAAACCTGAATTTATTTAGCAGAAGTAGTCTCAAAACCAGTTGCAAAATGAGTCTGAATTACTGAAACCAGCTACATCAAACTAAAACATCTGTCTTGCACTAAAAACCATCAGAGTACATAAATATAAAATAAGTCCCCAAAAATAGCCATAACAGAGTAGACAAGTAGTAAAAGCAGTACATCGAAGCAGATCCAAATCCAAGCAGAAACAAAAGAGAGAGTCCTAATCAAGCCTAAGCATTCCCACCCTGAGAACTTAAGGGGAAAGGAAGAGAGAGAAAAGGAAACGAAACGGGTCATACATAAAGTCCGGCGAGTCCAGTGATTTTTAGCATATAAATAAGTAAAAGCATCATGCAGGCATATAAACTGGATGAGAGATAGCGGTATCATATAACAGGTATAAACAAACTGAGCATGATAAACAGAATGAACAGAATAGGTTACGCTTCTCAAATACTTTTCTCTGCACCAATACTAGTATAACAGATATGATCCCAAAATACTTTTCTCTGCGCCAATACTAGTATAACAGATATGATCCCAACAGAAACATAATGATAGACTTAGGTGTACTTCTAGTAACGGGTTTTACCCCAACAATAATAACAGGTACCCAAACAGAAATAATGGGTGTTACCCCAACCAGAAACTACGGGAACCTAAACAGGCAGGACTAGATGTACCCGAATTACTACCCCCAATCGATCGACTCCCTATCCCGTAAATACCCTATGTCGGCTCCACAGTAGGATGTATCACTTCCTAAAGTGGCAACCCCCAGAATGACACAGACCAACTTACTAGTGTTATAGAGGCTTATTTTCCCAAGCAAGTCGGACCCCTGCACGCACATAACTCAGTTGGAATGCGCTATCAAAACACCTCCACCCAAATGAACCTCTTATAATCAGTTCAATAAGCATTGTCTGGCTCCTACCTAGTGCGGGGTCCCTCTTTGATATCAGAATGGGTTATTGATTGATACAGATCCTACACAACCGATGACACAAGCCACCCGCTAAGCTTGTATCCCCAACTACTAGGATTTTGACAGGTTATGCCTAACAGATTAATAAGCCCGCATAACCCCAACAGATAAAACAGTTTAAGTTTAACGGGTTCGTATAACCCCCTACAGATTTAATAGATTTACTTAACCTCCAATGATTCAAACTAGTTTACTTAACCCCTACTATTTAACAGGTTCATATAACCCCTACAGATTTAAACAAGTTAAGTATTACAGGTTAACAGGTTCATATAACCCCCACAGATCTAAACAGACTTCACAAGTTGTTTACGGTTTCATTACATGTCCCGCTTAATCTATAAATTAAGCCTATAGATTTACATGCCCCAACCCTTAAGTCATAACTCACAGTATAAGATATGCCCCCAAATTTTAGTCTTACATCACTGTATAGGTTATGCCTCTAAATACCAGTCATGATTCATAATACAAGATATTTCCCAATTTATCTTTCCCAACCATTCCCAATTTCGTTCGTTCGCATATTTCAACGATAGGCCTAGGCTCGAAGGTAGCTTAGGCTATACAAATAAAAAGGGAAAGAGGGATAGAAGAGAACAAAAATAGGCATAATAACAGAATAGGTATATGATAACAGAAATAGGCATATCAGAAATAGGTATGTAAGGAATGAACAGTAGATCAGGTGTACAGAGGAATACATGTGATAGCAGATCTGTTTAGGTATGAATCAAATTCTTAGCAGGCATAGGTTTATATCCAAATTTATAAACATGTTAGGATTACTTGTTAAATATTTATATCTAAAAACAACATGACCTCACAAAGACTAGATCTAAAGAACAGAGAATAATTAGGCTGAAGCTGTAGAAGAAATTCTTATATACGAATAGTTTGTTGTTGAAGAGAATAAGCTAATTCAATCTAAGTTGGGGCAACATCTCGTTGTCTATATTGTTTTGATGTGCAAAAACAATAAAAATGAGGTCCTGTATATAGCCTAAAGCCAACTAACCTAGCCTAGAAAAACGTTCACGTCTAGGAGAAAGAATTCGCCCGGATCTACATTGGGTCAACCCACCCCCTGGGTCGACCCACCCCCAGGGTCACCCATGAGTCGACCCAGCTGGGTCTTGGGTCGACCCCTAATGGGTCGATTCCCTCCAGATTTTCCCCGCATTGTCGTTTGAATTTTTTGAATATTCTGACTTGATTTGTATATATATATAATTCTCATATATGTATACAAACTTCTAAGCTTAATAACTTTCTCATACGATGTTCGTTTTACACAAAATCGAAGTCTATCTTAAGTAGAATTCTGAGATGAACGCAATGGTGCAGTCCATTTTACTTAATTCCTAATAATTAAGTATTCTTTAGTTTATCATTATAGCGTTCTTTAAAATTACGGGGTGTTACACTTTCCCGTAGCGAAGCCCTGTGTTATATCTACTGACCATGTTGGATTATCCCTAAGTCACTTAATACTTCCCATAGGGTAGGCAGACTTATGGTACCTCTGTGGCGGTTATTTAGTACCTTATCTCAAGGTGGACTTTAACCCTCAGTCACTTATTACCTAGAGGAAGTAGAAAATTGTGGAGATTATCGATCTCGCACCGAATTAGCCATTTAATACTTCTTATTTATCGGAAGGAGAGCAATTTAACTTAGTGCATGTTAAGGGTGGATCTCATGACTCTATCCTTATGTGGAAGGGTTAATTCAATCACTTAATACTCAATATGTGAATCTCGCTACTTAATACCTCTAATGCCAAAGTAGGCTATGTTGTCGAATTATTTCCTTTTTGGTTTCTTCTTTCGGAAGGAAGGTGGTTCCAACCACTTAATACCTCAAACTTAAAGTGAATCATTTAGAATAAATTCGCATTACGAAATTAATTATCGTCATGGGTTCCTATTAATCAACGATATCTCACACCAGTGTACATATATCTGACTGTTGGAAAGTGCAGACTTCTGTCGAATAATGCAACTGACCTCGTATCATTAACTTACTAACTCCAATATTTATTTTAAATTAAAGATATTGCTTATAGAGTAACTAAAAATAAGATAAGAATGATTTCCTATGACTCTCTAAGATATTTATTCATTTCCTTAATGGATTTAGTATTTACTACAACCATCAATGTCCAGATCCCCATAAAATTCCCTTTAATTCAATTTAGTATTATAACGATCACATGTCATTAATGACAATGTAATTTATATCGGTCCCATTTTAATCTACGTATTGTAACTCATTTAATTTTACTATCATTATTTAATCCTATTAGGTTTTATATAAGTGCGTGTTTGTGTGTATATGTAATTTCTTTATATTGATTTCCCTAATTGGGGTCACAACATTTATTCCTATTTATTTTTTAAATTGTAACCATTTGACATTTATTACATATTCATTTGTTTCCCCCACAACATTCATGGTTATACTATTAATTCCCTTTTTAACCTATTTGTAACTTTTATAATTATAAAAATTAACTCCATATTAATTGCTAACAACATAACGGTTACAATCATCCATTTTCATTTATTATGGGAAACATTACTACATATATTCTCAGCAAAAGTGAAAACTATTCAATTTTAAACACACAACATAAGTTTAGTTTTATTAATAATATTTATAGCGTCAATCACACAAGTTTTTGGGTGAATAAGATTATAATATAATTATATATTTATATTTTAAGCGCGATATTTATGTTATTACTAATTATGTTCAATTATTATTAATCCATATTCTAGTCCAAATCTTGTTGAGATTTAAAATCTTTTAAAAAATGTTATTTACTGTAATTCTTGTAAATTCTGCCCAACAATATAAAAGAGGGAATATTAACATATTTCAAATCATAGGGAATAAATAATAGTTTATTTGGAATAGGTGATGTAAATTACGAAACATGTTGATTTACACATCTCTTCCTATATGATTTGTTAATATTTCTTGTAGATTTCAAATAATGCATTTTTATTTAAAAAGAGCAAAAGAGATAATTTAAAATAATCAAGTAAAACTCCAACAATATCAAATACAAATAGGTTTATAATTCTAAAGCATTAAACTGCATAAATTATATATTTACACTCAAATCCTATAAATTTGGAATAATATCTTCATAATTCTAATAATATTTGGGGACTAATTTCCAGATTTAGGGTGTTTACTATAAGCACAAAACACATTAAAGAACTGTAGGCTAGATAAAAATACTATTGCTGAAAGGCCTGCAAATCTGTATCAGGTTTCCAGATTCACAATTTCATATTTTAACACAAACTAAACAAATATGATACTTTTAGGCATGCAAATTTAGATTTGACACAAACAAAATAAATATGATATTTTCAATAATGAATATATTTCTCACTCACCTGAAAGCTATCCCAAATCCAAATCCGAACGCAGCTTTTAAGCCGAAAATTCTACAATATTTATAGAAAGGAGGCATGTATACACATTAAAATCTGTAGATCTGGTAAAAGAACTAGAAAAAGGAGATGGAAATCTATTGTTAAAGATTACATACACGTAGAACTAACCCTTTTTCATAGATCTAGCTCCAATTTCTCTCATCCTTGTTTATTTGATTTGAATATGTTTATATTTTAGAATTTTAGAAGAGGTTGGAGAAATGGAAATGGGAGAGGTTCGTTGTCGCCTCCAGAAATGTAAGCAAAAGAATGGGGGTCTAGGCCTTTATTTATAGACGTAGAGATGAAATTGAATAGTTATGTTTATTTTCAGAAAAATTCATCCGTTAATATATAGTTAAATATATATATAACCTTAGCCGCCGCTGGAAAACAACGACTATGGGGTCGACCCTTAGGTCGACCGCACGATCTACACCTAGGTCGAACGCTCTAGTCATCTTACCTTCAGTAGGGCAGTGATAAATGATAATAAATATTTAACTTATTGTGATTAATTATTTTCCGTTCATGTTCGTATTTCGTTCGTAACTTTTTTCATACGGACTCCATTCATGAAGTTCCAACAATAAAAGTTGATCAAAATTCTGCCATGAACACAACGATGCAAGTTTCATGGTCAACCTCCATTCTTTGATCAAATTTCAATTTTGGAATCTAACTAAATAACTCACTCAATTAATGCCAAAATCTGAGGTGTTACGCACTTCCCTCCTTAAAAGAAATTTCATCCTGAAATTTTACCAATGACTAAGTCATGATGCTGGCACCTAATTATCCTATAATATACAACCAGTTAGTGTACATCCAAATTGATAGAGTTAGGGATATGACCTAGGGACAATTCCATAATTTATTATGAATTAATTAACTCCAAAATCAATTCTTATTCGAAATAAAGGTGTTTCTTCTTTCTGTTATATATTTGTTAAAATGCGTTATAAATAATTAATATTTATTTAAACTATTTAACAGAAAATCCATGTATTGTTTGTTTGTGATAGTAATTACAAACAGTTGTAATCATGAGTATTAGACCACATTGTTACAAAACGGATTATTTTAAATGTTCCTAGTCAAGATGCATCCAGACCGGATATTGATGTATCCGTTGAGACTAGATTACGTAACGCTCTCCAAATGTTGGGAAGTGTGTTACTCATGACTATTGGGTACACCTAGGGGTTACTACTAATAGTTATTACATAAGTATAGAACGA